>RYFJ01001534.1:0-398362 GCA_003991445.1 Oryza meyeriana var. granulata
AAAAGCGACGTATGTTTGGAACGCGTCTCGAACCAAAGGCAGCAGCCACTCATACAACGATACTCCACGGTTTAGATCATAGGTAGCCGATGTTATCAGTCGATGGCTTTATAATCTGGCATCTCATGGTATCCAGGCGAAACAATCCGATATCTCCTTCAACAATGCCACAAAATCTTCTGTATCTCAGGACTTAATTTTTGCTTATATCGTCGGCCTTGGTCATCTCCTGGTCTATATCAATCTCTTCCAAATCACAGCCGCGTAAATCTGCCCCAAATTTCCTCGAAGTCTTCAATGGAGCCCTCAGAGTAACAATTCAGGAGCCAGACTTGCTGGTCGCTGTATCCCCGGCAGTAACCTGAGGTAATTCCTTCCACTCTTTCCGGAAGGCAGTCACATCATAGCTTCAGACTGGAGAATCGGATCATGGCAATATGGATCGACGATCTGCCTGCACGACCTCGACTTGATCTCCGCACTCAGCTATTGCATTGATGCATTGTCAAGGCACGCAAAGTTCGCGTGAATCCAGTCTGCAGAAGCAACATATGACACGCTTTCGTCAATTACAAAAAACGTGGTAGTATGTCTTATTCCTACTGTCAGCTCCACGTTCATAGCTTTCGCTTCAGATGAATTCCCCGAGTCCTTTAGCACATCATATTGTCTTGATCAGGTCTTCGGTAGTCTTCCCCATTTCCGGAACATAGATGAGGTCATGAGGTTACAGCGCTCTCCATCACGCAACATTTTGTCATCCGGCTTCCATTTACGTATACTTGATGTAAAACGGCTTTAAGTGCGGATGTTCTGATTCCTCAGGTTTATCAAATATAGCTGATCAGATTGCAACGTTAGTTGAGCGAAACACTCCTCATCTTCCTCATCTGATGAAAGCGCTTTATTACTTCGAGGCAAAAAGAAACATGTTTACTGGTGCGATTATGTCTCATGTCTTCTTCTTCCTTGCAAACTTGCCGAAAAAAATAAGTCTTTTGGGAGATGATCACTCTCCCTGTCTTGACCTGTTTCCTGTTGTCTCGGTCGTAATCGTGTGCCCTTCTCTCTGATTGTTTCGTGAATATCCACTAGGGCACCATTGAGATTCTGGACTTGCTTTTCACGTACTTCCTCTTCATCTTCTTCAAAGAATTCTTCATGGATCGGCCCCATCGGCTATGATACTGATGTTCTTTTCCAGGCGACGGATCCCGCGAACACTCCTGCTGGCAGATCATGCCGATTTCCTGTACCGACTGCACTCGGGGCAATTTTCAGCTGGATGGCAAATCTCATCCCTTGATCCCAGGCAGAAACGAAAAAACGGGATAGTCCCAATGCGGATTAATATGTCCAGGTCATCCCCCTGTTCATTGTGACTGAGTACTTCTCTATCATACCTGAATGAAGTAATCCTCGATTTACTCTGACGTTTTCACCTTCATCGGCTTGAGTCCTGGAGGATGACCCCGCATGACCTGTTAGGGAGACGGGTGCCATCTATCTTCATTGGCCTTTTATCTTCAAACTTGATTCTCCGTGCTCCAACGGAGCTTGAATTTGTTGCCGGAAAAACCTTACACTCGTTAGTATGGTGCGATATCGCGTTGTGCCATTTGCATACTTCTTCTTTAGTTCTTCGGCTGATGGAATCACATGGTTTGAAACGGCAATTGGGTATCTTGCTTTCCTGCAGAAACAAAATCAAAGATCTTATCGGCTTTGCTCACATCGAAATCATATCGTTCCTCTTTGGCCGATATCTTTGACCCATGGGCATGATACCGACTTCTTGTTCCTGGCCACTCCCGCAATCCAACCTCAGCGTCGGATTCCTCATCATCTGAATCCGTGAATAAACCTGAACCTGAGCAACTCTTCTCTGGTACTTGTCCTTTTTCGCCTCTTGAAATCGGCTTTCATGAGCCGATACCTTCTGTACTAGGTGCGACAAAGATTCGAACTCTTGAGACGAAAACCTCTCTCTGATTGGCGCCAAGAGTCCCTGAAAAGCTAGATCGGCCAGATGCCCATCGCTCAGGTTTAAACTATAACACCGGCTTCTGATATCCCGAAATCGCTGAATGTATTCCGGTACTGTTTCATCTGGTCGCTGCTTTACCGATGTCAAATCTGACAGTCTCAGCTCGTGAATCCCAGCGAAGAAATATTTGTGAAACTGTTTCTCCAGATCGGCCCACCCCCGAACAGAATTCGGCGGTAACGAGGAGAACCATGTAAAAGCCGACCCAGATAGTGATAGGGGAAAAAACCTAACCCTTAGGGCTTCTTCAGCCGATGCTTCCCCGCACTGCGCCAGAAATCGGCTGACATGTTCTACTGTAGATGTGTTGTCCTGCCCTGAAAACTTAGAGAAATCCGGGACCCTGTATCGGTGTGGCAACGGAACCCTGTCAAACCACTCAGGATATGGGTGCCGATACATGAACGCTTGTTCCTTGGGCTTGATCCCGAACTGCTCCCTTACTATCTCCTCAACCCGTGCCGACAAATCTTCCTCTCTTGCATTCTCCTGTTGATACTGCTGATACTGCATCGGCGGGGTTAGTTGCCGATTCTGTCTGTGATACTCCCTCTGGTAAGTACCTGGATCGGCTCCTCCCGGATAGTTCTGCTGGTATCCCCCATAATAAATAGATCGGTGATATCCAGGAGGGATATCCTGTTGCCCCCCGGCCTGGTTTTGCGCGAACAAGTGTTCTGGTATATCCTTGCTAATGTTGTAATTAACTTGGCCTGGCTCTATCTTCGGTGGGAGAAAAACAGGACCCCGAGTTGGCTCTTGGGCAATCGATCCATCAACAGTCTTCTTGATAAGGTTATGCAATGTATTTACTAAGACCCCTGATTGATTGATGAGTGCGTGGTGCACAGCCTCGTTGACCATCTCCTGTAAAGGCTTGATTGGTGGACTCTCAGGTTGTGCGCGGCTCGATTCTCCTACCAGTACTGGTTTTGGAAACTGAGACTTCTGAATCGGCCCTTGTCTTGTCATACTGAAGGATTCTAAACACAGCTTCTGGAAATTTGTCATGGTCTGTTCAACTTGCTGTTTCTGTTCTTCAGTTAGATCTTCCATGGTGACCGGAATTACGTTGTCCGTCTTGACTTCTTTTCCAGCCATGTTGAAATCTTGACTGAAACAATGTCTGGCTTAAAACTTCGTGTCCCACCGGGCGTGCCAAAAGCGTGTTGACGCCGAAAATCGCCGGGTCCCGGTTCGGCGTCTGGGTGACACGCGAAGGCCTGGGAGATTTGCTTCACTTCAGTGCAGGTCCTAAAGTTTGAGGTTCGTAGGCGTGCCAGTCAATTTGACCCTGTAATTGACAAGGAGGAAAATGTTAGATCAATGAGCCAATCGGCTGGAAGCCGATCTAGACTCGCTTCATCAGCCGATTGCCGATGCACACTGCAGCACTTACACATCGGCTTAGGTCCGATGACGGCAAGAACAATAATGTAGTAATAAACAAATGCCATGCTAGCCGATCATCAAAGGGATATTCGAAAACCGGCTATGAGCTAGATAAAATAAACAAGTATAATGCATAAATAAATCAAATAGATCCTAGCTGATCATGATCTAGTGTTACTGGTGTTGTTATGAAGGTATGCCAGCACCCGGGCCCTTGCTCCCAAGATTTTCGTCCGCTATCCGGGCCCATATGCTGGTCCTTACCTGGGGTCATGCCCGGGCCCTCACCTGGGGTCGTGCCCGGGAACCTGCTTGTACTTGTGCTTGGATTGACAAAATAAACCCATCGGCTAGCCCTTAACCGATTGTGACAATAATACAGGCAAGAGCATATAATAAAATATGCAATAACGCAAATGATAAATAATTGGTAAACTAGCCGATTGCTTAACAAAGCGAGTACAGGATAAAACAATGAATGAATGTAGTCGGCTTTAACAGGTAACTTATCGGCTAAGCACTCCGATAACACCATCGCACAACGCCATCGGCTTATTAAGAGTAAAGCTATTATCGTCAGTCTAGTAGATCGGACCTAACCGTTGCAGCACAGACCGACAATGATAACAATGCCTCAATGAGCCGATAGATATAATGCGATCGTGATGAAAATAACTTACCGGCTATGCACTCCGATAAAACGCCTGCACACAACGCATCGGCCCAGCAGGATCGACTTATCACTAGCAGTTCAGTAGGTCGGACCTAACCGATGCAGCACGAACTGATGATAAATCGCTCCTAGTAAGTTGATACAGTCTGTGCACACGTGATGTGATATACCTAATCAATCTATGAGATCAAACTGAACTGATGCAGCCATAGATAAAGTAAATATATCGTGGTAAGCCGACTACCATAAACCAACTAGAATATCGGACCTAACCGAGGAAGTCCTAGTCGATTGGTAGTCGGTGTGACGAGACTTACCCTCTCGCAGGAGTTCGGACCTAACCGATGCAGCCCGGCTCGAGAAGCAGGATCCCGTCGAAGGGGTGGCGATGCACCGAGTTTGTATTGATCGTTGTGATAATTACAAGGTCCTCGGGCATACGTATATATACCCCGAGTTACATGAGTCCTTATAGGACACGATATATGATTTCCTATCTATAACAGAAAACGCTAACGAGGCCTGACCGGACACGAGGTCAGGTTTCCTAAAAAGAAATAAACCTTTTCCTAATAACTATAGTAATTAACTGCCACGCGCGGTCTTCACGGCTCCTTCTCAGACTCGGTCTGCTTCTTGGATCAATTTCCATTATCCGACTGCAACCGTCCTCTTGACCGAATCTGATACAGGTCCTTACCAAATTTTGGCGTTAACAAGATGCTGATGCTAGCCTTGGGGATAACTATGAAGACCTCGGGGACTTCGACATGGAGGACGACGACCTCTTGAGTAATGACCAGGACGACGTATATGGGGACATGCAGTAGTTTCTAAGATATCACTCATGAGTCTTAAGTCTAGGTTATCATTTTGGCCAGTGTAATCTTTTTTTAAGTAGAACAATGAGTCGTTTATGTAATAAAGATGCTATGCATCATGGTCAGTGGGTTTAGGATAGTCCTTTACATTAATAAAGTTTTCCTGTTGAGTTATATTGGTCTTGTCTTGTTCTATATTCTTGCTTTTCACTTTATTGATAATGAACTGAATCAATATAATCTCTCATATAGAACAAGCATAGTTCGATTCAATGGAGCCCGAGACATGCTTGGTTGACAACGCGGCAACACACTCGATACTACTAGAGACTAAGTACTTCACGACATTGCGTAAGTAGGATGAGAACATCCTCACAATTGCTAGGAGTAATGGTCGCAGAGTTGGCTCAGGGTGAGCCACTGTCATCCTCCCTAGGGATACAAGGATCTTCATTAAAGAAGCATTCCTATACACAAGTGTTGAACGCATGCTTCTTACTTTTAAGGATATTCGACGTTGCGGCTACCAACTCACCACAACATGTGAAGGAGGAGATGAATTTCTCTTCATGACATTGTCTAAGAACGATGAGACTACAGTGGTTGAGAAAATACCAGGGAGCTCCGATGGACTGTACTATACTAAAATAAAATCCCCAAACGAATATGTTGCGATGCAGACAATCTATAGGAACCCAAAGTCTTTTATGTGCGCCCTGTTAGTTATAAGTGGGTTTTCGTCCGGAAGCGGAACAAAAACAATAAAGTAATGAGATACAAAGCGAGGCTTGTAGCACAAGTCTTCATGCAGAGACCCAGTATCGATTACGATGAAACCTATTCTCCTCTAAAGAGTGGCATAACGTTCCGATACTTGATATCTATAGCAGTTGGCATGGAATTGAAAATGCAGTTGATGGATGTGATGACCGCATATCTGTACGGATCATTGGATTCGGAGATTATGCGTGTCCCTGACGGGTTGAAGGTCCTGGACAAAGCAAATCGCAACATATACAGTGTGAAATTGGAGAGATCGATGTATGGGTTAAAACAGTCTGGTCGTATGTGGTACAACCGGCTGAGTGACTTCCTTTTGGGGAAAGGATACGTCAATAGTAAGAACTGTCCCTGCATGTTTATCAGAAAGTCCTAGAGGGGCTTCTGTATTATCTCAGTCTATGTCGATGATTTGAACATCGTTGGTCACGCAAAGGACATTGAGGAGGCGGCTGCCTATCTCAAGACGGAGTTTGAGATGAAAGACCTGGGACAGACCAAGTTTTGCTTGGGCCTACAGATTGAGCATCTCTCTAACGGGATCTTAGTGCACCAGTCAATCTATACTAGAAAGGTCCTTGAGAGATTTAATATGTCAAAGGCTCATCCTTTGAAAACACCCATGGTTGTGAGATCCCTTGATCAGGACAAAGACCCATTTCGTCCTAAGAGTGAGACTGAGTAAGTGTTGGGATCAGAAATCCCATACTTAAGCGCCATAGAAGCACTGATGTACCTTGCGAACTGCACTAGACCTGATACTGCATTCGCGGTAAATCTGCTAGCAAGATACAGTGCGTCTCCTACTAGAAGACATTGGGTTGTTGTTAAGACAGTATTCAGATACCTCCAGGGTACGCAAGATCTCGGTCTCTTCTTTTCAGGACAATGAGACTTAATCATGGTGGGCTATGCAGATGCAGAATATCTGTCTGATCCCTATAATGCCCGTTCTCAAACTGATTTTGTGTTTTTTATGGTGGTACAACCATTTTGTGACGGTCTAGTAAACAGACTTTGGTAGCGACGTCTATAAACCACTCAAAAATAAATTTATGGTTCTTATCTTTAGCCTCCTCTGCCTATAAATAGAGGAGTAATGGTGCCTTCATTGTATACATTGATCATTGATTAATAAAGAGAGAACAACACACCAATATCTGTATCTGTTGTGTTCATTGTCTTTTTCTGTGGTGTGATTGTGCGAGAAAGGATACAGTCTTCTATATTTTCTCGACGCCTCATCTGCTGCAGGAAGAAAGAGAGTGGATCTGAACGATCCGTCGACGTAGCCGTTCTATAAGAGAAGGGAAGCAACCACTGAACTTGACCGTTATATAGGCCAGCTGGCTTCGGCCGGCTTGTACGGTACGGCTCATTTTTGGGCCCATCTCAAATAGGCCCACACTGGCCCATTTAAGCCAACCCAACAGGGCCACGTAGGCCCAGAGCGCCCAGTTGCCTAGCAGAGCGGACGCGCGAAGCCGACGCCGTGGCCGGCTCCGGAGTGGACGTGTTTGCCCTCGCCGGATGCCGTATGACGAACACGTCGTGCAATTTCATTCCCCGTCTTGATGGCAAAAGAACGACCTGATTTCTTGATGAAAGAAGGACATCTCGCTCGAGAAATAGCATGCTACGCAAAATAATTCCTCTGTTTTTGTTAACCATTCCTATGTTCTTGGAGCAACAAACATATGCTGCAGATCAGGTGTCTGAAATGAACAAGTTTTAAATTTGATTAGTACGGGAAGTCATCGAGGTTCATGATAAGAGGTGCGTGCTGCGTGTGCGTCTATTAGCCGAAATTTATATGGCTCGTAGCCGGCTGACACGGGGGACACTCCAGCGCCAACGCCGGTGTCCAAATCCGGTCATATTGACACGGTCCCCCGACGAGCAAAGCGCAAAACCAGCGATAGCCAACCGCAAAACGCGACACGCGCGCATGAGAACCTCCTCGATTTTAGCGAGCTGCCACAAACTCTGCATGCCTAATTATACCTTCTTCCTCCCTCCTCCTCCGTTGGAACGCCTTTGCTTCCCACCACTACTCGTCGCCCTCCCCCTCGATCGGTCGAGCGAGCCGCCGGCGAGCACTTCTTTCATCGACGATCCCTCCTCCGTTCGCGCTAGCTGGGCAGAGAACGGGGGTGCCAATGCCGCTTCGGCGGCGGTGGACGGTGTTTTTTCTGGGCATCGCCGTCGTCCTTCTTGCCGTCGTCGCCAGCACGCGGGCGCAGGACTACAACAATGGCGGCGGCGGGGAGGACGAGGAGGACAAGCCGCAGTTCAAGGCGCAGGAGTCGTGCAACGGCGCGTTCCTGACGTACACGTTCACGGAGCGCGCCAAGGAGTACCCGCGGACGAAGAACGCGACGGCGCAGGCGTACGCGTTCAAGGCGCAGGCGACGGTGCTCAACACCATGGCCGAGGACCTCAAGGCGTGGCAGATGTTCGTCGGATTCCAGCACAAGGAGATCCTCGTGACCGTCGGCGGTGCCGTGCTCCTCGACGGCACCGACCTCCCCGCCAACGTCTCCGGCGGCGCCACCTTCGCCGGATACCCCATGGCCGACCTCCTCAACTCCATCGAGACCGCTGGCGACATGACGCAGATCCAGGCCCAGATCGACATCACCGGCACCCAGTTCGGCGTCAAGCCGCCCGCGGCTCCCATGCCCAAGACCATCAAGCTCGCCAACCCGGCCGGCTTCCGCTGCCCCACCCCCACCCACAAGGACAGCGTCATGTACGTGTGCTGCGTGAAGGACCCCAAGTTCAAGGCCAAGAAGGCGAACACCACCCGCTACCCGCCGCGGCAGAAGGCCGACCTGACCATCGCCTACGACGTCCTGCAAGCGTTCGGCAACAACTACATGGCGCAGGTGACCATCGACAACTGGAGCCCCATCAGCCGGCTCGACAACTGGAACCTCACCTGGGAGTGGAAGCGCGGCGAGTTCATCTACAACATGCGCGGCGCCTACACGCTCACCAAGGAAGGCCCCGCCTGCGTGTACAGCCCAGCCGCCGGCTACTACAAGGACTTCGACTTCACGCCGGTGTACAGCTGCGAGAAGCGGCCCATCGTCGTCGACCTCCCGCCGGAGAGGGAGAAGGACAAGGACGTCGGGAACATCCCCTTCTGCTGCAAGAACGGCACCCTGCTGCCGCCCACCATGGACGAGTCCAAGTCGCGGGCCGTGTTCCAGATGCAGGTGTACAAGGTGCCGCCGGACCTCAACCGGACGGCGCTGTACCCGCCGCAGAACTGGCGGATCACCGGCAAGCTCAACCCGCAGTACGTGTGCGGGCAGCCGGTGCGGGTGAGCCCCATGGTGTTCCCCGACGCGACGGGGCTCATGTCGTCCACCCCGGCCGTCGCGTCGTGGCAGGTGGCGTGCAACATCACCCGGCCCAAGAAGCGCGCCGCCAAGTGCTGCGTCTCCTTCTCTGCCTACTACAACGACTCCGTCGTGCCGTGCAACACCTGCGCCTGCGGCTGCGGCAACGACACGGCGACGTGCGACCCGGACGCCCGCGCCATGCTGCTGCCGCCAGAGGCGCTGCTCATCCCGTTCGACAACCGCACGGCGAAGGCCCGTGCCTGGGCCAAGATCAAGCACCGGCGCGTGACCAACCCAATGCCGTGCTCCGACAACTGCGGCCTCAGCATCAACTGGCACATCATGAACAACTACAAGTCGGGCTGGGCGGCGCGCATCACCATCTTCAACTGGCAGGACTACACCTTCAAGGACTGGTTCGCCGCCGTCACCATGGGCGACCACTACAGCGGCTACGAGAATGTCTACTCCTTCAACGGCACAAGGATGGGGGCGCCGTTCAACAACACCATCTTCATGCAGGGATTGCCGGGGCTCACCTACCTCGAGCCGATCACCGACGGTAGGACGCCGGCTGATCCAAGGGTGCCCGGAAAGCAGCAGTCCGTGATCTCGTTCAAGAGGAAGGACGCGCCAAACATCAACATTGCCAAAGGGGGAGGCTTCCCCAAGAGGCTCTACTTCGACGGCGAGGAGTGCGCGCTCCCGGAGACGATACCCAAGGCGTCGGGCGCGCACCGGCGGGCTGAGGCGGCGAGCCTTGGGCAGATTGTCATGGCAGTAGTGCTTGTGGTGGTCGTGGCGGTTGTGGACTCCTTGTGCTTATGATGAGTGAAAATTTCAGGGGATTATAATATAGCCATTGTTTTAGCCTTTTAGGGTGCTACATTGCTGAACTTTTTTATCATTTGGGGAAATTCCACTCGAGTTCAGATGTTACAGTGTGATCCCCTAATGCAGGAACTGCAAGTCTGCACTTGCATAGTCGCACGAGCATAGAATTGCACAGGGGTTATACTCAATTAAACAAGTGAAGAGTGAGAATACGCTGGAGAATATGATTGTGAACTTGTGATGGTCATATGGGTAACCCACAGTGGGTTTGATGAGAGCTGTAAGGGGAGGAGGGCATGCAGCATGCATTGCAATCATGTGGTATTTATCAGTTTATCACACATGTATGCTCTTTTTGAAACAAATATCACACACATGTATGCTCAATGATCGGGTTTCTGTTTCATTTCAGTTTCTTTGATTTACAGAGCATATGAGTTTGTGTGGCCTGTGTGTATTTCACTCTCTTGCATGATCGTGTTGTCAGGTGAGTCCATATGCCTCAAACTTATTTTAGTTATCAGTAGAGAATAATCTCAGAGGTACAATGACACAATCTCCCATTCGATATATCCCATCAGTCTGCCTATATTAAACTATGCTAACATGGAACATACATTCAGTTAAGCTCCTAGATTCATTTCAGATTGAGAAGAAAGACAGTAATCCTCATAACCAACATGGCAATATTTTAAAAAAATTGCTATTGCCTCCACAGAGTTAAGTTTAGACATGAAGGATAAAGTTTCAGTTTTAACATAGCGGTTATCCCATCAATCTGCGTAATTGTACTATGCTAGCATGGACCAAATATTCAGGTAAATTCCTAAGCACTTTTCAGATTAACAAGAAGAAATAGTAATCCTCATAACTGACATGGCAATATTTAGAATTTAAAATTTAGCTCTCGCGTCCATGGAAAATTTAATTCACACTTGGAGGATTAAATTTCAGTTCTAACATTGTGGAAAATACGAAAAGGAACCACTTCAGCACCTCAGAATACTGCATCAAAGATTGTTATGTAACCCTTTGTTCCACAGAAGTTGGTAAGATGCATAGCTAAAGTTGGTAAATTGCCAAATACTGAAATAAATCATATGAAATTGGCAGTGGAATACCAGTAATTCAATTACTCTGTTCAAGTAAAACCGAGGGAAAAAGAGATCAACGTATAACGAGACTGTACTTGTTTCTGCACATGTTGTCTATCAGTAGCATGTTCTGTATCTCCAAATCTGTAGAACCATACGGCACCTCAACTGCTGACTGAACACTACTTCTTGGGAAGAAGATCTGAATGAAACGACTTGAGGGTAGAATGATCAGAGCCACGAACAGTTAGCTGGACATTTGCGGGATGCTAGAGTTGCAGCCGGCGTTCTTCCGGTGCCGGTTTGGGACAAACTAGTATCAGCCTCTCGAGGAGTTTGGCCTTGTTGAACAGAAACTTCAGCAGCTGAATCTCACTGGGGTCGTACTTGAACTTCGTCATCTTTACCACTGTAAGTTTTTTGAAGCCCTCCTGTTGCACCCCCTGCATCTCTGCTATATCGTTCTTCGTGGATTTGCTATCTTTTTCTGGGAGCTGAAACCACAAAGGCGTACTTCAGAATCATCGGAACAGGGAAGTAGACAAATAGTAATAGAGATGCAATGCAAGCAATGGCGTAGCAGGTGGTGACCTGCACAAAGAGTTTCTCGAGCTGGCGGCTGCAGGTGTTCAGGAATGCACAAATATTACTGAGGTTGCTCGGTTCCAGTTTGGACATGAGCAGCTGCAGCTCTCTCAAACTCGTCAAGTTTTTCTGCATGGCGCCGCTACTCGGGAGAGAAATACACATAGCCTGAAAGGCAAATAGCTTTGTAAATTAAGTAAAAACAGTACAGGATGAAATGAATTGAATCCTGAGTGAGAAAAAGGACGAACCTGGAGAGAAGTTTCGCATAGGGTGAGGACGGTGAGGTTCGAGAGATCTGGGAGGTCTCTGAACGAATTGTTTAGCGGCAGGGGAGTTGGCGCATTCGAGAAGCTGATGAAGAGGTCGGTGAGCAAGTCGTTGGCCGGAAGGGAGAAGCGCGTCAGGAACTTGCCGCTGTAGCGAAAGGAGTGGAGGCGGAGGTGTTTGCCGGAGCTCAGCCATCTGACCCGGTCGCAGTCCATGACGGTGAGGTTCATCAGGTGCGCGCCAGCGACCTCGACGTTGATGCGGGTGATGGATGTGCATTTGCGCAGGTCGAGGACGCGGAGGAGGGGGCAAGCGGCTACCAGAAGACTGAGGCCGTTGCTGCTGAGTTTGCCGGCGTTGATGTGGATTTCCTCGAGCATGGGGAAGCAGATGTTGCCGTCGAACTCGCCGACCCCGACGCGGATCAGCGAGAGGCGCACGAGATGTCGGCTCGTCTGCTGAAAGCGAAAGCAACGTTGCCTTGCTGTTTGGTTGTCGATGTGGATGACCTCGGAGGAGCACTTGCCGGCGTATTCGAGGCAGAAATTGAAGTCGTTGGCCTTAACGTTTTGGTCCTTGACGAGGAGGGAGAAGCAGCGGAGTCGGCGTTCCTCTAGCGAGAGCACTGAATCGTGCGGGAGTGTGACCTTGACGGAGACGTCCCTCCGGTAGAGCTCCCGCCACCCGGAGGAAAGCGAACCCATGCGGATGACCGACTTGATCGGGAGGAAATCGAGGATGCGCAGCCGAGCCTTCTCCGGCAGCGCCAGGATGCGGTCCACCTTCGCCGCCTCTCCACCGCCATCTTCATTTAGATATTGTCGCCACTCCTCCGGGTCGGAGACGTCGCCGGCGTCGACGCCGGATTGGTGCGCCATCGCCGGCTGGTCTCTCTGCCGCTTCATCGTCCCGCCTCTACCACCCAACCACTCTCTCTCTCTCTCCCCTATGCCTTCTCCGAGAAGCCACCCCGCCCGGTTCAATTTTTTTTTCGAATTTTGAAATGACGGGGAAGAGACGTGCCTAGAAGACCGTCTTGTCCCGCAAGCCTGGTGCCATCTTGGGCCTAACTTTAATCCTAGATGGGCCAGGATACGAGAACATGAAGCTTCCGGAAGTTTTGGACTAGACAAGGAGTTGGGCCTCTCCTCCCGACAAAGCCTGGCCCAATAATTTTCAGCACGATTGCGCCAAGATCCCTGGGCTCCCAAACAGGCCGTCATGGCATGATGCCACTTCAAATCACGAAGAAAGCTTATGCTGAAAATGTCAGGTGCTAAGCATAGCTTGAAACAGTAAACAAAACTCCTCCATTCCAAGACGGAAACAAAATTCACAACACATAAAGACTGCAAGAGTTTATGCCTGTCAGGCTATGCAGATTGCAGAGTACTACTCTCAGGTCCAGAAGAAGGATGGTGGGGGCAATCTCTAGTTTCACCATTGCTCTTGTTTTTGTCCATTTTGATCTTAGCATACATCAACCAGTAACTATGACATAACGGATGAAAATACTAATCAGTGTTCATGACGGTATAATCTGTTCCGCCTTTATGCAACTGACCATTTTGAAAGACATGGTATGTAGTAGTAGTATCAGTTTAAGATGCAAACATATGCTGAAACCATATTTTGACTTGTACTACTGTATGGAAACAACAGAGAGAAAACCTACAACATTTTCAAAAATCTGCAGAGTCATCTAGCATTTCATACTTATTCTGTTGCTTAGTTGATAACACACTATGGAGTATCATGACTCATGAGTATCACATCAAGCATTTCACAACTTGTAGTTATCAGTAAACAATAATATCAGAGGTACAATGGCAGAATCTCCCATTTGATATATCACATCAGTCTTGCTAACATGGAACAGACATTCAGCTAAGCTCCTAAGTTCTTTCCAGATTGAGAAGGAGGACAGTAATCCTCATAACTAATCCACAAAGTTAAAGTTTACCTTGAAGGATAAAATTTCAGTTTTAACATAAGAGCGAAATATCCCATCAGTCTGCATAATTGAACTATGCTAACATGGACCAAACATTCAGGTAAACTCCTGAATTCTTTTCAGATTGACAAGAAAGAAATAGTACTCATAACTGACATGGCAATACTTAAAATTTTAGATATCGCATCCGCCGGAAGTTTAATGTACACATGAAAGATTAAAATTCTAGTTCTAACATTGTGGCAAAATACGAAAAGGAACCACTTCGGAGCCTAAGGCTACTGCATTTTGAAAAAGAGAGGCCGAGTCCTTCCCCATTTCATTTATCAGAAGTGGAACAGTACCTTACAACCCAGTTCAAGTTTCAGCAACACAAGTCCTAACTAATTTGCTGCTATTCCAGGTAGTGCCATCCCACTACCCTTTCTAGCTAGCACAAAAACACACTAAACTTCAAGTTTACAGACCAAGTATCACACACAAACATCTGGAGAAGCAAAGAAAACATCCAGAATTTGAAAAAGATTGTTATCTAACCCCTTTTCCACAGAAGTTGATATGAACATATCACTGAAAACTCATATGCATAGTATAGCTAATGTTGGTAAAATGCCAAATACATCTGTCGGCGAAACGGGACTGGGGGTCCCCACAGTCGCGGGGACGCGTGGATCCTCTGCCACGTCAGCTCCCCGGGGGCTATATTCTGCACCGGCAACAGGCGGCTACGGCCTTTCTCTAGTCAAGTGGCGCGGGGCCCCGAGGACATCCCCAGTCCCCGGCGACGCCCCCGGTACCCGGGGCCTCGGCTCCGGTTCTGGGAAGCCGCTTCCCGTGCCCGGGACCCGGGGCCCGGTCCCGGGTGCTGCCTCCCGAGCCCGGGCCTCGCCTCTCTAGTGCATCGGCTCTCCAACCGCTGACGATGCGACGGGGTGTGACATGCCTGGCTTCCGTGGGCCTGCCTGCTGCGCTGTCAGAAACCTTTTTGACTACGGTGGCTTCTTTCACTGTGCAATCGCTGTACAGTCAGAGCCTTTTGACTTGAGGCGTGCGCCGTCACGTCTCCCCGCTCCGTCGACCAGACGACCAGACGCTCCACCGACTCCGGCACAGGCTTTGCAGACGGACGGGGGCGACGGGACATTCCTCCAACTCCGGCATGGGCATCGCAGGCGGAGGGGAGGACGGGAGAACTCTCCAGAATCTCCCTCTCTCTCTCCCTCTGCGCATATGCAAGCTCGGCACTGTGGACTCCTCTAAGCTCTATAAAGGAGGATACATGCCGTAGACGAACGCGGCGGCTCAAGCTCCAGCAATAGACAACAAGCTCACTCTCAGCCTCAAGTCCCCGGTGAACTTCCGAGCTCCCGGGGGTCTTCCTTGTAAATTCCGGCCGCATTCATCTCTCCGATAGTCGAAAACACACAGGAGTAGGGTATTACGCTCCGGCGGCCCGAACCTGTCAAAACGCCTCCTGTCTCTCCCGTGCGAATACTACGGTCCGGACGGTCCGGACCCAGTTCGGACGGTCCGGACCCTTTCTGCTTCGTCACAGTTCGGACAGTCCGGTCCGGACCTCTGTCTCCCAGCTCGGGCCCCCTCAGTTCCTGCCCGAGCGTTGATCCGTCTGACGTCGACTCCGCCTGAGAGCTACTCCCCTGGCCGAATCTCAAAGGGGGGTCTCCCGACTTCCCGCCGTCGAGGTTAACACCTCCGACAACATCAAAATTGGCAGTGGAATACCAAGTAATTCAAGTACTTTGTTCAAGTAAAATTGAGGGAAAAAGAAATCAAGGTATAACGAGACTGTACTTGTTTCTGCACATGTTATCTATTAGTAGCATATCATGTATCTCTTTCCAACCTATTAGTGCTCCAGATGTGTAGAACCATACGGCAGCTCGACTACTGACTGAACACTACTTCGTCTTCTTGGGAAGGAGTTCTGAATGAAATGGCTTGGGTGTAGAATCATCAGAGCCACAAACAGTTAGCTGGACATGTCCGGGAGGCTGGAGCCGCAGCTGGCGTTCTTCTGGTGCCGGTTCGGGACAAACTAGTATCAGCCTCTGGAGGAGTTTGGCCTTCTTGAACAGAAACTTCAGCAGCTGAATCTCATTTGAGTCATACTTGAACTTCGTCATCTTTATCACTTCAAGTTCTTCGAAGCCGTCCTGTTGCTCCCCCTCCGCCTTCTCTGAGTTATTATTCTGCGTGGATTTGCTATCTTTTTCTGGGAGCTGAAATCACAAAGTGATAATTCAGAATCATCAGAACGAAAATAATATAGCCGTGGCTCCACTCGAACAGACAAATAGTAGTAATAGAGACGCAATGCAAGCAATGGCGTAGCAGGTGGTGACCTGCACAAAGAGCTTCTCCAGCTGAGGGTGGCGGCATGTGCTCAGGAATGCACAAATGTTACTGAGGTTGATCGGTTCCAGCTTGTACATGAGCAGCTGCAGCTCTCTCAAACTCCTCAAGTTTTTCTGAATGGCGCCATTACTTGTGAGAGACATAGCCTGAAAGGCAGAAGTAGCAAAGAACTTTGTGAATCAAGTGAAAACAGCAAGACATGAAATGGATTGAAACCTGATAGAGAAAAAGGACGAACCCGGAGAGAAGTGCTGCATAGGGTGAGGACGGTGAGGTTCGAGAGATCTGGGAGTTTACTGAACGAATTGTTCGACGGCGGGGTAATTGACGGCGAGAAGCTGATGTAGAGATCGGTGAGAAAGTCGTTGGCCGGAAGGGAGAAGCGCGTCAGGAACCTACCGCTGTAGCGAAATGAGCGGAGGCGGAGGTCTTCGCCGGCGCTCAGCCATCTGACCCGGTCGCAGTCCATGACGGTGAGGCTCATCAGGTTCGCTCCAGCGAGCTCGACGTTGATGTGGCTGATGGTTGTGCATCCGCGCAGGTCGAGGACGCGGAGGAGGGGGCACGCAGCGACTACATTACTGAGGTCTTCGTCGTTGAGTTGGCCGGTGTTGATGTGGATTTCCTCGAGCGTGGGGAAGGAGATGTCGCCGCGGCTTCTGCCGCGGAACTTGGCGACCCCGACGCCGATTAGGGAGAGGTGCACGAGCTGCCGGCTTGTCTTCTGCAAGCGAAACCAGCGGTTCCCTGATCTTCGGTTCTCGATGTGGATGACCTCGGCGGAGCACTCGCCGGCGTGTTCGAGGCAGAAATTGAAGTCGTTGACCCTAACCTTGCGGTTCTCGATGAAGAGGGAGAAGTAGCGGAGTCGGCTTCCTCGGTCCCGTTGCTTGACCTTGAGCAGTGAATCGTGGGAGGGGAGTGTGAGTGTGACCTCGAAGGAGACGTCCCTCCGGTGATTGATCCAGAACTGTCGCCACCCGGAGGAGAGCGAACCCATGCGGATGACCGACTTGATCGGGAGGAAGCTTAGGATGCGGAGCCGAACATTCTCCGGCAGCGCCAGGATGCGGTCCCCCTGCAGCAGCGCCACGAAGCGGTCCACGTCCATCTCCGGCTCCGCCGCCTCTCCACCACCATCTTGATTTAGATATTGTCGCCACTCCTCTGGGTTGGAAACTTCGCCGGCGTCAACGCCGGATTGGTTCGCCATCGCCGGCTGCTCTCTCTGCCGCTTCATCGTGCCGCCTCTACCACCCACCCAACCACTCTCTCTCGCCTCTGCCTTCTCTGAGAAGCCACCCCGCCCGATTCGAATTTCAAATGAGGAGGAAGAGAAGCGCCGAGAAGGCCAGCCGTTTTAAACTGAATTTTTACTGTTACTAATTTAATTTTTTTTTAATTTACAAAACTAATTTTCGATTTGAATCATTTGCAAAACTAGCCTCTTGCCGCCCTGGGCCACGGCGGGATTTAAAAACCGCCGTGGCCCAGGGCGGCGAATAGCATCCCCGTCACCCGGGGCTAACGGCGCCGGCCGCCGTTAGCCCCGGGGAGGCCACGTGGACGGCGAATGTAATTTTGCATTCGGCCCCTGGGGGCATTCGCCCGCCCCCAGGGCGGCAAATCCACTGGACCGTCCGCCCAGCAATCGGACGGTCCGTCCGCACAGGGATCGGACCGTCCGATTAGATATCGGACCGTCCGATTAGATATCGGACCGTCCGATCGAACCGTTCCCTCCCGATCGGACCATTACCCAGCCTAGGCCTCGGCCCCCTGGAGCCATTTGCAAATTACCAAATTTGAAAATTTTGTTGGAATGTTGGCTTGAAACTTCGTGTCCCACCGGGCGTGCCAAAAAGCGTGTTGACGCCGAAAATCGCCGGGTCCCGTTCGGCGTCTGGTGACACGCGAAGGCCTGGGAGATTTGCTTCACCTCCAGTGCAGGTCCTAAAGTTTGAGGTTCGTAGGCGTGCCAGTCAATTTGACCCTGTAATTGACAAGGAGGAAAATGTTAGATCAATGAGCCAATCGCGCTGGAAGCCGATCTAGACTCGTTTCATCAGCCGATGGCCGATGCACACCGTAGCACTTATACATCGGCTTAAGCCGATGATGGCAAGAGCAATAAATAATAGTAAACAAATATCATGCTAGCCGATCATCGAAGGATATTCAAAAACCGGCTATAAGCTAGATAAAATAAGCAAGTATAATGCATAATAATCAAAAGATCCTAAACTGATCACGATCTAGTGTTACTGGTGTTGTCATGAAGGTGTGCCTGCACCCGGGCCCTTGCTCATATCGGCTTCCGAGATCCTCGTCCGCTGTCCGGGCCCGTACACTGGTCCTTACCTGGGCTCATGCCCGGGCCCTTACCTGGGGTCGTGCCTGGGAACCTGCTTGTACTTGTTCTTGGATCGGCAGAATAAACCCATCGGCTAAACCCTTAGCCGATTATGACAATAATACAGGCAAGAACATATAATAAAATATGCAATAACGTAAACGATGAATAATTGATAAGGCTAGCCGAGACTGCTTATCAAAGCGACGCACAGATAAAAATAATGAATAAATGTAGTCGGCTTTAACAGGTAACTTATCGGCTAAGCACTCCGATAACACCATCGCACAACACCATCGGCTTATTAAGAGCAAAGCTATTATCGTCAATCTAGTAGATCGGACCTAACCGTTGCAGCACAGACTGACAATGATAACAATGCCTCAATGAGCCGATAAATATAATGCGATCGTGATGAAAATAACTTACCGGCTATACACTCCGATAAAACGCCTGCACACAATGCATCGGCCCAGCAGGATCGACTTATCACTAGCAGTTCAGTAGGTCCGGACCTAACCGAGCAGCACGAACTGATGATAAATCGCTCCCAGTAAGTTGATACGGTCTGCACACGTGATGTGATATACCTAATCAATCTATGAGATCAAAACTGAACTGATGCAGCCATAGATAAAGTAAATATATCGTGTAAGCCGACTACCATAAACCAACTAGAATATCGGACCTAACCGAGGAAGTCCTAGCCGATTGGTAGTCGGCCAGTGTGACCGAGACTTACCCTCTCGCAGGAGTTCGGACCTAAACGATGCAGCCCGGCTCGAGAAGCAGGATCCCGTCGAAGGGTGGCGATGCGCCGAATTTGTATTGATCGTAATGTGATAGAATTACAAGATCCCCGGGCATACGTATATATACCCCGAGTTACATGAGTCCTTATAGGACACGTATATGATTTCCTTATCTTATAACAGAAAACGCTAACGAGGCCTGACCGACACAGAGGTTCAGGTTTCCTAAAAGAGATAAACCTTTTCCTAATAACTATAGTAATTAACTGCCACGCCGGTCTTCACGGCTCCTTCTCAGACTCGGTCTACTTCTTGGATCAATTTCCATTATCCGACTGCAACCGTCCTCTTGACTGAATCTGATAACAGGTCCTCACCAAATTTTGGCGTCAACACATGCCCCCCCAATTTCGAAGTTTTCCTGTAGGATTTCGAAATTCTTCCAACTTTGGGCCTCTAGATTTCTCCCATTACCGAGGTGGCTCAAGATAGCCCATTTGCCATAAATGTTTGAAACAGTGCCAACGGCCTCGATTTCCCGCATCGTCATCATACCCCTATAAAAACGCTTCGTCTCCTTGCCTTTTTTATGCTTTCACATCACCAGAGCACTTACCGCTTCACCTCCCACATCTTCACCAAGCTCTAGCGAACCCAGACGAATCATCGCAACTTTCTTCTGTCCGGGTTGATCTCTGCATCGTTTCTTACTCCACAATGGCATCAGCATCCGCAGTTCCTGAGGTAATCTTCTCGGCCCGATTATTTTTCCTCAATCTGCAATCTATACGAACCCCGATCTGCTCCGTTTTTTTTTTATCTGTTTCTTCATCGTTGTTCTTGTTTACTGTAGCATCTTAGAGCCCAGATCTTGATTCCGTCCGCCGATTAATCCGGTTTCTTCTATCATGGCCCCATGGGCAGCGAAGATCCACCGATTTCATCAGTGCCGAACCCAACGCACTCCCTTCAAGAACTCGACCATGTTGGTCAGTGACTGGACCAACAGCTTCAGTCATGGCCGAGCAGATTGCCCGATGGAGAGACTGGTACATTAGAGTATCGGCCTGCAACGAGGATCTATTGGAGGAATCTCACATCGGCCACTGCATCAAACCTCTCCTTGGCCGATATGGAAAGGAATGAATCTCTGTTCGCATCGGCCTCGTACTTCTGGTCTGATGCTCTCAATGCCTTTCTGTTTGGTCATGGGCCGATGCCCTACTCCTGCTGGATGTGACCATGCTCACCTGCCTGGATACTACAAGCTACATCAACCCCTTCAAACTCCGGTTCAAGCCTGACCCATCGGCTTAAACAAAAACATCGCTGGTCCAGGTATATATCTCTTCACAACAAAGGAACTTGGACCGGTTGATGATCGGGAGCATGTCGCTTTTCTGAACTTGTGTTTGAACGGTTCGTCTTTGGTTTTTGGCAACCCTCGGGCCTGACGACCAATATGCAATGCCTGGCAGAGTGCTTGGCCGATAGGTTGGGTAAACAAATTCCGTTAGGGCACTATTCTGTGTCCTTGGCGCACCTACCAGCTGCTTCATCAGGTGGCAACTAATGGCTATCGGCCAGCCAGCCGTTGGCCACATTGGGGTCCTTTGGTGTTCGTACAGCTCTGGCTTAATGTTTACACCTCCAAGGGTATGGGGATCCAGAAACTTCCCTCCTCAAGCAATCCTTCCTAGTGATTACCCAGAAGATCAGACCCCATCTACCGCCGATGCATCTCTCTATGGGTGACGGCGTGCATCGGCCCTTTCTGTGACGGGCAAGATATCCCCTGCTGAAGGTTAGTCAGGGTTCAAGGTTTTATTATGCTTTACCAGGGGATGCTACTCTTGGTTTGCTTATAATGACGCATCATGCATTCGAGATGCCTTCCAACTTTGATCCACTCAAAGCTCTGAACGATATCAGTCTAAAGCCATATTCCTATCGCCATCAGTCTTTGCCTGCTGCCAACCGGCTTTTCTCTGGGCCGAACTCAACCATCGTATGAGTTCTACCACCATCAACCAGCTCCCGTCAACTCGGCCTGGCCAGCTTCGATCGGCCTGTTCTTCACCGACAAACTCCAGGCTCGGGGCGACGGTCAGCAGCGCCCTGGATATGATCGGCTGCGGTCTTGACAGACTCCCTCCTGCTAGGCTGCCACCGAGGTGGTACGTCTGCACTGCCAAACCAAGCCTTTTGTCCGATGGTGTCGGAATGGAAGAAACATCTTTCTGTTTACGTCCCACTTGTTATTGCTCCCGTCTGGACCCGACCTATGCTGATCTATAACGAGGTAACTCTTGCAACTTCAAATATCATCCTCAATCGTTCTGACCTCCTGACTTTGCAGGCCGCCAGCATCGAGGCCCTCATCAACAAGCAACAGCGGTCGCCGATTCTGTACCAACCCTCATCGGCCGTTCCGAACCTAGGCGCGACGCTCCATCTCCATCGGCTCTTCAAGGCGCTCGGCCGATTGGAACAAAGCGGAAGAAGTTAGCGCACCGCCCCTCTTTGAAGAAGTAGAAGACCGATGCCGATGCTGCTACCACAACGCCCAACTTCTCCCCAGACCATATCGGCTCTTCTTCCCCTCAGGTACGCGCCCAAATTGGACATCATTCCTCGATTTCTCATTTATCTTACCAGTTTCATTTCAACTTGAGTCATTGGCTCCAGATCAAACCCAACATTCCTCTGACATTCTTCCAAGCACCGAGCCGATAGCTTCTCCAGCTCCCCCTCTTTAGCACCAAGTCCTCCAGCCATCAACGGAGACTGCTTCTATTATCGGTGACATCGGCCCCTCTGAAGGAACAACCTACTCATCCTACTGACGCCGATGTTACCCGATCTCGACGTCCTTCCTCAGGTAACCTTGTCATGTCGTACTTTGCTTCTAATCTCTTATTGATCACCTTTCCGATACCCATTTTGCAGTCCTTGGCCGACTTGTTCTCCTTCGACATCGTCAATATCTGGAGGTAGAAAAGCTACAGCCACCATGTAGCCTCCAAACCGTCCTTCTCAGCGATGTGCCGCTGAGTACTTAACAAGCATCATCAGTCGGCTGGAAAATCCAATCGATCACTGGTAGAAGACTGCGGGCCCAATCCGGCAAAGATTTGCAGACATTCGACACCACCTGCCGAAGGAGCTCGTTGATGCATTGACCCCGCAGCATACTGGAGTCTCAGTAGGTTTAAACTTATCAATCTCAGCAGGTTATAGCCGATCGTGGACAACAGAAGATAGCCCAAGACATCCAAACCGATCGGCTATCAGCCCAGATAGACAAGAAGAAATTGATGACCATGCAGGCTGTCCCCAAGAACTTCAATCCAAGCTAAATCCAACTGAAGAAAAAGGAAGCCGATTTGCTGGGAGAACTTGAAAAAGTTCGAGGATTATCTTGCAAAGACACATTCTTGAGCTAGCACGTACCAGAAATCGGCCTTCCGCTCAATTACGGTCCCTGCCAGAACCATCAAGATCAAGATCCCAAAGTCACAGCATCAGTGCGCCAAGTCATGCCATCGGCGCACAGCTTGAAAGTCATCCCAGGCTTGATGAAGACGATATCCGGGCATCAATGAAATTGATCAGATCCGTCTGCGCGCAATCGAAAAAAACTATCCGAAAGTTTTGTAAGCCTTAACCTTTGTAACTGACGATTTTACCGGAACATGCCGATCACCCTCCGTGCTGCAGTAACCAGATCGGCTCTGCTACTTATCTCTCTCAGTCCTGATAATTTTTCCGCTTGTTTTGACTAAGGCGATATCAATTGATATCGGCTGCTTTAAGGACGTATAAAAACATCGTGCTTCCGAAATTGGTTAGAAACGCTGTACTTAACCGATTAAAGAATTGATCCAAAACGCGCTTAGTAGTATTCTTGAGATATTTCCCCTTAAGTGCCTTTAGCAAACTCCGTCCTCAAGATCTTCTAATATATATGCGTTTCCAGCACACAGCGATTAATCCGATAAGGCCCTTCCCAATAGGCGACATTTTCCGCTTATTATCTCTGGACCCGATCGGCAAAATCAACTTCCACACAAATCCCCCTCGGCAAACGACTTATTCACCACCTTTTTGTTGTAATGCGAGTGCCCTTAGCTTATTCTCCTGATATCTTTGTCCAGCGTTTAACCGATTCTGAAGCTAATCTTCAGTTCATCCGCATCAAAGTTATAATAATCATCGGCCGTCAATTGATTCTGCAAAGAAAAGCCTTCTAGAGCCGATGTTAGTTTCCCATGGTAAAACCGCCTCATGTCCATATTACCAATGATACCGGCGGTACCCGAGTAGACCCATGGCATGCCATCCGATAGGCCCATAGTGAATCGGCTAATGTAGAATGCCATCGCCGTGGCTGCTCATCAATTTTCCGCTAATTGAAGCTTGATCAAACTCTTGTTGGAGCTTCTGCTTGCCATTGGCTTGAGCATAATAAGGTGATGAATTTAATAGCTTGATTCCCATACTGGCAGCAAACTGTTGAAACTCATCAGAAACAAAGATAGACCCCTGATTAGTAGTTATCTGAGGAATTCCAAACCGATAAATGATATGCTCCTTGACAAATTCGATCGCGCGTTTTGGACGTTGACCTTCTTCAAAGAAATGGTCTCTACCCACTTGGTTGAAATACTGTTGGCTGGCCAATATAAACTTATGTCCCTACTTGATGGAGGAAAAATCTGGCCGAATCATATCAATTCCCCATCCTTGAACGGCCACGTTTGATGATAGATTCATAGCGATGCCGGTGCCCGCTGTATATTTCCAACTTCTGACAATCTTGACATCCTTTATAATACCTAAAGCACATCTTCCAGCATTGTCGGCCAAAAATACCCTACTCTTCTCAACAACCATTTCATCTTATGAGCCGATTGATGAGTCCCACAACGATGCCTTCAGCACTTCACACATAACCCACTTTGGCTTCTTCCCAAATCCAGGATTAAGCAAACTCCCTCAAACGTCCGATAAATACAACTCCTCATCAAGTAGCACATATTAGTAGCTTTATACCGAATCTTCCTGAAAACAGACTGCGACGGATTTCGTAAGTAATCAATTATCTCCTGCCAGTCATCGGCCTGTTCTGGACATCAATATCGGCTATCTCCACCTCAACCTGCCTATTCAGCCGATATCTGAAGCAATCTGTGCAAGATCATTGGCTTCCAAATTCTGCTCCCTGGGAATATGATCATTGACACCATCTTAAAATCCTTCAACAAATCCACGCATTCTCATAATATGACCTCAAAACATCATCCCTGCACTCAATTCTCCAATAACTGTTTGATCACCAACAAAGAATCACCAATAATCTCTATAATATCGGCCCCGATCTCCTTTAATAGTTGAAGTCCTTCAGCACCCCTCGTACTCCGCCCTGATTGTTAGTCCGATAAGGCTTAATTGTAAAAGCAAACTCAAAACTTGCCCCCCCAAGGCGATACCAATAACACCAAACCGATACCAGATCCATGCCTGCAAACCGATCCATGCAAAAAATAGACCATGGGATCGGCTCCACATAGTCCTCGTGAGACCCCCTGTGCTGGACAATAAAATCGGCTACTGCTTGTCCTTTGATTGCTTTAGCCGATTCGTACCTCAAGTCAAACTCTGTCAAGGCAAAAACCCCACTTGCCAACTCGCCCTTTCAAAGACTGGAGCCGACAACATATATTTGACCACCGTCGCCTGGCAAACTACTGTAACATTCAGCGAAGGATGTAATGCCTCAACTTTGTACACGAGAAATAATAAACATAAGCATAACTTCTCCCCGCTGGATATCTCGTCTAGCATCCAAAAGTCTCCTACTTAGATAAACACCAAACTCGCTCTTGCCTCAACTTGACCAAAACAGAACCGATGGACCTCTCATCGGCCGACAGTATACCGCGCTGAACGCCACTCTTCCTGCGGACGGAATCAAAACAGGCGGGAACTAAGAAATTCTTAATCTCGTCAAACGCCTTCTGCTGCCTGCCCCCACACAAATTCTTGATCGGTCTTCAACTTCAATAACGGGTGGAAAGACTCAATTCTTCCTGATAAAAAGTTGATATGAATCTTCTCACAAAATTAATCTTGCGATCAACGATGCAACTCTGTCTTATTGCTTGGTGGCTCTGTAGTCTTAATAGCTCTTGATTACTTCGCTGACTAACTTCAATCCCTCGCTCATGAACCATAAAACCCAAAAATTGCCAGCCGATACACCAAAAGCACACTTGTTGGGATTCATTCTTAGTCCGTATTTCTTGTCCCTCTCCAGCACTCTTCGTAAATTTGGCTCGATATAATCTGCTTTTCCCTCCTTCCCCCTTTCCCCTTTCCCTCACTTTCCCTACTTTTAGACTTAACCACCACATCATTCAATGTAAATTTTCCACCAACAACCGATGAGCTCATGAAATATATAATTCATCGCTCTTTGATAGGTTGATTCTCTCCGCACTTTTAACCAAAATCATTACTAACCACTCATACCAAAACCGATAGCTCCAGGACATCGAAACGCAGTCTTGGATATCCTTACGAGCCATGAAAATCTGATTTATATCCGCATAACCGTCCATGAGCTGATATCTTGTGGCCTGACCTGCAATCCACCAATTAAATCCGCATCGCATCGGGACTCAATCTGGGGGTAGCTTATTTAGATCCCGAAATCAAAAAAAAAAAAAAAAAAAAACAAAAAAAAAAAATTACATATCCTCAGTTTCCCATTTTCTTCTCCAACCGGACATAGTAGAAACCACTCAGCAATATCGCATGGCCTTATAAACTTGGCATGTACAACTCGTGATCTCCGCCTGATCGCTCATATAATTCTCCCTTGAATCTCCTTGAGCTGCTTAATGGCCGAATCCTGGTTTAATAGCAGCCGATGTCAACAATGATCGTCTAATCCTGACTCATGGTATTCCCAGGCCAAAACAAAATCCCGATATTCTTTCAACAATTATCAATTCCTCTCGGAGCTCAGAACCTAAATTTTTGCTTATGTATGTCGCCTTGGCTATCTCTAGTCCTATATCAATCTCTCCAATCATCAGCGACGTAAATCCTTGCCCCAATTTCCCCTCGAAGTCTTCAATGAGCCATCAAAGTAAAATTCAGAGCGACTTGCTGTATCGAGCTGTACCCCTGGCTAGTACCTCGATAATCTCTTTCCCATGCTTTCCGGATAGCAGTCAATTCCCGTCGCTCCAGACCGGCTAGATCGGTATCTCGCGCGATGTTGGTCGACGATCTGCTAGAACCAGTATCGACCTGATCTCCCTGCAATGTATTAGACATTTGATGCATTGTCGAAGGCACGCAACAATTCGCATGAATCCAGTCCCTGCCAGAAGTAAACTGTATGACCCCTTTCCATCGATGACGAAAAATGTGGTGGGCAATGTCTTGTTCCCCACTGTCAGCTCCACGTTATAAATACGTCTTTCGCACTCTGATGAATTCCCCACCGAATGTCTTTAGCACCATATTTGTCTTGATCAGATCTTCGGCAGTCTTCCCACAACTTCCGGAACGTAGCATGAGGCATGAGATTAACCGCGGTCCTCCATCAACAACATCATTGTCATCGGCTTCCCATTTACGTAAATCTTGATGTATAACGGCTTTAAAGCTGCGATGCTCTGACTTTTCCGGTTTATCAAATATAGCTTGATCAATTGTAACGTTAGTTTGAGCGAAAACTTCCTCATCTCCTTCTTCATCTGGATGAAAGCCGCTTATATACTCCCGAGGCAAAAAAGAACACCATAATTTACCAGTGCTGATGCGTCCTCATCGTCTTCTTCTTCACTTGCCAAACTTGCTTAGTCTTTTTGGGACAATGATCAAGCCTCTTCCCTGGATAGGTTTGACTCTGTTCTTCCTGTTGCTCTCCCGGGTCGAGATAAAACCGCTGTGCCGTGATCCTCCTCTTCTGATTTTTCGTGACACATATCCAACTAGGGCACACGCATTGAGGATTCTGGATTTGCTTCTCACGTATTTCCTCTTCGTCTTTTCAAAGAACTCTTCTCCATGGGATATACGGCCCATCGGCTATAAACTGATGTGTTCTTCTCCCAGGAGCGACTCCCGATCCGCGAACACTCCCTGCTCGGCGATCATGCCGATTTTCGTCTGTTCCGCTGCACTCGGGCAATTTTCAGCTGATGGCAGTCTCTATCCTTGATCCCAGCAGAATACGAAAAAGACGGGCAGTGCGCCAATGCGAGATAACCTTGATAATTGTTCTCACACAGTCCATCCCTGTTCATCGTACTTGAGTATCTTCTCTATCATAGCCCGATGAAAATGTAATCCTCGATTACTCTGACGTCTTCCCTTCATCGGCTTGAGTCCTGGAACGATGACCCCAGCCAGCATAGACATGTTACGGGGAACGGGGTGCCCATCTATCTTCATTGGCTTTTTATCTTTCAAACTTGATTTCGTCCTTGCTCAACAGCCAGCTGAATTTGTTGCGAAAATACGCTACACTCGTTAGTATGGTGCGATACCTGCGTTGGTGCTCACTTGCAATACTTCTTCTTCCTTTAGTTCTTCGGCTGATGGATCACGTGGTTTGCTGGCAATTGTATTGCTTTCCTGTAACACAAATCAAAGATTTATCGCTTTGCTTTATCATCCGAAATCGATATCGTTCCTCTTTGCCGGATATCTTTGACCCATGGGACATGATACTCGACTTTTGTTCCTGGCCACTCCGCCAATCAACCTCAGCATCGGATTCCTCATCATCTGAGTCCAGTTGAATAGACCTGAAACCTGAGCAAACTTCTCTTGTACTGTCTTTTCGCCTCTTGAAATCGGTTTTGTCATGAGCCAATAACTTCTGTACCAGGTGCGACAAAGATTCGACATTCTTGAGACGAAACCTTTCTCCTGCATTGGCGGCCAAGAGTCCAAAAGCGCTAGATCGGGTCGGCCAGATGCCATCGCTCAGGTTTAACTATAACACCGGCTTCTGATATCCCGAAATCGCTGAAGTGTATTCCGGTAGCTAGTTCATCTGGTCGTTGCATAATCCGATGTCAAATCTGACAGTCTCAGCTCGTGAAACTCCCCAGCGAAGAAATATTTGTGAAACTGTTTTTTCCAGATCGGCCCACCCCGAACAGAATTCGGCGGTAACCGGAGAACCCCTGTAAAAGCCGATCCAGATAGTGATAGGGGAAAAAACCTAACCGCTCAGGACCCTTCAGCCGATGCTCCCCCGCATCTGCGCCAGGAATCGGTGACATGTTCTACTGTAGATGTGTTGTCCTGCCCTGAAACTAGAGAAATCCGGGAGAAGGTTAGGCCTGTACGGGTCGAACCCATATAGTGCCGCGTGACAGGTTGCAAGGATGTTTGTCGTGCCTGTATACGATGATCGAATATGATATTAACTGGGGAGGAAAAGGACAGATCAGGGAGAGCAACAAGCGATCAAATTGGAGAGATGCCACGACGATGTAGGCTATGGAAGTCGGAGTGTGTAGTTTTGTGCTCGTGAGGATACGCAGATGTCATCTATGGAATGATTGTGGTGGACTCGTGCCGATATGAGACAGCGCAGGCTCTCTGATTACGCTTGGTGGGAACGGGAACCTGTCAAAACCATCAGCGGATATGGGTGCTATATGATACATGAACTCCTTGTTCCTTGGCTTAAGTCCGAAACTGCTCCCCTACTTATATCCTCAATCCGTGCCGAAAATCTTCCTCTCTTGCATTCTCCCTGTTGATACTGCTGATACTGCATCGCGGGGTTGGTTGCCATGATCTGTCTGAGTGATACTCCCTCCTGGTAAGTACCTTTGGTCGGCTCCCATCCTCCCGGATAGTTCTGCTGGTATCCCTACCATAATAATAAGATCGTGATATCCAGGAGGGATCCTCTGTTGCCCCCCAGCCTGGCTTTTGCGGCGAAAGTGTTCTGGTATTTAGCTCCTTGGCTA
The DNA here is from genome assembly GCA_003991445.1 of Oryza meyeriana var. granulata. Lineage (NCBI taxonomy): Eukaryota > Viridiplantae > Streptophyta > Magnoliopsida > Poales > Poaceae > Oryza > Oryza meyeriana. Next base: position 29,292 of record RYFJ01001534.1, read on the forward strand.
ATAGTTGTAATTAACTTGGCCTGGCTCTGTCTTCGGTGGGAGAAAAACAGGACCCCGATTGGGGCTCTTGGGCAATTTCGATCCATCAACAGTTCCTGTCTTGATAAGTTATGCAATGTATTTACTAAGACCCCTTGACTGATTGATGAGTGCGTGGTGCAACGAGCGCTCGTTGACCATCTCCTGTAAAGGCTGAATTGTGTGGGACTCTCGGGTTGTGTGCGCGCTCAGATTCCTCCTTCCAGTACTGGTTTTGGAAAAACTGAAGCAACTTCTGATCGCGCCTTGCGCCTTGTCATACTGAAGGATTCCAAACACAGCTTCTAGAAATTTGTCATGGTTCTGATTCAAACTTGCTGTTTTTTTAGTTACTTCAGTTAGATCTCCATGGTGACCGAGAATTACGTTGTCGCCGTCTTGACTTTTTCCAGCATGTGAAGATCTTGATTGAAACAGTGTTTGTTGGAATGTTGGCTTGAACTTCGTGTCCCAGGGCGTGCCAAAAAGCGTGTTGACGCCAAGAAAACGCCGGGTCCCGGTTCGGCGTCTGGGTGACACGCGAAGGCCTGGGAGATTTGCTTCACTCCAGTGCAGGTCTAAAATAGTTTAGAGGTTCGTAGGCGTGCCAGTCAATTTGACCTGTAATTGACAAGGAGGAAAATGTTAGATCAATGAGCCAATCGGCTGGAAGCGATCTAGACTCGTTTCATCAGCCGATGGCCGATGCTTCACACCGTAGCCACTTATTACATCGGCTTAAGGCCGAGATGGCAAGGGCAATAACATAATAGGTGAAACAAATATTGCTAGCTATCGATCATCGAAGGGATATTCAAAAACCGGCTATAAGCTAGATAAAATAAGGCAAGTATAATGCATAAGATAAATCAAAAGATCCCTAGCTGATCACGATCTAGTGTTACTGGTGTTGTCATGAAGGTGTGCCTGCACCCGGGCCCTTGCTCACTATCGGCTTCCGAGATCCTCAGTTCGCTGTCGCGGCCCGTACACTGTTCCTTACCTGGGCTCATGCCCGGGGCCCTTAACCTGGGGTCGTGCCGCGGACTGCTTGTACTTGTTCTGGATCGGCAGATAAACCCATCGGCTAAGCCCTTAGCCGATTATGACAATAATACAGGCAGAAACATGATACGCGCATAAATATGCAATAACGGTAAACGATGAATAATTGATAAGCTAGCGACTACTGCTTATCCCAAAGCGAGTATTGGCACGAGGTGCATAAAATAATGAATAATGTAGTCGGCTTTAAAACAGTAACTTATCGGACTAAGCACTCCGATAACACCGATATCGCACCGACAACCCGATCGGCTTATTAAGGAAGGCAAAGCTCACTTATCGTCAGAGGAGGAGGCTAGTTAACGATCGGACCCTAACCGTCTGCAAGCGGTGCACAGACTGACAATAGATAAACAATTGCGTCAATGAGCCGATATGATATACGTATGCGATCAAAGTGATGGATGAAAAATAACTTACCGCTATACACTCCTATAAACGCCTCACACAAGTGCATCCGGGCACCAGCAGGGCTCCGAGACTTATCACTAGGCAGTTCAGTAGGGTCGGAACTAACCAGAGACTGATGATAAAATGCGCTCCCAGTAAGTTTAGATACGGTCTGTGCCAAACGTGATGTGATATTACCTAATCAATCTATGAGATCAAACATGAAACTGATGCAGCCATAGATAAAGTAAATATTCGTGGTAAACCGACCTATCCATAACTTAAACAAACTACTATATCGGACAGCTAGCGAGGAAGTCCTAGCCGATTGGTAGTCGTGTGACGAGACTTACCTCTCGCAAGGAGTTCGGACCTAACGGCGATGCAGCCGGCTTCGAGAAGCAGGATCCGTCGAAGGGGTGGCATGCGCCGAATTTTGTAGTTGACTCGTTGTGATAGATTACAAGATCCCGGGCATACGTATATATACCTGCCGAGTTTTTGGACATGAGTCCTTATAGGTGCACACGGTATGGCTGGGTGGAGCGGGACGATGATTTCCTTATCTATAACAGAAACACGCTAACGAGGCCTGACCGGACACGAGGTCAGGTTTCCTCTAAAAGAGATAAACCTTTTCCTAATAACTATAGTAATTAACTGCACGGGCCGGTCTTTCACGGCTCCTTCTCAGACTCGGTCTACTTCTTGGATCAATTTCCATTATCCGACTGCACCGTCCTCTTGACCGGAATCTGATACAGGTCTCACCAAATTTTGGCGTCAACAGGCGGCCGATCGCGAACTGCTCTGGCCGCCCAGAAGCTGTAACGGAGGAGTGGACAACCCGTGAAGACCGCTTCTGGCTCGGTCTTCCTGCAGCCGTCGCACAGACCCCTGTACGTGGCGGCAAGACTGCCGATCCCCAAACTGTATTGGGGAAAGCACCGTCCTCGGCGGTCGGCTATCTCCCTCGTAAGGGATCAAGCCCTTGTCGACTGCGTGACGTGCGAGTTGGTGACACATCACCCACCCGAACACCCACCAACAGGTACGCCTCCAGGCTCCTCTGCAGTGAGTACGCGTCGGCCTCCGGTGCTAGCTGATCAGACTGCGGTAACATATAACGAAGTTGACACTGTAATTCTAGTACGGACTGAAGGAACGAACATAAAACACAAGAAAGCATTCTTACCCGTGTAGTCAACTACCCAAGCCTGAGGGGGGCCCGCATGCGTGTACGGGGAGATGTCGCCGACCGAGGGGAATCCCCGAGCACGGTGAACCGGGGCGAACCGCTGTTGGATCTTCCCCCCTCTCGCCACGCCTGGAGCCCATCAATTTGGCCCAGCCGCATCGCCTGCTAGAGGCAGCCCAAGGAGGAAGCTGACGTCCTGCACGTGGGGGCCATCACCCGCATGGGAGGTGGAAGGTGTGCGTCTCCGGTCTCCACCGGTCCACAAGAGCTGTGAGCAGCGACCGGTCGATACCGCCACTTCTTTGTCGCGGTCATTTCGCTCCACCGCGGCTGCTACCAGCCTACACAGCGGCAGAAGGCCTGCCTTCCGCAACCTGACAATCAAAAAAAAGCAAGTTAGTAAGTTGACATATACAGATTCACAGTACAACGTTCGTACGTACCTAGTCGTGAACCTGTCGTCCACGGGAAGTAGTCGCCTGGAAAGGTCGAGGACGTAAGGTACCGAGCTCGAGGTTCTGCACCGCCGAGAGAAACGACCCGGTGGACTGGATCGGTGGCGTGATCTAGCAGCTCAGGCGTCTGGTAGTCCATACCTGCAAGGAAAAAAGAAGCGGAACGGATTTAGCTCAATTAAACATAGTGCATTATAGTCAGAAAATTAACAGAAAATTAACACATTACAGGGAGATTACATCATCAACGAGTGGCTATACTAGACAACATAACCCGAAGGTGCACGAGGACGCCTGCGACGACGCTACCTATCAGTGGTGCCTTCCCCAGTTGGCCGCCTTCCGTCGGCGCCTGATCCTTCCATAGGAACTTCCGCTGCACTTGGGGCCTTGGCGTCTTTCGTGCATTTCTTGTAGGTATGTCCCTCCTCTCCACACCTACTACAACGTTGAGCGCTAACGCCGGCCTCGGATTCGTCCATATCATTGCGTATGCACGTGCTTGGTTTCCGGCAGGAGCACGTGCATGTCCCATCTTCCTTTAGGACACACTCTTGAATAGGCTTCCTTGCGAATATGCCACGCCTGGACCTGTCGGCACACAATATCTCAAATCTACGCTCTCGTGTGCCCTGCACTCGGACTCGGTGCTCTCTTGCCTTCTTGCATTTGTCCTCAAGGTACTGTGTCATTTTGGTGCCGAACCAAAGGTTTCCATCGGCCATAGATGGGCCATTCTGTCTGCAAACTGTCGTGGAAGTACGTCTGTGTTTTATGTAGGATGAACTCCACGATGGCAACAAGGGGAGTTGCCGAACACCACGCATGACCCAGTTGTACACCTCTGCAAGGTTCGTGGTCATTATGCCGTACCTTGCTCCACTTCATCGTACAGCAATGCCCATTTCTCCTTTGGCTCGTGCTCGATCCACTACGAAAATCTGCTAACCGAGGAACCGGGCCTCCTTCTGAATTGTTACCGTCATCGGTGGGAAGTGCATATCTAGAGCTTCAAGGCCGTCAACACCTCTAGCTGGGGGTCTTGCAGAACTCTCGCGTCTATATTTGGCTGTCAGCTCATCAAGTCTCCTCCACAGCTCATTGAACTTCTTCTGTTGATTCTGGGCGCACAAACGTTTGAACATGGCCATCAGCTCCTTGTTTCTGAACTGCTTATAAAAGTTTGCGCCCATGTGACGCATGCACCATCTGCTCTTCACATCTTCCCACACCGGAGGGTATCCCTTGTCTGCGCAGCCGTTTCGCAGCTCCTGAATTGCACGCAGCATCCCTGGATGACGGTCATGTATCAGACATACATCTGGCCTCATCCACACCACCTTTTCCTTAACCAGCTTCAGAAACCAATACCAACTCTCTGTGTTCTCGCCCTCGACGAAGGCAAAGGCCACTGGCAACACTTGGTTGTTCCCGTCTACTCCGATTGCCGTCAACATTTGCCCTCTGTATTTTCCAGTTAGGAACGTGCCGTCGATGCAGAGAATGGGCCTGCAATGAAGAAATGCAAACATGCACGCCTGCAGAGAGAGGAAGGCCCGCTGAAGGACGCTCTGCCCAGGACTTGCTAACGATGGGAAACTTTTGATTTCGGAGTAGCTGCCAGGATTCCTCGCACAGATGGTTTGCAGTAGACGAGGCAAATTATTGTACGAAGCTTCAAAACTACCGAATCTCATTTCAATTATCTTCTGTTTGGCCCTCCATGCCTTGGCATATGTAATGGTGTACTTGTACTTCTCCTCGATACGGCTGATAATTGACTTGGGCTCGAACCGGAGGTTCTCCACAACAACATAATACAGCTCTGAAGCGATGAATGCAGATGATATGTTCTTGTGGTACTTCTGAACACCCGGAAGATGGCAGTTGTGCTCCGTCACGATTGACACGGACCAACAGTCGTCATATTTCTTCCTGGATGCGTACATCCTCCATGGACATCCATTACTTGAACTTGCACATTTCACTTCGTACACCGATCTTGTGGACTTTGATACCCAGAACTCCCTCCCAAGTGACACGGCCCACATCTTTACAGCCTCTGTCAACTGTGCTTTTTCGGCGTATCTAGCGCCTTGCACCACTTCATTCTGCCGATACTCCCATGCCACGGTGTGCCCCTCTGAGACATCGAGTCCGGAGAAGTCCTCGTTGTCCCATTCTGCCGGGTGTACATCGTCCTCCGAAGAATCATCATCTTCCATATGCTCAGGTTCTGAGTCTTCAATTTCCATCTCCTGTACTAGACCTGGGTGTCTCTCCCCTTCATCTGCAAACCCCCCGGTCCCATGTCTTCTTGGCCTCCTTCCTCTCCGGCACCCTCGTCTTCTGCCTCATTTTGCTCCCCTGTTTCATCGGGCCCTTCCGCTGTACTCGGACCAGCCTAATCAATGCTGACCACATTATGCACTACCACTAGGATGCTCGGTGCCCATCCTCGCTGCAGTGCACTCTCCACAAAAAATACCCAGCTGGCCGTTGAATCTATTGGCATCAATTCCCACCAAAAACCTTCTACAGCCCAGCTAACCAGTGCGTACACCGTAATTGCATTTACTTGAGGATCTACTCCGAATCCCCTCATTAACCAATTGTAAACTCCAGGAAAACTTCTCTCAGCTGGAGCTATAATTCCCTTTTGTGCTACGTTGAACTCCGATAAATCTACCCCATATTGTCCTTGTCTGACATTTCCTTCACCGTGATATATCACGAATATAACTCTATTTGCCATTTCTGTTCACAAAAAAGATTTTATTAATCTGTACTAATCAATATTCGTTCCATAAAAAGGCTATACGTATGAGTCAAACTATTACCGTTTCTATATTTTACAAACTGACCTAGCGACGCTAATAAAGTTATACGCTAGGTTTATCTAACGTGTCAAAATGACGTATACCAACGATGGTCATGGCGAAGCATATTTATTTTTAAAATATCTACAATTTACTACTTCTCCGCTATGTTCTTCTAGTACGGCCAAATAAATTTAACACTAACGATGGTTATGCCAAACCGCTAATATTTTCATACTATATCGGATATTACACTACAAGTCTACTACTAATTAACATTTGTCTAAAAATTTGACTACATAACAGAGGGAGATCAAAAAAATACCTGGATTCGGCTAAAAAATCTGTGAGGGCTTCGCCGCTGTACTTCTCCTCCTTTCCCTCAGCTCTATTGGACGAACGCTGGAGGCGGAAGGGAGAAATGACGCGCGGCGACTGCAGGAAGGGATTTTATAGGGGCCGGCAAAAAACCGCCCTCCCCCAGGGCGGCAAATCCACGTGGCCTCCCCGGGGCTAACGGCGGTCGGCGCCGTTAGCCCCGGGTGACGGGGATGCCATTCGCCGCCCTGGGCCACGGCGGTTTTTAAATCCCGCCGTGGCTCAGGGCGGCAAGAGGCTAGTTTTACAAATGATTCAAATCGAAAATTAGTTTTGTAAATTAAAAAAAAATTAAATTAGTAACAGTAAAAATTCGTTTTAAACTCGTCTCGCAAGCCTGGTGCCAGCCTGGGCCCAACTGTCATCCTTGATAGGCCCGGCCCACTAGGCCACGAAGCTTCCAGAGATTTCGTACGAGACAAGAAACTGGGCCTCTTCTTCTCCCCGCAGCCGTGGCCAAGGTTAGCTACTACTAGCCCACGAGCGATGCAATTCTCTCGAGCCGTGAAACCCAGCGGCGCGGTTGGGCGAGGCCGCCCGGAGGCCGGAAACGCGACGGTTTCGGCAGATTTTCCATCCGCGCTCGCGGCGGCGCCGTTGCATGGACGGCCGCGACCCATATAAGCTAAGCCACCCACTCCGCTGTCTACCCGCATCCGGTTCTCCGCTACCTCCCAATAAACAAAGCTTGGCGCGTTGCTGGCTCCCGCCTCGCTCGACTTCTCCCAGGGGGGAGAAGCTCGAGCTCGCCGTCCATTTCTTTATCCGCTGCGCCCGCCGGGTAGCTGGGCAGGGAGGGAGGCGGCCACCAACCCATCGCTGCCGCGTGATTTCCCATGCGGTTGCCGCCGCGGGCGCCGCTGCATTCTCGGGAGCGGGCTGGATGGGGCTCGTCGGCGGCCTCCTCGGCTTCGGCGTCGGCCTCCCCATTGGCATCGCCGTCGCCTACCTCGTCTACCTCCGCTTCTTCGCGCCTCGCCGTCTCCAGGTCAGTCGATCAATCGCCTCCTTTTCTTTCTCCTTCCGTGCTGTACTAGTTCTAAACTTCTAACTGATCAAATCCTCCGTTCTAATCGTGCTACGGTTAAGTTAGTTGAACGCATTCATCGTCAGCAGCTCAATTCGTTATCCGTGTACCGTCGCTTGGTGATTTGTGTGCGCTGCATCAAACTTACACATGAACAGCAGCAGGATAGGTTTCGAATTTTGGATCGAGGATGTGCACACCAACTACCCGAGTAACCCAACACACAAATGGTTGGAGAAAATTAATCTGATTGGGACGTGCTTGTTGATTTCCACCCGTACGATTAGACTACTGGATTGTCCAGCATGCGCCGTGGGGAAAACGGGACGTGGTACGTGCTGCAAAGTCCTTGTCTTCCCCCGCTGGAATAGTTGCATTTTTCAGTTCTGATTAAGTACGTCTCTTTACCAGTTTGGCTGGCCAGTACGCACTTTCAGTTCCAGCTTTGAATAGCTTGCTTTGCTTGCGTATCCGATTCCGGCTTGCCAATTGCCATGCTCCCTGACCTGACATATGCTTCCTTAGTGAGATTGTTCCAATGAATTAATTAATTATATGATGTGCCAGCTAGATAGGGGATTTTATTAGATTGTGATTTCCGGTGGAGGAAACGGGGACGGAGTTTGCTTGGGATTATTTTGGACAAGTGGATGCTGCTGGTTACTGGACGAATATGCCAAATACATGAAAACACAAGAAATCTTTTAATGCATTTATTTAATGTGGTTCATCAATGTGAAAAGGGTTGGTGCATATGAATACAGAATATTGCCCAGTGCACAGCATGTTATTTAATTAGCCTAGTAGTATGATTTGTCTGATTTTGTTAGAATCATTTCAGCTGGTTACACGATGGGTTATAGCCCATTGCAATTAGGGGTGGCAACGGGTCGGGTCGGGGGCGGGTTGGGCAGGAACGCCCCTGCCCCCGACCCCCGATTTCTCCACCCGGCCCCGGCCCCGATGCCATGGGCGGGGCGAAATATGGACCCGGCCCCGAACTGATGAGCAGCAAGCGCACCCCTCGCCCGCGCCCCACACCCTCGCCCCTCGCCCCGCGCCCACGCCCTTGCCCCGGCCCCGGCCCTGCCCTGCCTAGCCAGCTGCCGCTACCGCCCGTCGCCTGGCTGCCCTGCCGCTGCCGCCCGCCGCTTGCCGCTGTCCCCTGCTGGTGCCGCTCGCCGCCTGCCGCTGCCGCCTGGCTACCCTGCCCCGTGCTGCTGCTGCTCGCCGCCTGCCGCTCGCCCCGTGCCGGCGCCGCTCGCCGCCTGCCGCTGCGAAGAGGGAGGAGGCGATGGGGAACCGACGCGCCCGCCACCTGCCGCTGCGAAGAGGGAGGAGGCGATGGGGAGTCAGCGCCGCCCGCTGCCCGTCGCCTGCCGCTGCATGGATTGGGTTGGCCGGTTGCGGTTGGGGATTAGGGTTGAGATGAGGAGGAGTGAGTTTATATAGTTCGGGTTAATGGGTTTACTCTTACTTCGGGGCCCCGCGGATGACCCGCGGGTTCAGATCCTCCCCCGAACCCGCACCCGCTTTTAACCGGGGCCCTGACCCCGACTACCCGCGGGTCTAAAATGCCACCTGCCCCCGCCCCCGTAGGGGCGGATCCCTGTCGGGGACCCGGCCCCTATGGGGAAATTGCCACCCCTAATTGGAATGAGAAGGACATGGTTAGATGTGACAGAACAAAAATTCAACTTTGTTATTTGCTTAATGTACCTCGCGTACTTTGATGAACGCTTTATGTTGAGACCAGTGAAATTTGGATTACTTACTTCGTAAGAAAAAAAAAGAATCAAATCCACTATGTTAAGTAAAAGAAAAAGTCATAACCACAGTGTTTGGTGACATTATCTGACCGAAAGTCAAGTTGGATAGCCGCTATTTCACTTTGCAACCAATGGTGAATACTCAATGGAGCTGTATAAGCACTTTCAACCTGCCTCTCCAATGTCCAGAAAACAATGGTCCAAAATAGATCCAGGCCAATCCGCTCTTGAGCTCCACTGCTTTACTATATACAAACAAGGTCCAAAATAAATTGATATTCAAAATCTTACACAGAACCAAATAGTAAATACTATAATACATATTTGATCTCATTCTGATCTCAACCTTCATGCTTGACTTTTGCAGGATCCTGTTATTAGACCACTACGCGACTTGGACTCTGAGACATTACAGACAGCTATACCAGATATTCCGTTATGGGTGAAGAGTCCAGATTATGAACGGGTGGGTATTTATACATGGCACACTACTATTTAAACGACTTATACTTTGTTGCTTTAGGATTATGTTTGTCGTACATCAATCTCTGTTTAGCTGTCAACAGTCTAACAGGGCACGAGCATGCATGATAATATAGATGTACAATAGATCCCTGAGAAACATGAGTGTAGGATGTTATGTATGGAGTCTTTGTAACTTTTATGGAAATTTAATTATCTTAGGTACCGTTTGGTACTACATGTTCAACAGAAATACTCTCTCGTTTCCCATGAGTACGCTTCCCGAACTGCTAAATGATGTGTTTTTTTTCAAAAAAATTCTATCTAAAAGTTGCTTTAAAAATCAAATAAATCCATTTTTCAAGTTTGTAATAATTAAAACTTAATTAATCATGTGCTAATGGCTTGTCTCGTTTTACGTGCGTTGAAACTTTCACCCAAACCACCAGTGCCAAACGGTCCCTTAGCATCTTTGTGTTTCCTATGAAAAGAGAGAAATTAGAATACACCTTCATATATCAACAGGTTATATGGAAATCTTTTGGTTATCCTCTTTTCAGAGTAGTTTTTTTAAACAATCTAATAAAGAGAGAAATACGATGTCTTAATACCAAATTTCGACAAATGAAATTAGAGAGGATTACACTGTTGGTGATGACAGCTTCCATTATCATCGTTTATTATAGGATCCCATTTCTTTTAGCTTAGCAATCTGGTCAAGAAATTATATTGATCGATATGATAAATAGTCAAGCTCTTGAGGACAGAGGCACATAGATGAGAATGTGTGGGGGTGCTTTGTTTTTATTTTCACATTCTTGTTGTTTTCTACACACCATAAATGCCATGCTACATATACTTCATTTCCAAAACACAACATTTAATTTATGAAATGGACAATTCTTTTTTTCTGTTTTTGCAGGTTGACTGGATTAACAAGTTTATTTTTGATATGTGGCCCTTCCTTGATAAGGTATTTACAGCTCCCATATGGCCTATTTGATGCCAGGTTTTAGTATAATACTCACTGCTCATCATCTGCGCGCTGAGAGTTTATCCCGAGTCATGGTCAGCTTGAGTAATTTCAATTGATTCATTTATCAGGCAATCGGCAACACAATAAGAAGTGCAACCCGACCAACATTTGATCAATATGTTGGAAAATATGGAATAGAATCAATTGAATTTGGGCACTTAACACTTGGGGCTCTTCCACCTACGTTCCAAGGTCTGTTGATTTCTGTAAGAGTACATACTGTAATGATGCAATTTGTTCAGTGACACGGACCTTGTATCCTCAAATCATGATTATCATTATAAGTACAGTGTTTCTGTATCCTTGTATAACTAAAGTCTATGTTGTAAATAATTTAAATTGATACTGCAGTTCAAAATTTATAGTCCGCACTATGCTGTCAGTCAACTCTTGTATAGATTGATTGATTCTGATACTACTTGATATTTTAAAAACAGGAATTAAAGTTTATGAAATGCAAGAAAAAGAGCTGGTAATTGAACCTGTGATTCGGTGGGCTAGCATAGCAAATGTAATTGTGAAAGTGAAGGTGCATTCTTTCCAACTGTCGGCTCAGGTTAGCTTTCCCTTGTCTCATTCTACAGAATGGATTATTAGCCCTCTGACATGATCATATTTCTGTTTCAGCTTTTAGATTTACATTTAATTCTGACACCACGTGTGACTCTGAAGCCTCTTGTCCCAAGCTTTCCCTGCTTTGCAAATTTGTGTGTTTCACTGATGGAGAAGGTATTAATCTGTTTCTTCAATGTTAAGACAACTCACTAAATAAAACTTAATATTCTTTTATCATAAAGCCACGTATCGACTTCGGGTTCAAATTGTTGGGTGGAGATGTCATGGCAATACCTGGCTTGCATCGGTTTGTCCAGGTAATTTATTTTCTGCTTAACATTTTTCTTGCCGAAGTGGACACTTAATTAGAACGTCCTGAATAGACTCTTGTAGTTTAATGGTTCCCATTTCACTACTACTGTGATTCCTTATTTCACTTTTTTGGGTACCATATACTATTTGTGACAACAATTGACCGCACACAATTCTATTGCATAATAGGGAAGAGTATATACAAGAGTAAATTACATATGGGCTGGATAGCTGGGCCATACATGGGCCAAGTAGTTCTATACAAAAGTATATCTATGTCTAATATCTTAACACTATGTTCCTAGCCTTTGTGGACTTCTTAATTATTAGCTTCCTGGTTTTTTCTTTCTGACAGGAGCAAATATCAAAGCAAATTGCAAACTTGTATCACTGGCCTAAGCTTTTACAAATTCCTATTTTAGATGAAGCGAGGTGATTTTCTTTACAAATGGCATCCATACTATTATAGCTTTTTGTTATTTTATTTTATGGATCACAATTGGAAGTTGTCGAATGAGTTTATTCCAAATTAGCATACCAAGTTGCATATGACTATCCTGCTTTCATCTTGGTAATTTTCAATTTCATATATATTAGGATATCTTATTCCACACGAACTTTTTGAGGCATACTCTCAGGAAATAAGATTCTCTCAGGAAAAATATTGCTAGGATAATTTGGGAATAAGATTCTCTCAGGAAAAATATTAGCATCAGACAATTAAACATTGACGATCCTTGGGCCTGTTTAAAAACAAAATGCATTTGTACTTGATCAAGGAAATAAATGTTGGGAGAGATATGTTATTATTCATTTAGTGCAAAATAAATTACATTGCTAGTGCTAGGTGCTTCTATAGCTGAAACAAGCTTGTTTTGGTTTTGGACATTCTCCAGTTTAATTCGGCCTTACTCACTTACTCAAATTACTGGTATGGACATTTGCAGTGGTGCTACAAAGAAACCAGTTGGAATATTACATGTAAAGGTAATTCGAGCCATGAATCTTCTCAAGATGGACTTGCTTGGAAAATCTGACCCCTATGTCAAGCTCCGCCTGAGTGGTGAGAAACTGCCCTCAAAGAAGACATCTGTTAAGATGAGCAACCTGAATCCCGAGTGGAATGAAAACTTCAGATTTGTAGTCAAGGATCCTGAAACGCAAATACTTGAGCTCCGGATGTTTGATTGGGAAAAGGTTTAGCTTGCCGTATGCAACTTTTCTTCTGATAAGTTGTCTTGCCAATTCGAAGAGCAGTAATTTTTTCTATGCTTTTCCTGCTTTGCATAGGTAATAACAGTCACCTATTTTTTCTGTTTCTGGTTGTGCAGGTTAAAATGCATGACAAACTCGGTGTGCAAGTAGTTCCCCTCCGCTTGCTTACTCCTTATGAGAGTAAACTGTTCACGCTAGACCTTCTGAAAAGCATGGACCCAAATGATCCTCATAACAAGAAGAACAGAGGAAAGCTTGTCGTCGAGCTGACATTTGATCCCTTCAGAGATGACAGTAACAGTACCATTGTGATGTCAGATGGTGAAGGCGATGTCGGTGTAAAAAGGGACGTCCCACCGAGTGGAGGGTTGCTGTTGGTTTCAGTAGAAAATGCAGAGGATGTTGAAGGAAAGCGTCACACTAATCCATATGCTGTGGTTCTTTTTAGGGGAGAAAGGAAGGAGACGAAGGTTAGTTCTAATTATATTTCCTCCATGAAAAATATGGCATTTTATTATTTGGAATTAGCTTTATCAAACATTACTTTTATGTTGTAATTCCAAGTTATACCCAAACTAGGAATGTTTTAACTTACTAGATAAATACTCGTGCTTTGTGACGGATAAAAATATAGATTATACACATTCTAGCATTATTTGTCCCTATAAAAGTCTTTGCATGATAAACTTGTTTAGAGATGAAATAAGACTGGACCAATACGTAGGACTATTTTATAATATTAAAGCATATGAATGAGTAGTTAGTAAAGAAAATATAAATAGAGTTGGTGATGGTGGCAGATTTACTGTCACCACCATTGTCTTCTTTTAGAATAGCATAGATACAGATAATAGGACTACTTAATACTTCTATGTGAACCTAAAATGTTTAACTTGAGAGGCTTATTTCAGATAATCAAGAAAACAAGAGATCCAAGATGGAACGAAGAGTTTCAGTTCATGGCCGACGAGGCACCTGTGGATGATAAGATCCACATTGAAGTAAAAAGCAAACGCCGTGGACTTGGACTTCCCTTCCGCAATAAGGTAACTCGCTGTTGATACCTGAAGATTGTAAAACCGTGTTTCTTCTGCTAATGATAATCACTTGGAGTTTACAGGGCCCTCTAAATTCAGTCTGCCTCTCTTTCTCAAAATTTCAGGAATCACTGGGACATGTTGATATAAACCTAGTGGACGTCGTGAACAATGGACGAATCAACGAAAAATACCATCTGATCAACTCGAGGAACGGGACGGTACACGTTGAGATCAAATGGAGCACTGTATGATATGATTCAGTTTTCCGTAGACAGAGGCCTGTATGATTCTTTCTGTTGCTGTACATATACAGTCGCCATACTCCGTGTGGGCCATGTATGTTGTAACTTTAGCCCCCCTACTACAATCTTTCTCCTCTTCGCTTTTATGATCCATTTTGGCGCTTTTAGCGTGCTGTAACGTCAATTATATTGGCGTGATCACTTGTTTGTAAAGTCACGCGGCATTGCATGGATCTCCCTTTCAGTGTTTTATCATTCTTTTTGGCTACCTGTATAGCACACATCAATGTGTTCGATCACACCAAAAAGTGGCCTATATATTAAATATAACTCTATACTGCATTTTTCCCGGAGGATATATTGATTTGCATTGACAATACTTTTGATGGAGCCGCGTCATGTATGGAAGCCGGAACTCCCTTCGTCTCAAAATATAAAAACTTATGAAGTTAGACACATGTATTATTTATATCAAAGAAGTATGTGAAATTAAATAGAGAAATCTTGTGATTGATTGAGAAAAAAAACGTAGGTAAAGAAATTAAATAGGATACGGTTGTAATTAGCTAACATAAGGGGATAGATGAAAAGGTATATTTTAAGATAAATTTTAAACGCTAATTTATTATAGTTTGAAACGAAGGAAGTAAAAAGTTTGGGTAAAATCTATTAGCGGCGCTTCAAACGGGGGCTGAACCAAAGCAGTCGCAATCAAGTACAGCATGCTCAAGTAGTTAGGCCTGGCAAACTGGCAGGCTCAAACTCAAACCGGGATGGGCCGGTGGCCGTTGCAAGCTGGAGGCAACCAACCCAACCAGCCAACTGAACCAACCAATCAACCACAAAGAAGATAGATTCCGATAGGCTGAGAGGCCGAGACACGGACACCTTCCGGACCCAGGTGTTCCCAATCACACACCATTGTCGCACAGATCGATCGATGGCCTGACTCCGACAGCAACCACCACCACGCCCTGCAGAAGTTGATCCATCGATTGGCATCGCCGCCCGCGCAACCAATCATCTCCGCCGGAAGAAGCGCACACAGCCTTCCGTACTGCAGTTGCATCGGCAGAACATATTGCGGAGGATTCGATCGCCGTTGCAATTTCGCAATTTGCATCAGCAATGGAGTAACAGCGCGTACGCATGCGAGCGTACGTGAGTTTCCTGACGAATCTCTCTGTCGGCAACTCGACACCGATGGCCCATCTGGATCAAGCGACTTGTTTTGGTCTGAATATATAATATCTGATCGATCGAACTCAATCTAGCGCTGGGCTTCGCGGAAGAAGCCAGAGTCTGAATTTTGTCTACGTTATTACAGCATTAACCAATCAGTGCAATTAATCTGCATGAAGTCGCCTATCAATTAAACCAGCAAAGCTAGAATATTAGCTCATCTTTTTAACTGAAAGTTGCCCTGGCCGCCCATGCAACCCCATGGTCCCATGGCAATTCTTTATGCTTGTGTTGGACTTATAACTCGATTCAGTTTCGAGAAGTCCAAAGAAAGAGAAATTATTATTATTATTATTATTCACCCGATCGAGCAGCTTGCTTGCTTTGCCTCGGGGCTAGTTAGCTGATCCCAAAGGGAAAAATGTAATCCATGCCACATGGAGGTCAACGACATGAGAAAGAGAGCGCTCGGATCCCCATGCATGATCCCAACTCCAAAGTACATGCAAAATTGAAATTAATCAAAATTAAGAACTCCACATGCATGATGCAACAAGCAAGCAAGCAGGCAGGCAGGCATGGGATCGCCAACCAACCTGCTTCCCAGAATGGGTAAGCATCTACGGCACGCATGGGTCTACCCAGCTACTGTTTGAAGAATTCTGTTTGATGGATACACTAAAATGTGCATACAGGTCATTGCATTATTGCCAGCATATATATATATATATATATAAAGCACTGGACAACTATTAGGAACTTGATGTCAAATAATTAAGAAAAAAGTTTGAGCATGGTAGAAGTCAGACACGAGATCTTAGGATTGAAATCACATACCGTACCCTTTGTCAATACCTTTTTTATTTAGTAGCAATATATATCTTTTTTTATTTGATTGTAGAATATACCTAAAGCATCGATCGAGTACCGGCTATAGATGGATAATAGATGTAAGTAGGAGTACATACTCCTAGAAGTACAGAACTATTTTCATACATACATATATATATATATATATATACATATATATATATACATATATACATATATACATATACATATATACATATATATGTACATATATACATATGTACATATATATATATGTATACATATGTACATATATATATATGTATACATATGTATATATATATATATGTGTGTGTGTGTATGTATGTTTTAAACCAATAGATTACAACATTATGACAATAATGCTTTCGAGTCAAATATGTGCATATGATATTTTCATACACGCATCAAATCTACATGTGTTAAAGACGCAATATTATGACAGTGTTATTTAGGGTAAACAGGGTCCTACTTGTTTTATTGTTTAGCACCACAGATGTACCTAGGATACGCATCCGGGGATTTCACCGGTCGTTTGATTTATATTATTGAACATATTATTGTTATAAATTATCTACTTGATTATATGAATAAATTAAATATTTTGATAACTAAACTTAACAAATAGCTTAAACCAAGTGCTATAAGCAATACGGTAGAAAAAAACTTTTGAGCAAATAATCCGTTCTAATAATCCAATAAAAAAGTTAAAAAGAACGTTGCTTCTGTAAGAAGCTAGAGATTTTTGACAAACAAACACTGAGTATCTAGCTGGTGCATATTTTCTACCTACTAGTTGATTTCTATAATATCTGCTTACTTTCACAATCTAAGAAAAGAGAATAATATAAACTTTTTGTTGAAAATAGGACCTCGAGGTTCATGGAGTAGTTGTAGTTGCTATAAACTTTCCTAATTAAACATCCATATGTATATATACATGATCAAAAGTAATAACAACTAAATTTGCATGAAAGAGGCATGGAACTGTATGTAACTTTGCAGGAAGGATGAAAATATGTACGCGAGAAACAGAATATCCGTTTGCATTAAACTGCAGACTTGTCTGGTGCTGTATAGATATCGTGGTCCTTCTTAGAGTTAATAATTTTAAAGTTGATCACGAGCTATATATATTAATCTGTCCATGCATGTCAGTTCGGACCCGCGTACTTACTTCACTGTACCGTCGTATGTATATTCGATCCAGATCACACATGCACCATGCTTTGGTAGTTGTAGTACTATGCTATATATGTCTCTTTTTCATGTGTAAAACCGATATAGCATATATAGGGAGTGTCTATTTATCGATTGATTGATTTTTCATAATTTTTAGTCATTTTTTCCTCATGTATTTTTTTACACCTATGTTTTTTTCGCTAGATAAAAAATACAATATACTTTATGGTGAATCATTTTTAATATGAAACAGAAAATTATGATTAGATAAGCATGGGAATGCATCTAGGCTACTCTAAGAAATAAAAATACAACGTAAGCTAAAAATTGCTTTTTGTTTGCACTAAAATTGCACTTTTTATATTATGCAAGTTTAATTCATGCATTGTGTAAGTGCAGGTGTTCGACAAACAAAAAAAATCAGGCCAATGATAAATAACAAAGCTAATATATATATATATATATATATATATATATATATATATATATATATATATATATATATATATATATATATATATATATATATATATATATATATATGTGTGTGTGTGTACATGATACAAGGGACTACGGGAGAAATCCACACGTGGTCGTACCCAGTGCATGCACCCGGACGATGAAATTTCTATTTCTACTTCGTTTTAACCAAGGGATATTTGCAAGTTTATCACTGGTTTTTTATATTTTATAAGAATGTCATTTGAATGACAGCTCTAGTGGTATTTTTATATTATTCTGGTGGCAGTTTTGCAGTAATGATTTAAAATGACGGTAACTTTGCAATCACCCCTTTAACTAATGTCAACCAAAATATTATATGATAATTGTATCCACTTCCTCCCTCCCAAAATAAATCAACCTTACGTTTAATTTTGTAGCTAGAAGTTGATTTATTTTGGGATAAAGGGGTATTATTTTTCATTCTATATTTCTAGACCTACCAATGTGTAGATAGCCGCGTGTATATATCGATTGAAATGGGATAACTATACATATTACAAATATGAGAATCTTGTTGGATCTTGGCTGTTGAATTGCATGTGGACAAGGTGGGGGATCGAGGGATACGGTGTGCATCATATCTATCCACACTACTTAAACACCATTTAGTGGAAAAATGTACAATGGGCCATGCTGGGTGCAGTATGTTTTGTGCAAAATCCAATGCATGCATGAAGCCAAATGGCCAATAGTGAGACTTGATTTTACACCACACTCTAATAGTCATCCCATTTTCTCACAATTTATTCTAGGCTTGGTTATGACGAGTGGTGGCATCGAAATCGGATTAATGGGTTTTCCTAGGATTATAATTAAGCATGGTTCAGAATTAATTAATTTGGACAAAGTTCAAAGAGAGAACAATAATATATATCTAGGTTTAATTGCTTTTCCCCTCCTACGTCCCTTGCATGCATGCATGCTCAATTCATCATCACCTGAGCTGGGTAGTACCCTCCAATTTACAATTCGATCATATCCATTTCTCCCCTTACATTTACAGTACCTAGTTGTACGCTACGATATGATACCATTATTTTTTTTGAAACAAAAACATATAGTACTATTCCTTGCATGGTACGTACGTAGTAGCAGCTAGGAGTACGATCTATTTACAGCGAATAATTTCTTGCAATTATGTTATTGAAACGTATAGTACGCGACCATGCAGTGACTGCTAGGTAGTGATGAGAGTTGGAGTTGAAGACGACAAAGTGAAATGCCCGGTCTGCATGTGCATTCCCAGGGATAAAAAGTACAATCTAGCTGCAAATATATAAATACATTTTTACTGGCTTAATAATTACCGTACAGTTAATTTATGAGCTACTCCCTCCGTTAGATATTATAATTTATTTTGGATTTGTCCATCAAATTAAACTTCTCTAAGATTGGCTAAGTTTATAGAAAAATATAACAATATTTTCTACCTAAAATAAATATGATATAAAAATATGTCCACCTTTTTTTAATATATAAAGCCATTAACTTTTAACATAACGTTTGATCATTCTTCTTATTCAAAAAATTTAAGTAGGTATAGTTTATTTTGTTGTGACTTAGTTTATTATTAAAGTAACTTTAAGCATGACTTTTTTTTATATTTACATTAATTTTTAAATAAGACAAATGGTCAAATATCATGATAAAAGTCAATAACATTATTTATTAAAAAACATAGTGAGTATATTCATTCAATGGTGGATTTAATAAAACTAATTTGGTATTATAGATATTGCTACATTTTCTATCACCATCAGCTCTTATTTAATTTCTCCACATGTTTTTTCTTCTCAACTAATTATAATCTTTTACGTATACTTAGGTCCATCTACGTTTTAAATCTTCTTAAAAAAAACTCTAAAAATATTTATATTTTGGAACAGACTACTACGACGTAGTATGTACGTGTCCGGATCATGGATCAGCTGCTGGTGCTTAGTAGTTGTCCTCCGCAAGTTGTAATCAGTGACCCATCAAAGGAAGCTGCCATTGCAGCGGTATGTTAAAATTACATGCATATGCACAGTTGGGACTAAACTAGGTAGTACTACTACGTACGGAGAAGTACTTGGCTTATTTTCTCCTTTCTCGTGAATATATTTTCTGAACTGCTAAACAGTATATTTTTTTTAAAAACTTGCTATACGAAAATATCTCTAAAAAATCAAATAGATCTATTTTTTAAGTTTTTAATAGTCAATACTTAATTAATCATATGCTAATGACGTTCTTCGTTTTACGTGCGACTTATAAGCCAGCACAATAAACCAATTCAAACAGCACCTTAATATGGTTGGTTTAATTATTGGCGCTACCCTGCAGGGTAAGAGAGTATTTGCCAATAATGTCCACATGATTAACTGCAAAAATAATAAAATTAACTAAATCGATATATATGTCAGAAATCTTGAAATACAATTAGCACATAGCTAGCACGCAAATTCTCCAGTTGTTTTGAGGCAAAATAATCTAGATATATGCATGCATGAGGCAGTGAGATCTCTAGTGGATCCGTGCCGTACATAGAACGGCAACCTAGCTAGCTATACACGTACGTGTATACATATGCGTGTACCGTACGTGCGCCTTGATGAACTAAACTCCGGACTTAACTTCATAATTATACAAGAAAAAATTAAGGCAATTTTATTGCCCTCAAACTATTTTGCCAGGGCACTTAACCTCATAAATTATTTTTAGCTCAGTTTATACCTAAATCTATTAAAAAGATTCACTTTGCTCTCTAACAGTATTTCTCTCTTTTTTTTGTTTCTCCTTATATAAGTTATATTTTGCACTAAAATTTGGTAGGGCCATGAGATGTATTACATCTTACGTCTTAATATTTTTCATAGAATTTTTATCCCTGTTTATGCTGATTTAAACATTGAGATTTTTAAGTTCAAGCAAACCGTCATAAAAGAATTCAAAATGTTTTCAAACTTTGATATCGATGTCATCTATGGTGTGGCTCTTCGAAATTGCAACTTAAAATACAAATTATATAAAAGAAACAAAAAAATATTATTAGGGAGTAAAGTGAACCATTTTAAATAGTTTAGGGGTAAAATAATGTAATACCCTAAAGTCACCCTAATTTAATAAATCATTTTCTAATGCATTTCTAGAAATATTAAAATACACAAGAGTCTTCAACAATTAAAAATTACCAAGAATGAGCTCAAATCGGCTTGTGAGTATTTTAAATAAATTCACCATGCCCCAAAATATATACTCAATTTTTACTTGAATTTTCAGAGCACAATAAATATTTATTAAGCCACAGAAACAATTATTATCTTTTCTAAAAATAAGAAATTAAAAATAAATCCCTCCTACCCCTTGGGCGGCCTAACCCTCCTCTCTCTCTCCTCCTCATGGTCCAGCTGGCCCATCCCTTTTCCCCGCCCGAGCTGACCTTCCTCCCATCTCACGCGCCGTGGTCTCCGATAGGTGGTCCCCGCCTATCATCCCCTCCTCCCACTACAACATTCGCGTCAACAAGATACCTCCACCGCCATAGCCGTCAAATCCACCTCCTTGCCGGCCGTTTCTCCAAACTGAAGGAGGTGAATTACTCCCCGTGTTCTCCTCATCAATTCCCCTTGAAATCGCACCCTATCGTGCCCGAAATCACGCGAGGGAGTTAATCCCCAAATCAATGGCAGCCGGTGAATCCGCCGGCGCCGATTCCTCTCTCCCCACGCATTCCCTTCCGCACCGGTGGCCTATTTAAGCACCCCTTGAGCTCCTCTCACCCGTTTTCCCACTGCCCGAACGTTTCGCCTACTCCATCACTAATGCACCGTGATCGCTTAGCTCCACCGCTATCATCTACCTTCGGCCGCGCTTCGTCGTTGATTGGGACCTCGTCAAGCTCCGCCGTCGCCATTGCCAGCTTCGCCGTGTCCTTTCACACCTCGGCCACTCCTCCGTCGAGCTCGCCGCCCGCCGAAACACCATCATCCTCGCGCGCACGAGCTCCTCCGCCGCTTCCACCTCGTCGTCAACGCCATCCTCGTTGTTTCACTGCCACGCTCATCAGGGTGAGAAGCGCCACGTCACCCTCTTCCCATTCCTCCTCGCCCACGACTCATCCTCCACGGCGATGGTCGCCAGTGGCGACCAGGGCGCCACCATAGCTAGCCGTGCCGACGTGGCCGCAGCGTCACCGTGCGACACTACGGGCCTGTTCTTCAGCCGCCTCGAGAGGCTGATTGGTGGGGCCCGCATGTCGGCGTCGACGCCACCCTCTCTCCCTTCTGATGCAATAAATGGATTTTCTTAAGAAAAATAATTCCAGAAATTGCTAAAATTCCATTAAATTTCATATAAACTCCAAAAGGCCGTATCTCGGCCGTTCAAACTCAGAATTGACACGTTCAAGTCTCTATTTTTTTCTAAAAATATCAAGAACCTATTTATGTGCTTTATTACTACTGTATGTAGATTTTCATAGGGTAAAAGCCTTTTTCTTTTGCGTTGTTGTGTAGACGCTCCAGATCCGAGATTGCTGTTGTTCCTTGAGGTTGACGTGGAAGACTTTGGCTGTGAGCAAGGCAAATCAAACTAGACCCTCGAGCATATTATTGACCCATTGTTTTAAAATTATTTTAATTTAAATTATTGCATTCGCTTTATTAAAATTCCAGCGATTATAATTGTTTTATTTAGCTGTACCTTAAAAGTCCTTGCTATAGCCTTATTATTTGTATATTATTCCTTGTCAATCCTAGGTAACAAAAAACTAGCTAGTATGAACTCTATATGTGGTGCTTACTAGCTAATCTAGGTTTATGTTTAGCCCTGCTTAATTTGCAACTTTTAGGTCCTTTATATTATCTAGACTTTGAGAATAACTCTGTCACTTTGGATAACCGTGGGAAATGGCTGGTTTGCTTGGATGGATCTTCTCTATTCAAAATTCCCTAAAACCCTGTTTTCGACTGGGCTCAAGGTGCATGGTTGGTTTTGTTAGTCGCACCTCGGCCATCATAAGGACCGGTCTTTGGGCCTCTATTACAAAGCATAAACCATACTATCACATATCTAATGGGTAAGACTTAAACTATAGCTTAGACCAGTCTTAGGCAAAAAGGACACGGATAGTGGCAAATGAAGTCTACTTGGTGACAGACGTCTTTGGCAAATGAAGGCCACTTGGGCATCAAGATATTGCGAGCATGAACCATGTTTACTCGACCCAAGGCATCTGGCGGCAGACGAGGTCGGTGTCAATTCTTTTGTCTAGGGCTAGGCTGGGTGAAATGTTATGTCATGTCTTCTATCCAAATACCATGGTGGTATGTGGCACGTGGAAACACGTGAGGAAGTCATGTCTTGTGGATAAAGATGTACACCTCTGGCCAGAATATAAGCTATTTGAATAGCCGCATATTCGGTTATGGACAAGCCTAGCAATGTACCCAAATTATATGTTTCCTTTTATAATGAAATGGTGCCATGGTTTAATGGGCTAAAGCTTGTTGGTTGACCTGGTTTGGGCTGGTTGGCCTGGTTTATGTAACATACTAGAATTTCGACTTTTGAAATTCAAACCAAAATAAATTAACAAAAAGACCTCGAAAGTAAAACTCTATAATTTCCAAACCAGGGAGCAATAATCAGAGGAAAACTACTGAAGTAAATCTTTCAAAAAGGGGAAATCACTAGAGCTTTTATAGTTAAAATTTTTAATTTATTTAAAGACTTATCCTAGGTCACAATATACAATAATAAAAGAATATAAAGCACAGCTCTGGAATCCATAAATCAAATTTCTAAAACCTTTTGTAGGTCAAATGGGAATGGAAGTAATTCATCCAAATGGGTATAAGAGGTTTTGACCAAATTAAAATACCTTAGGGTTGGTGCATAAAGATTTTAGGAATTAATTTACAAGAAACAGAAAATGTAATATGACTAAATAGGTATAGATAAAATTTTGCCATAAAAAATATGGAGATAAATAAATTAATTACCATTTCATGTGCAGGCTTTCTTTTGAATTGTTTTTGGAGCTTAAAGCGCATTTTCATAATAGGATGCATATGCATTTGTATAGCCTAAGGAATTTCTAAAAATGATTGGTCAAACATAAAATCATGGAAAAATTCCTGTAAACACTATCCCACATAATTAATCCACTGTAAATTTGACATGATTTTATCACTTCAATAAATACTTCAATAAAATCCCTCAAATCAGCAAAACTAGAAGACTAGCCAAAATAAATTGCTTAGCTCTTATTTTCACCAAATAAAAATCATAACTATTCAAGCAGTGCCTTTCAACCAAAATGTGTACCAAGATGAACCCTACCACCAGTAATTTTGGATCAATTTAATTCCCAAAGAAATTACATAAAATAATAAGAGCAAAGACCTAGGGACATAAATTACACTGCAGAAAAACTGGATCATTATGCCTACTTTGCAATTTCACCAAGGATTAACCAGACCACTTCTAATCCTGAAATTTGGTCAACAGGTTAAACACATTTTTCTCTACCTCCAACAATTTTCCCATAATTTATGCTCCTCATTAACCTAGTAAAACAGTAGTACAAACACTGCATGTTGGACAGCTCACAAGACTTAGTATCTAGAGAATTCTCCTCTCTTTTTCACTTCCAAGTGGGCCCCACAGACCCCTGGACCCACCGTTCAGCCAAGGGACACACCCCAGCTCAGCACTACACCCTGGAACGCGCGACACGTGCCCTCCACGCGTTGACAACACTCCCAGCCGACTCAGCTCACTCCCACCGACAACCTCGGGAGAAATCTTCTCCATTGAGCCTCTCCTCGCGCCAGCCATCTCTCCTCCTCTTCCTCCTCACGTTCCCACCTAGAAAACCGAAGAGAACACCTCGAAGACACCGGAAACCAATCCATCTCCTCTATCGTCGAGAGTGTTCGATCGAACCCAAGCTAGCTTTGGTGAGCCCCATCCTCTCCCCTCTGTAGGAACGTGATCACCACCCTCTAATCATTCCATTTTTGTACTCGGCTACCCTAGGATCGCCAGTCGAAGTCGCCGTGCTTCGCTTTCTGCTCTACAGTGCCGCCGCCGTGATGTCGTCGTCGTTCCGGCCGAACCAGGACACCGCAAGCCGAGCCTTCGCGCCAACATCGTCGCCTTGTCTCCAGGAGCCCGCTGACCGAAGGAATCAAGCCGTGGTGCCACGAAGCTCGAGATCGAGGTCGTCTTCTTCCTCTCCGGCCAACTACCGCCACCGTCGATTCCTCACTCCCCGGTGAGAGTTAGATCGATTCATCGCATGAGTAGCTACCTTAGGACTCACATGACGTCATGCACCCTTTTGCCTGGCAGCTCGTTGACCGGAAGATGCTATCGACGAAGACCCGCTGGGTTCCGCCGCCGCCAGCTTGTCTTCGACATTGCTGCTACTGCACAGACCTCGCCGACCTCGTCAGACCCCACGGTGAGAACCCAGGCACCTGTTAGACACATAAGCATGCATTGGTTTGGCCAGAAACCGACCGTAGCCTAGTCGGCCTCGCCAGCTCGAACTACCTGGCCGGAGCTTCCGGCTGACCGGCCGGAGCTTCAGGCTGACATAGTCAGAGGGATAAGGACACGCTTGAAAGAAATTTAAAACCTCTAGGGTATAAAATGAAAAAGTGCTTAGACTTACATGTGGACCCCCTCCATTTAAAATCTGAAAATATAAAGAAAAATAACTAAAGTGTTATTTTTCAACTGAAAAATAGAATAAATTGTAAAATCCATAGTAAATTCATTTTAACTCCAAATTGGGTGAACTAAAATTTGTTGGAATCACAAAATTATGAAATTTATTCCTATAGAATAAAATCTGGGGAAATCAGTACTTAAAATTCCTCAAAAATAATAAAATTCATAAAACACATAAACCTTATATATATATTTAACTATTTCTCATTACTATAAATTAAGGTTTGGTAAATTCATGAAATATTGATCTTTACTGCAGTGAACTAAAACCAAATTTCATTTATATGAAAGATACTTATATAAAACTTGTAATAGGTAAATACATAAATTAGAATACATAATATGTATTGACTTCCAAAATTTATAGGAAATTCATATTAGCTCCAAATAATACGAAACCAGATTTGTTAGCTTCAAAACATTTAGCTCTCATTTCTGAAAAATGGAGTATTAGCTAAAATGTTGTACATAAAACATCTTTATGATTTATACAAAGTATAAATGTTTCGTATAGAATATAAAAAGTAAAATAATTTCTAAAAATTATATAAACTCCATTTTACTCTAAATAAAACACACCCAAATGGCAGTAAATCCATAAGACACTTTTCTAAAAACATGTAGATTTATATTCTTATAAAAACCTAGCCCTAAAACACATGTATACTAAAATACACGTATAAATACATGTACATGCCTAGAAATTGATAAGCTCATATCTCCTAAATAGAAGTTGGTAAAATAGAAATCTCTTTGTCAAAATTCACCTAAGACCAGTACCAAACCACTGTGTAAGTTTCACACATATTAAAATAACTTCAATTATGACCTCATATCGTATTCGGACGTATTTTCGTATAGAACTCGTAAAATTCATAACTCTCAAATAGAACATGATAAAATAGAAATTCTTTCACCTAAATTCATTTTAGACCAATAGCAACCTAAGGTATAAATCTCATGCATATTAGAGCATTTTGGATTTTTCGCATTATTTGCTATTTATTCGGTCGTACGTTATTTTCTTTCTAGAGAACGAATTTGATATCGGTGAAGAAGTGAGATAGTTGGTATCCGAGTATTCAAGAGTAAGGCAAGTATTCTCCCCTTCTCCTTGAACAAATTGAATCCTATGTTTTGGGGAATGAAATGTGTTGTTTGTAAAACTGCATACGTATTTGTGAATAACGGTATTTGAATTGTGGTAAATGGTAGTTATAACCTATTAGTTGCATGATCTACCTTAAAACATTGTACTCCTTGCTGTTTGTAACTTTAGGCTTGGTTAGAGTACTTGATTTGTACTCATGGGGATCTATGTTAAATTAATACACTTGCTTATGCTTAGCCATGCTTAGTAACATGCTAAATATTACAGTGATCATTATATACCTTTGAAAATGGGAATTTTATAACTTCTGAACAGAGGTGAAGCCTCTAGTTATTTGTGAACTAAAATGATGAAAAACCTAATTTTAGACTCGGGCAAGCAAGTGGTACACATATGTGATAATTGTGTATCGATAGGGGGAGTGTTTGCCTGGGTTGCTTAAGGACCGAACTCAGTGTCATTTCTCATGTTAAACAGTACAACCACATGTGCTAGTATGAGATAGCCATAGTGGATTAAGTTAATGTTTAGCCTTGCATTTTGGTAGACTGAGTAGTATGGGCAATGCCTACAAATATACCGTAGTGCTGTTCAGAGGAACTACCTATATCCCGTAACGGAATAGGCGTCTAAGTTTGTCCAATACAACGTTGTGTGCCTCATGGGGAGCCAGGTAGGCTGCCGCCACGGCAATGGTTAAGGCGTGGGCCCGCCACCCACGGCATCGGAGTAGCACTCCGATGTGGAGTAACACACCTCGTGCTGGTGCAAGGCTAAATGTTAGGTAATGTAAAAGCTGTGTTATGACCTCTAGACCGCATTCAATGTGCAGAGAATGGTGGTACCGACGGGTACCAGACAAACTAGAGCGATCACATCATGTAGATAAAGTTGTACAAACTTTGCAAAGTCAAAACTAATCGGTTAGCCGTGCTCACGGTCATGAGCAGCATGGTTGTGTCCATTGAGTATAGATTTATGCTTTTAAAAGTGTTTATGAAATTGGGATGAGGATTGATGACTTATGAGAATTATTATGCTTATTACAATACTTATGGTGGCTTGTTGCCGTGGAGGGCAGCAAGTAGGAAAATTATTATATTGATCACTTCCCTACTTGTTATACATATTTCTAATGTTTTATTAAATACCGTTGCAAATGATTGTGAATTAAAATTAGCTTTATCCAAAACTGAACCCACAAATAGCCATCTCCTTGATTTTAGAACTCGCATGTAGCGATATAGGATTGTCCTTGCCAGTATATTATTTCGGTAATGTACTGACTCTTGCTTGTATGGTTATAAATCTTTGCTGTAGGTTGAGTGCTACAGGAATTCATTGCTTCTTCAGGATTGATTCTTTAAGGGGTCTACCCCTAGTCGGATTGCTTGTGGTATGGGTAGACAAGCTTTCGCTGAATCATATTATTTGGTCATTTGGCCTATGTAACTCTGATGTATTAAATTTAGTTTACTTACTTGTACAACCATTTATTGAATACCATTGCTAAAGATGAAAGTGTGGACTAGCAATTATCCTAGGGCTAGTCTGCATGAGTATAGGCTTAGAACAGTTGAGATACATGGAGAGTAGTTCAACCGTAGACCATGTCCTCAGAGATATGTATCGTGTTTGGTCGCCACCTTCGTGTGGTTTGATAGGCATATCTCGCCGTGCAGACTGGTGTAACTATTCTTTCAAATATCTCTCGTGTTTTTAGTCTGGCGTTCGGTTGTTTTGCATTATAATTGGTGGTTTGTATGACAAGGCTGCGATGAGGTTAGATGGTTACAGTTTTATTTGGCTTTCTCCTGATATCCCATCTAACTAGATATTTCATGTTGTCGTACTAATTACCTCTTATAGTGCAGAAAACCGGGTGCCCACAGTTTAAGGCAATTCACATGGTATCGCGGCCTTGATTAATAACTTGGATATTAGGCTTAGAAACGTGTTCTAAAAATGCCTTTAAAAGTCTAAAGTGATTTGAAGTGCTGGATTGCTTCAAAATGGCCATATAAGCACTACTACAAAACTGTTCAATCGTACCGCCTTATCAGTGCCGGTTGTAAAAAACTCAGCACTGATAGGTGGTTTTCCGCCCAAATACCCACCCCACGCCTTGTATAGACAAGAACCGGTACTGATGACACCACATCAATGTCAGTTCATTAAAAAAACCGAAACTGATAGTATCAGTGCCAGTTAATTAGAAAACCGACACTGATGTATAGGATATTAGTATCGGTTTTTCTATTTAACCGGCACTGATAGTATTGGGCTGATCGAGGAGCCGAGTAGCCGCGCTCTCTCTCCCCCTTATCTTCCTAGCCAGCCGCTTTCTCTCTTCCTTATCTTCTATCTCCATCTTCCTAGCCAACGCTAACTCTCTCCCTTATCTTCCCAACGAGCGGCGGGGGAGCAACGCAGGCGAGCGGCGGGCAAGCGACGTGGGAGTAGCGGGCGAGCGTGGCCTCGGCGGGGGAGCAGCGGCGGTGGCGGGCAAGAGGCGAGCGAGTGGTGGGGGCGGTGGGCGAGCGGCGGCTGCGGCGGCGGGCAAGCGGTGGCTGGCGAGCGGTGGCCTCAGCGGCCGCGGCACAACCTCCGGCGAGCAATTGCTGTACTAATTTTTTGGTTCTTTGTTGATTTTTTTATGCTGTGTTAATCTGTAATGAGATGTGTGTTATCTATGAACTTGTGAACTTGATTCGATATTGATCTGAAATTTCACACTGATTTGTATAGCTTCGCTTGAAGCTCGACTCGATTTGAGCCGGCTTTTTTTTTTTGGACTTGTTGGACAACATCAGTGCCGGGTATCACATCCGGCACTGATTGGGACATGTCATCGGTGCCCCTAAAGATGTGCCGGTTCCAAAACCGGCACGGTTGCCCCTTTGGAACCGGCACTGAAGGCTATTTCTGTGGTAGTAAAATACCCTTGTACACCTATGTCATTAATCTTGCATTTGTGGGTGTATCTTATTGAGTACGGTAATTGTACTCAGTCTGACTCAATTTTTCCTACCCAGATGAAGAGTGCTTTGGAGAAGATGGCTTCGATGTCTAGTTCATTCCTGCCGTCAAGCGCTTATAGTCTTGGTCGCCATCTAGTAGTTATTTTTATTTGTTTCTTTTTGCAGTGTTAGGCTTTGGTCACCCAATACTTTATTTACGCTTTCGCTTATGTACTCTAATATTTATCAACTTTGTAATATGTACCTCTCGCCTCCTAGGACGAGGATTAACACACTAATGAATGAAAAATGGTCGTGTATTTTTTGGACGCGACAAATGAGAAAAAAATAGTTTAGAAGTTAAGTGATCTAAGAATAAAATAATTTGAGGAAGTAAAATGGATTTTTTTATACAAATATATATCAAGCCTACTGCAAATATATTGGAGTCGTATGTTCGTACGCACGCACACCGTGTCTACTGGAGTAAATAACATACACATATGCCCGAATCTGAGCATATATGCTTTGCAGTTTGCACGATATTTGCAGGCAGACAGGGATGGACCGCCGCATATGCATGTTTGATACAGTATGTACACACACACTTTAATTTTGGCTACTTAATCACTCCATATACCTTTGGCTATTCCACACATAGATGAGTACCAAATTAATATGCATGCATATGTAGTAAACAACTTAACTATACTATATAGGATCGGTCAATATATAGGCATATAGCTAGGTTAAATATTGCTCCAACGACCAATCCAGGCACCAGCACCTTGCACACCCGACCTGTATACAAAACTCACTGTGGGACTTGACCATCTTGTCTCATTATCTGCAGATTAAAAAGTACCACCTATTAGTAGATGAGGCTGTTTTAATTAATTTTTTAAATGTTTAGATACATATGCGTACAGTTACCCTATAAACACACACCATATTCTAAATTCATATATTTTAAGATTGATGAAGTCACCGCATATATCTCGTTGTCGATAAGCATGTTATCTACTACTAAAAGAATAATTAACCATAAAGTATACATATTAAGAACTTAAATCTGGATGAACAGATTCCACTGTAAAGAATCTAACCAGCTAAAACCTCAGTTTGCCGTTTTAATTAATTTTTGAAATAAAGAGTGTATGGGACTGTTACTAGTTAATCCAGTGATATGAGAGTATATTAATTAATTTTGGTGTAGTAACAAGTGGTATACTCTAAAAAATTTTAGATAAACTGATGGATTGTGCATGGCGTGAGAAATTAAGCCTAGATAAAAACTTTATTAGGAAAGATCGTGCGTATATGTATTATTACTGAGTTGTCGTACGTACATGGAGTACTACATGTACGTAGTGATTTGTTTGTCTCTGCGTACATGCATATGCATGCCTACAGTGAGCATATATACGTGTACTATGTACATAGAACGCACAGATCACTGTGTATAAGTTACATTGACGTACGGTTGGTGTGTGCTGCAGACTAGTAGCTAGAATCGATCTGTGTCCTAGTCGTTGTAGCCTTCTTGTCGTACTAGATAGACATAATATCTCTGTCTCTAATCTAACCTAGGTAAAACTAAAACCCTCAACAGTAATATTGAAAAGTTCTCTAGCTCGCGGTAATAATTATTCCCTTGGTATAGGAATTTTGGCTTCTCCTCTTCATTTATTCGTAAATGTAAAAAATTTTAGTATCATTTTTCTAATCTATCAACCTCTACATTTACTGCTTACTTTCAGTTGTATGGTTAGACATGATCTCTCCTAATCAAATAAAGCCTAAAGACTCGTCAAAGTAATTTTAAATTTGCTCAACAATATATTTATGATCGGAGAAAGTAACTAACATTAGCGTGCTTACCTTTTCTACGCGCAGTTGGTGAACTCTCTCAACAACAAAAACAACACAGAATGATATACGCCTCTATCTCTCTAGCTCGCACACACGCGTGCATCGATCTCTAGCATATCTTTCTCTCTCTAGAAAGTCTACTACGTATGCTAGCTAGCTCGGTAGGCCTAATGAGGAAGTCATCAAGGAATGATCAGAAAAGCAATCTTGGAAACTGTTCCGGCCTCTTCGCTGCGTCATCGTCGCCGTCGTCCCCCATATATATATATATATACCCCTAGAAGCTGCGTTAGGGGAGTGTGCAGTTTTGTGTATACACATTCACTCCGACTACGCGGGCCCCACCACAGACTTGTGCTGTAAGCCAATATAAAAATAAATATATATTATTGGCAGCTAAAAGTGCGAAATTGCTAAAAGAAAATCGGAGTCCGAATCTTGCAGTGTTCTGACCTTTAGGTATGCTTCACGATCCGCATTTCAATGAGCTTATCATCTAACTCCAACAACCAACAGTGACGACCCCAACTAGTTAGGTTTTAGGGTGAAGATCGAGGTAGGATAGATTGGGAGGAGGAAGAGAGGAAATTTCCTAGCTTAGAGAAAGTCAAGGAGGTGATGGATCGGTAGTCGGCCATAGAGGTAGGAGACAGTGAGACAGAGCTTAGGAAAAAACTATAGTGGGTGGCGGTTAGCAGAGGGCTCACACACTAGCAATAAATCAAATGGCGTGGACGGCGATGTTGGGAGTAAAGAGGAGAGAGTTGGGTTTTGTATATGTATTAAATAGATTGGTTTGTGGACCGTTGGATCTCAATCGAATGGATGGAAAAATCGACTGAGATGAGAAGGGTTTTCATGAAAGAAGTTATATCGGCAGTCCAAAAATATATATTATTGGCATGCATGATGAATCCATACATTGTTGGCGTGTCTTCATGCATGCATGCATGGCTCTCTCCTAGTATATGTTGTGGTGTCTCGTGTCAAGGTCACATGTACTGTTAGTTAGGTCATGCATCCATCATGCAAGTGTGTTCACGACAGAGGTTTTGGTGTAACCACAACTACCACACATAATCATATATAAGTACATGTCTATCCCAACACAACACAACACACACATACATACATACACATACATATATATACATATATACATATATACATATATATACATATATACATATATACATATATATATATGCGCTTTCCATCTTTTCTTTAATTAATTAATGCTTCATTGCTGATTGCAGATAGCAACATATGTCTGCATATATAGTTGCTTGTGCATGTATGCCTGTAGTATATATTATCGCCAAATGTATATCACCTATTCACTGGGGCTAGCGTATGCATGTATGGACCACAGGGGCCAGGGCGAAAGTAGCATGTACGTGGACGTATCTGGTCCATTTATTCTGAAATGGACGTATCAGATCAAGCCAAAAGCATTGCCTGGGCCCACTGTTCCAGCTATCTAGCGGTAACTAGTATACATTGAGCAAAGCAACCATCCGAGACACCCATCAACGTCGATTTCACTGCAGCAAGATGCCAAAAGTTAGCTAGTTAGATAGCTTAAAGAATTTTTATCGCCGGAACAGGACATAAAACTGCATGCTACCACGACTCAAAGTACACTGCTTCTGTCTTGATCAACATGGAAATTTACTAGGTCTTCCTTGAATGTTAATTAGTAAATCACCTATCTCTATTTATATTGGTGATGTGTGAAATTTGTTTTTTTTTCAATTTATATAGAATGAATTCAAACTTATATATTTATAGAGTGATATATATATATATATATATATATATATATATATATATATATATATATATATATTATATATATATAAAAGATGCAAGAAACGAAGCGATATTGCCGTAGAGAAAAAAAAAACATCTCTTGGGCCGATCAACCTGAGCCCAAAGCCTTGCCCGTCCAAAATCCCAGTCTTGGAAGACATCCTCTGTTAGACTTGAGCCGGGACTTCTCAGGCCGAAAAAAAACCCAATTACTACTTTTTTTTCTCATTTTCTCTAAGAGTTAATTTGACAGCCGGCCGAGTCAGCCCACGCCCAAGCCCGACCCGATTCAGACCGGGCCCGGAAACAATAGACAATCCGGCCTTGTTTGGGCTAAGCTTGGACATAGAACTAATCTAGGCCCGATTCGAACTGGCTTTTGTCGGCCTGGCCCGCCCCAGCCCGGGTTCCGCTCAGGGCTCAATATGGGGACAGAGATTGTAACCCGAGGTGACCAGACGACGAGGGGGCTAATCCCTTTCCTGTGTCGAGGCAGTGCTCCGTGTCTTTCAGGTGGTCAAAAGCATAAGCTTGATGGTGTCCGCGTGCGTGTGTAGCCAGAGGAAACGAACATACGTGACGTTACACTACACTAGCTTAGCTTAGCGTTCAGGGCTGCAGCTGGTGAGCTAATCACGGCACACGAAACAAGATATATTATTAGTGTATGATTAATTAAGTATTAAATATTATAAACTTTAAAAATATATTTATTTGATTTTTTAAAAAAACTTGTATATAGAAAGCATTTTACGAAACACGTCGTTTAACAGTTCAGTAAGCGTGCTTACGAAAAGCGAGGAAATAGCCCAACGCATAAGCCCTTCCGAAAGGTCCCTTAAGCACTGTTTGAAAGAGCTTTTTAGTTTAGTTTATTGATGTCACATAAAATGAGACGAGTTATTAGCACATGATTAATTGAGTATTAACTATTATAAATTTAAAAAATAGCTTTATCTGATTTTTTTAAAGAAACTTTTTGTCGATGAATTAGTACCTGACCACAGCATCCATGTATATACAGTGTATTTTGAGGATATAGGGTAATAATGATATGAAGATGCAAACAAAGATGTAATGAGACATGGATTTTTATATTGGTTCGGGTCCTTGAGATAGGTAATAGCCCTACTCCAGTTTGACCAGGAAGCTGGTGCTTTCCACTAATATGAGTCTCATAAGTATAAAATATGGGAAAGAAACCCTAATCTAGTTTACTAGTATGTCGACGTAGAGCTTGGTTATGGTGGTCGGCGGCTAGTTGTCATCGGGCTGCTCCAATATCGACTCGATGAGATTAGCAGGTGGCTTGCGTTGTTTCTCTTTAGGTTCTATTGATTTATCTTGGCTTGTCCCTCCCTTATGGGGTTCTTGTATTTATACCCTCGGATACCCTCTTGTCCAAATAGAACTAGAAAAGCATATTAGGATACGAATCCAAGCAGTACTGGTAGAGCCCGAGTAAGTCTTTATATTTCTTTTCTTATTAGTGACTCCTTTCTTATGTGCTCCGAACTCTATCCATACGTGGGTTTTGTTTTCGTATAGAAATTGGTATGTTGTACTCTGCCAAGGTATGTGCATGTCTGTGAAATATCTCATATTTAGTACACTAACACTTTATATAAAAAATATTTATAAAAAATACACCATTTACCAGTTCGGAAAGCATGATCAAGTGTAAGAGCATCTCCAGCAGGGACCCTAAATACAGCCCCCAAACAGTTTTTGGGTGGTGGGACAAAAAATTTAGGTCCAGCAGGGACCCTAATAGAGCCCTTAAAATGAGGAGTCCCCCAAATCCAGCCCTCAAGCCCCCAGTCCTGAGGGCTCTACACCACGGCCCCTATCGACATTTTTTTTTGGCGCGATGACAATTCCTCCTGCCTGCACGCCGCCTCCCGCCGAACTCATGCGCCGCCACCTCCCGCCCAGCCTCCTGCGCGCCGCCCTGCCCGCCGGCCTCCTGCGCCGCGCCGCCCGACCTCCCGCGCCCCGGCCTCCCGCGCGCCGGCCTCCCGCGCCCTGCCCTCCGGCGCGCCGCCCTCCCGCGCGCCGGCCTCCCGCGCCCCGCCTCCCCCGCGCCGCCCTCCTGCGCCTTGGCCTCCCGCGCGCCGCCCTCCTGCTCTAAATTCTTATAAATATTTATGTTTTAATTATAGTGTTAAACTAGACATATACATATGGTCTACGATGAAAAATAATAGAAAAAGAAATAAGGGCTGAGAAATGGGGGCTGTTGCTGGAGTTCGGAGCATTTTTAGGGTCCAAAGAAAATAGGGACAGCCCCAATTTAACATTTGAGGGCTCTAAAATAGGGGCTATTGCTGGAGATGCTCTAAGCCATAAGCTTTTAAGGGCTCGTTCGATAGAGCTTAATGGAATGGCTACTCCAAATCCCATTCTAAATGCACGCTTTGCAAACTCTTAAACAGTGTGAATTTTGAAGAAAGTTTTATAGAAGTTACTTAAAAAATCCAAGTAAATCTATTTTTAACTCTTTAACAGAAAATACTTAGTTAATCATACTCTAATGGCCATTCTTGATTTATGTGCCGACTTCTAGCTACTCCTACCATCTACTTCGAACGCAGCTAAGAACAGTGCCTTAGGCTGCATTCGACATGGCAGGTTTGGGTGAAATTTTTAGCGCACGTAAAACAAGACAAGCCATTAGCGTATGATTAATTAAGTTTTAATTATTACAAACTTGCAAAATAAATTTATTTGATATTTAAAGCAACTTTTAGATAAATTTTTTTAAAAAAAAACACACCGATTAGCAGTTCGGAAAACGAGAGAGTTTTTATCCCCAACATACACCTTCCAATGCCTAAACTTAGCTGGGGGAAGAAGAGAGGGCAGGACAGCTTGGCCAATCTTGATTCCATTGGAGGGCATGAATGCAGCCTAGCACATGGCCAATTGCCCCATCACTTGGCCTCTTGCTGTCCATTGGTTGTGTGCTTCTGAGCACACACATGCAGTAGTGCAGAGGCCATGCTTTGCTTTGCTTTGGAGCTGGCTGGCTTGGTTGGGGGAGATCTTCCAATACTCTCTCCTGCTGATCCATAATCCAAGCATCCATCATTTCTGATGTACCACATGAACTACTAGAAGATGGAGGGCAGTAAGCATAAAGTGGCCATCTGTCAGCTTGTACTGTGTGTGCATATGAGAGAGAGCAATAATTCTCCCTGGCAAACCTAGCTATGAACGGACCTGATGGATGAATTATTCTGATAAACCTTTGCTTTCTTGCCTCTCTCTGTATTTTTTTTCCTCCCCTTCATAGAATTCATTCAAAATTTCTACGTCCTAAATGAGGTCTAAGAGTTATCGGCCTATTGATCGATCTTTTATATTGTACTAGCAAAATATCTCTACATTGTTATAGAATTAAAAAAAATCACATGGTATATTTTAAAGAGAAAATCTATTTTAAATTTTAGAGCTTACTTTTATAATTAATTAGAAGTTTTGGGTTGCCAAGTTTTCACTCTCGTACAAAAATACTCAAATTATTATTAGCATGCAAGATTGATCATGGTTGAGAGATTTAGGTCTAATGTCTATGATTGTTTTACTATATGTTTGGTTTGGACTTTGGAGAGAGAATAACAATAGTCCCATATATCATAATTTTAGGGAGTTGTTGATGGAGTGGTGATAGATTTACCACTTACCATCACAGCTGCTATTTTTAAAGAAGAAGTATAGATAGTACTATTTTACAAGTTACATATCTTTTATGCTTTGGCTATCCTTTTGGAATTATCTGCTTACATGTGGCAACTTAAATTAATTATGGCACCTGCAGGTTTATTGGCTTAATTGTGGGAACATTGGAGCAAGTAACATGGTTGGTGTACCAAAAGCAAGCGAGCTCTCCAGGAGTCCAGACAGCAAGATTCCGAGTTCGATGAGACAACGATTTTAAGCAGGATATGTTGCTTTACAATCTTGGAGGCTTGTAGCCATGATGTCAGCTAAGTACTAATCAACTAATCGTGATTCCTCTTAAGCTCAACCACCAAATGTCTTTGGACCCACAAATCTTGTTGTTAATGTATCTATCTCTCATAAACACATTGTTAAGTCGTCTTGGACACTGACAAGAGATCACTAATTAAGTAGGTACTCCCTCCTATTAAAAATATGTCGTATTTGTTTCCCGCAAAGTTAACATTTGAAAATTTCAACTATAGTTAAAGTAAAAATATATATATATTTAATGTTATATGTAATATCACTATATTTATATTAATTTTATGATTGTCAATGATATATTATATAAGAAATTAATAGTTAAAATATAATATTAGAGATCGTGTAGAAACTTAATACGCTTTATATTTTCAAACGAAGGAAGTAATATATATATATATATATATATATATATATATATATATATATATATATATATATATATATATATATATATATATATATATATATATATTGCAGGTATCCAAAGAAAATGTATATACATAGTTCATATAAATAAGGAATAAATTAGTGCCTAATTCATGCATCCAATGTAGGAGTAGCAGGTACTTTTGGTATGTCTGGCCTATTGTCAAAACTGAGAAATATTTGATTGAAGCCATTCTATGTGACATAATTAGAGCTATATTTTGAGATGTGTGGGGGATCCATTACATGTTTCATCAATTCCATTCCCACCTTGATCAATTAAGAAATCAAACCCCAACTAAGTATTTATTCTAACCAAACGACGACTAAGCAAAAATTAAACATCACCAAACGAAAGCACAAGTCCACAACAATCATGATGACCTTAGCTCTACAGTGGTCATTCCTATGTGACCAATCCAAAGAGACAAGGGTATTAATATTGTCGACAGCGAATGATTTGACCATATCTTTACACGCTTGTCGGTCCAAATCATTCAACGACGCTTGAACTAATCAAGATTTTTTGATTAATCTCTCTTGTGCTAGCTATAGCTTTGTTTTCCTTTCAGTGGTATGCTTTGGTCTCGGTTTATCTTTTCAGATATTATTATCCTTTTCCTTTTTGTGACCCTTTCAAAGAAAGATCCAATCCAAGCCCGACAAAAAACCTCACACTTTGATAATTAAAGGAAAGTGAACTGATTGGACATGGCCAACAACAAATTATGCCTTTAGTTTTCGTCATTGCTTCTTGAAGGGTCATCACTTGTGCTTCAAGGTTCCGGAGTCTTCAACTCCTCATTAACCATGAGAATCTTAACAATAGGATTCTAACTCAGCGCCTGTCGTCCTACTAGTGGCGCGATCAAGAGACTCATATTAGAAAATAAGCTACAGACATATTTATATAAAAAATTAACTAAAACGGTTAAATTAATAACAAAACCACGAAATTTTCCTTAAAAGTAGAAACCTGTAGATAGGTAAGACGATTGGCTGCAAATATTTTGTTTCCGGTTTTGAAGCTTAGAGCAACCTTTTATATAGCCGTGGTGTGCATGTTTTCGAAGACGCGAAAGTACTGAGTTGTGTATGTCTGATTGATCAATTCTTAATTTTGGCGTGAGTAATAGTATATATTGTCAAATTCTTGTTCAACCACGTTATCATGTATATATATGGCGTCGATTAGATGCAATCAGGAGTAGACTTAGGCCCTATTTGAGCTGTGTTAGAGAGGTGGCTTATAAGTTATACGTAAAATAAGAAATGTTATTAACGCATGATTAATTAAGTATCAGTGATAAATAGATATATTTAATTTTTTAAGATACTTCTATATAGAAATTTTTTTATAAAAAATACATTGTTTTACGTTTTTTAAAAACGTGTCAATGAAATCTAAAAAAGAAGCCAACAGCTAGAAGCTATATCGGACACCATCTTGGTGGGTGTAGAATTAAGGGGGTATTTAATTCAACTTCTGGTACTGGCTTATAAGCCACACGTAAAACAAAAAATATCATTAGCGTATGATTAATTAAGCATTAACTATTAAAAATTTAAAAAATAAATATATTTGATTTTTTAAGATATTTTCATATAGAAATTTTTTTATAAAAAATACATCATTTTACGTTTTAAAAAACGTGCTAATAGAAACCGAGGTAGAAACCAGAAGCGATAAACTGAATCGAATGCATGTAAGGCACCGTTCGAATCTAATGATGAGGGGTTAAAACTCCCTCGTTTCCCATAAGCACGTTTCCTGAATGGTTAAACGGTATGTTTTTTAAAAATTTTCTATATAAAAGTTGCTTTAAAATATTATATAAATTTATTTTTTAAATTTAAAATAATTAATACTCAATTAATTATATACTAATAACTTATTTTATGTTATCTTCTCTTCTGTCGCCGTCAAACTATCCCTATCCCTAGGTCTACCGGAATGGGTTGACAAGAGAAGAAGCAAACTGTCACATGCGACCGAGCTTAGCTAGCCCAGCGGTGGAATGGAAGCAGCGGCGGACGCGGAAGCCTCGCCCGCGCCGGCCACGCGAATCTCGAGGCAACGCCCGGTCGCCTCGCCCCGACCAAAACATCTCCCCGATCCCATCCGTCCCATCGCATCCTCTCGTCCTAACCCACACGTGGCGGTCGCCGCTGTTCGACGAGGTGTCCCTCCCTCGCTCACACACTTCGCCCATGGATTTCTGGCGATTTTTCATCGAGAGATTTCGTATAAAAGAATAGCTTAATTCTGACAAGAATCAAAGAAAAATATGGGCTTGTTTGAATCCTGTGAAACAAAGAAATCACGAGATAGCGATGAGAGTGATCATGCTGCTCATGGAAAAGCTCATGCAGTTTTGGTTAATCCAGTACTACTGATGATTTTTTTACAGGGCGGCTGCATCTGTTAATTTATCTCTTCTTTGTAAAGACAGAGTACTGAATTTTTAAAGAGGAAGGGTGAATATAATTGTGTAATCATCGGCTAATCCCCTTGTGCAAAAATATCAGGTTGATCGTGTAGCTGCTGGTACTTGAGCGGTTGGAACTGAAAAGTAGTGTTAATTAATCAACGAAACCACTAAACAAGGAGAGTTAACAGTAGACTGTACTAGCGGTAGTACTTGCTTTAAGCTCCTCTTCTCCCTTGACTCCTCTCTCTCTCTCTCTCTTCCTCTCTCTATTTAGTTCTTTTGCCCCATGTCAGCTGCAGTCTGGGGGAATCTGAGGCTGCTGCTCACCTGAGAGACTGAGAGGAGGCAGAAGCAGCAGCAGCAGAGCAGAGCAGAGAGCTGAGCTGCAGAAGGTTGAACTGTGCCAAGATTGCCCTTCAATTCATCTTTACTCTTGCAAGCTGAGAAGAAAGGAGAAAGGTGAGTAGTGGGATGGGTGGTTTCTGGGTTGCGTCTCCCTTTTGCTGCAAGATTTCTGAGCCAAAATTCTCTTTTTCTCGCTTTGTTCCTTTTCTTTTCTTCTTCCTTTCTGCTGCTGGTTGGTTCTTTCCCCAGCCTTTTTCAGCTGTGAGCTCTGATTGATGATGACGATGGCGGCTGTGCAGCTGAAAAGCTTCTCCTGGTAGTGCGAAAGCTGGGAAATTTCCTCCATAAAAGTGGCCGCAGTGCTCGAATTCTGCTGAATTTTGTTGCTTCCGGCCGATCGGGTAGCTGTGCGAGGTAAAGATTTCCCAAGATGATAACTTTCGTGGATTCGGCAGCGAAGGAGAGGGAGCGGGAGAATGACAAGTGCCTGGACCCGCAGCTGTGGCACGCCTGCGCCGGCGGCATGGTCCAGATGCCGCCGGTGAACTCCAAGGTGTACTACTTCCCGCAGGGCCACGCCGAGCACGCGCAGGGGCAGGGCCCCGTCGAGTTCCCCGCCGGCCGGGTCCCGGCGCTCGTCCTCTGCCGCGTCGCCGGCGTCAGGTTCATGGCC
Organism: Oryza meyeriana var. granulata; assembly: GCA_003991445.1. Taxonomy (NCBI): domain Eukaryota; kingdom Viridiplantae; phylum Streptophyta; class Magnoliopsida; order Poales; family Poaceae; genus Oryza; species Oryza meyeriana. Next base: position 70,333 of record RYFJ01001534.1, read on the forward strand.
GATCCGGACACCGACGAGGTGTTCGCGAAGATCCGCCTCGTCCCTGTCCGGGCCAACGACGCCGCCGACGTCGAAGACGGCATTGGCGCCGCCGCCGCCGCCGCACAGGAGGAGAAGCCCGCGTCGTTCGCCAAGACGCTCACGCAGTCCGACGCCAACAACGGCGGGGGCTTCTCCGTGCCGCGCTACTGCGCCGAGACCATCTTCCCGCGGCTCGACTACTCTGCCGATCCCCCCGTCCAGACCGTCCTCGCTAAGGACGTCCACGGCGTGGTCTGGAAGTTCCGCCACATCTACCGCGGCACGCCGCGCCGCCACCTTCTCACCACGGGATGGAGCACCTTCGTCAACCAGAAGAAGCTCGTCGCCGGCGACTCCATCGTGTTCATGCGCACCGAGAATGGGGATCTCTGCGTCGGCATCCGGCGCGCCAAGAAAGGGGGCATGGGTGGCCCGGAGCTCCTGCCGCCGCCGCCTCCGACTCCGTCCGGCGGCAATTACGGCGGATTCTCCATGTTCTTGAGGGGCGACGACGACAGCAACAAGATGACGGCGGCGGCCAGGGGGAAGGTGAGAGCCCGGGTGCGGCCGGAGGAGGTCGTCGACGCGGCCAATCTTGCTGTGAGCGGGCAACCGTTCGAGGTCGTCTACTACCCGAGGGCGAGCACGCCGGAGTTCTGCGTGAAGGCCGGGGTGGTCAGGGCGGCGATGCGGACGCAGTGGTTCGCCGGCATGAGGTTCAAGATGGCATTTGAGACGGAGGACTCGTCGAGGATCAGCTGGTTCATGGGGACTGTATCGGCCGTGCAGGTAGCTGACCCCATTAGATGGCCTAATTCACCTTGGAGACTACTTCAGGTACATCCAATTCTGAATTCTCTGTCTCAAAGTGCACTGTCCTATGAAGGACTAGTGCAACTGCAACACAATGTTCCAGTAGCATTATTGGTATATAGGATTGTGTCCATGGTTGTTGCTTGCATTGATGTTTGGAAATGGCTTTTGCAGGTGTCTTGGGATGAACCGGACTTGTTACAGAACGTGAAGAGGGTGAGCCCATGGTTGGTTGAGCTTGTGTCAAACATGCCAGCCATCCACCTTGCTCCGTTCTCGCCTCCCCGGAAGAAGCTTTGTGTCCCATTGTACCCCGAACTTCCGATAGATGGCCAGTTTCCGACACCGATGTTCCATGGAAATCCACTCGCCCGTGGGGTTGGTCCTATGTGCTATTTCCCGGATGGCACTCCTGCAGGCATACAGGGAGCCAGGCATGCTCAATTTGGTATATCTTTATCAGATCTCCACCTTAACAAACTGCAGTCGAGTTTATCACCCCACGGGCTTCACCAAGTTGATCACGGCATGCAGCCGAGGATCGCTGCTGGGCTAATTATTGGTCATGCGACAGCTCGGGATGATATCTCATGCTTGTTGACCATTGGTAGCCCACAGAACAGCAAGAAATCAGATGGCAAGAAGGCACCAGCCCAGTTGATGCTTTTCGGAAAACCCATACTCACAGAGCAGCAGATATCCTTGGGTGACGCTGCTCCAGTGGCTGTTAGGAAGAGTTCTTCTGATGGTAATGCTGAAAAAGCAGTGAATAAGAATAACTCGGATGTTTCAAGCCCGAGAAGTAATCAGAATGGCACTACAGATAACTTGTCATGTGGAGGAGTTCCATTGTGCCAAGACAATAAGGTACTTGATGTTGGCTTGGAAACAGGGCACTGCAAGGTATTCATGCAGTCAGAGGATGTTGGGCGCACACTTGATCTCTCTATTGTTGGTTCATATGAGGAATTATATCGGCGGCTTGCTGACATGTTCGGCATCGAGAAAGCTGAGTTGATGAGTCATGTATTTTACCGTGATGCGGCTGGGGCACTCAAGCACACTGGAGATGAACCTTTCAGGTCAGTACAGTTTTAGATTATAATGTGTGTTTCTGTTCAAGCAGAACACTACCTGTTTTATGAATTAATTAGTTATTTAGGCATGTCAACTCATCAAATAGAAGGGTGTTCGCGTAATTTTATCAGGTTTTATACTGTAAACAAATCTTCAATGCGCTGGTATTCGCTTCAAAGTTTTGCTAGAACCATCTGATAAGATACATATGGTAACCTCTATATCGCCATTTAAATCGGCTAATGGCTATTGTTGCAAGAACATCGAAATGTCCACATTGTAGTAGTTGTGATATTTCTAGGTTTTTAAGTTGGTATATTTAAGTTCGCTTAACTTGAAGCACCCAAACTCTAGGTCTTCTTTCCTTGGAAGCATCCATACAGTACATTGACTTTAGAGGAGTTTTAAGCTGGGACACCAAGACACCTTCTATCCATAATGTCCAAGAAACCATCGTTCTCACTTCACATTTGCTACAGTTCTTTCTTCTTCCTTCCTCATGTACTGAACAGAATACTGATTGAACTAAAGTACTTGTTCTGAATTTGCAGCGAGTTCACGAAGACAGCGCGTAGGCTGAACATACTAACAAATACAAGCAGCGATAACTTAGCGAGGTAGGAGAAATTAGAGCTTTTCTCAATTGTACAGCTGGTGGAGCAGGGTGGCAATTTTGAAGGCAAAAATTGCCAGTTTCCTAGTACTGGTGCAATTTCAAGGAGGCAATTCAGTTTTCTTTCATTAGAGCTCCCATCCTAGCTCCCAGGATGGGGTTGACTGTAATCCAGTACCCATATTTATCGGCAGATTTACCAGACTGGCTCTATCCTACTGTCATGTAAACCGGTCATAGCGGTTGCATTTGATCATTGTTGTGTACTCGGACATGAACCGTTACTACGCCAAATGCAATTACGGATTTTTTTTTTTTTGCGGATATGTATCTGAAAAATCTGAATCCGCATGCTCTGTTTGTAGTACTTCATCATATCAAAGAGGTGGTGTGCTTTCAAATCGAAGAACTAGAGCCAAAATAGCCAAAGCTATGTGTTTGTCTAGGCGATCTTCTCTCTCTCTAGCTGTGTATCAGATTATTACCACGGATTATTTGTTCCACGTTTCTAAAAATACGATTTCATAAAAAACTTTCTTTTGCTAGTTTGTTTAGAGCACTTGTTTAGAGTTATTTGTTAAGTTTATTTCTCAAAATATTTAATATATCTTTTTAATCAAGTAGATAATCCGCGTAATAATTCGGTAAATAATCTGTCGTTTAAAATCGAAAATTTTGCAAGACTATATGACAGCATACTTTGCATTACTCTTTTCTTATGAGTATTTCCTTGAACGGCACCATGAAGGCATGAATCCATGATGCTACCGTAGCACCTGGTGCTTCCCCTGCTATGCTTTGGCCATCGAATTCACGGTTGGGCGCTCACGGGTCACGGTTTCTGTAGGAAAATCTGCAAAAGACAAAGCGCAATGTCTGTCGTGTGTTGTGTTGCCTACAAGCTGCAGTGATCGACCAGCAGGTCGTCCGACTGCGACGCCTACTGCTGCTTAGTAGCTGCAGACAAATCGTCGAAATATATATGAGTTTATCAATTTTTTTTGAAAGATCCGGTTTGACCGGCTTTAGATTAAGTAGGAAGCAAATCGTAATAGCACGAAAAGTGCTATAAGGTTACAAAAGCGTACATTAACAGGGGATATCATCCGCAGCTGTTCTGCTCAGCGTATTTTTTAGGACTAAATTGCGTTGATTGATACTAAGTTTCTCCTCACCGCCGCTGGGAGCATTTCTTGAAGGTGTTTTGCTCCCGTTGCACACCAAAATTTTAATATGTTATCAGAGCTAAAGATCTCAGGAAAAGAAAGTCCATGAGAAAAGGTAACTAGACATGGTGGTGCGGTGTACGCGTACGATTGTACGAGGCCGTCCTATCCTTTCCGTTTTGACGTTGGGTGAATCGTAGCAGCAGTCAATCAGGCGGCCCTGGCGAGTGCCGGACTGCCTGTCCGGCTGGTTGGTGGTTGCGCCGTCGCTGCCGCGCGGAAGGGATTGGAACCGTAATCATACGGACACGCGCTGCCGCTGCGAGTTTCACCCTTAAACTAATAAACCGTAATCTCAGCCTATTGCACAGCTGATTGCTGAATGCTCGGAATCACCTCGCTGCCGTGCGTGCATATATGCATCAATGCATGCAGAGCCTTGTGTGTGTGTACATGCAATCGATCTTTCTGGCTCCCGGACATAACCTTGTGCAGTTGTGCAAGGTGATCGAAGTACGTAACGTACTGATCCAAGTTTCCCTGAGTTCTTCTCGACCCTCTGCACGGGCAAAAAGAATTGCTAGTTCGGGTGAAAAAAAAGGGGTTGGTACTCCTGCTGTGAACGCTCTCGATCAGTGTTTCAATTTGTATGGTTTAAAGGTATCGAAGGAATACTATTTTACAGCAGAAACCTCAGCAAAGCATGCATATACGACATACGATAAGCATTGCAGTGAGACAGATTGTGTATCAGTTGTCAATTTACTAAAGTTTATAGATGAGGATAGATTTGACCTAGCTTATATGGTTAAGGAAGCATGTTTGCTTCAGAATGAAGAGAGGACCTACTGTGTTTAGAAGATTAATCATATATAGAATAAGATCAGCAATGAGCTTATAAATGTAGCTAGGAGCTAATCACTTATAAAAATATGGCTGAACTATGAGTGTAATTTTGTTTCGCAACTCATCCACCTACGATGATTGTTCACGGAATGAGTAATGGAAATCCGCTTTCCCCACAAGAAAAAAAAAAACCTCAGCAAAGCAGGCAAAATTTTAATCAATATGTTCAGATACGGATAGATCCTCATATCTGAATCAAACAGCTAATTTATCAGCACATGTTTTTCTCTCGACATGACAATGAATTAGGGTTCTTACATATTCCCTCCGTTTATAAATACAAGTATTTTTAGAATAATACTAAGTTAAATATTTTTAATTTTAAATGTCATTAGAAAAAACCATAAAAATTGACGACGTAAAAACGATACTCTAGATTTATCATTAAATAAGCTATCATAACATTCAACTCCTTTTATTTAAAATATTTTACTATATATTATTAAAATATTAGTAGTATATTAAAGACAAAAATATTTATATTATTAAAAAGAGGGAGTATATATACACCCAACTAGCAAAGGTCTTTGTGACAAAACACGAAACGGCCTCGCTAACCGTACGTGCACATGCGCGCGTGCATATATACATACAAGCGTCGGTCCGTCCATCCACATATGCACGGACGCGGCCGCGCGCGTCGCACAACCGAACAAGAGGGAGGAGGAGGAGCGCGCGAGCGAGGTTTAAAGGCCGGACATGGCATGGCAGCCAGATTGGCAGCTACCACCGTTGAAACCAGGAGCCGCGCGCGGCGCACGCGAACACGCGACGCGACGAAGCCATTACAGTCACAGTACACGCGGGCGCTTACTTTCGTCGTCTCCCCGGCCTCGCGTCTCGGTGTTGCCGCCGCCCCGCCCGGTGGTGTGGCTCGTATACGTACGCTTAGCTACACCGCCGAGGCGAGACACGGGCGGCCGTGAGGCGTACGGCGTGTGGCCACGTGAGGTCGGGGCAAGGGACGGCACGTACGTCGCACGGGGAGGCGAGCGCGATCGGTCGCCCCCGATCCGGACAGCGGACGCGGTGTCCCGCGCCACGCGCGCGCCTCGGCTCGTTCGTCCGGCCCCGGCAAGACATGGGCTCTCCTTCTCGTTCGAGCTACGGCTCATAAGCCGTGGAAAAATAAATGAATCATCAAAAAATTTCTCGGTAAAATTTTTATAGCTGTGCTATTTAGTGTTTTAAAATTTCTTTTTAGATAATGGATTATAAAATTCTAGCCTCTGCATCCATGACAGGTGCACATAGCTAGCGTTTTAAAATTTAACTAGAAAATACATTACGATAAAAAATATTTTAAATTAAGTTCTAGAGTTAAATTTTGGTTATGACCGATACGTGTAAGGTGGTAGCATCAGTCTGCTACCATTTGCCATGCATGTAAGGTGGTAGTAGTACGTGTACGTATTACTTTGATATCTTATACGTATACGTGTAGATTTTGATGACAACGGTATTGAAAACACGCGGGTACACAACACCCTAGCACTACACACCTACGTACGTTACGTATGCTCTGTAGCTAGCAAGGCTGTCAAGGTGGCGTACGTAGAACAAGTTCTACGCATGCAAGTGGGCATAAAAAAAACAAACAAGGTAGCTAGAGCACAGCACAGTACCATCACAGAATTGATACATTCGGGTGCGTTTGGTTCGTCGTTAAGATTGGATGAGAGATGGTCATTCATGTTTTGGAGGATGGGATGATTCAAACTTTTGTTTGGTTGTGTAGGATGAGCTAATTTTTTGTTTGCTCGTCCCCCGCTCGTCGAGCCGCCCCTTGGTTGCCGCGCCGCCGCCTGCTCGCTGAGCTCCCCACGCCGTCCCTAGTCCCCTAGTCCCCGAGCTTGGCGTGCCGACCAGGTGCCTCTAGCTGCCCACACCCTCTGTCCCTGCCGGCCACAGCTCCTAGCCGGTCGGACTGGCCCTTGCGCCGCTGAAAGAGAGGGAGAAAGGTGGTTAGGGTTAGGAGCGCGGGAAAGGGAGAGAGGTTTGTGGTGAGAAAAGAAGAATTGATGGGCGGTGGTGAGTGCATACGATGCTGCTGCTTCATCCATCCACAGATGGCCCTATCCGATTGATTTTGGCCGAATATGGATATCCAACATCTGGATAGAATATTCTCTTTGGGATGACCATATCCAATCCTTGCTCTTCAATCAAACAGCCCAAAAAATTTGATGGCCAAAGTCCCATCCACCTATATCCCACCAACCAAACGCTACCGAAATTGACAAATATATCCATGCATCGATCGATCTAGCTATATGAAAAAAAATATATAACCCTGATTAATTGCCTAATTAACGATCAATCCATCCAATGCACCTAGAAGTTAGTACAGCAATAGCAGAGAATTAAAGCCACCGTCTAGTTAATTAATCTCTCGATCGATCGGCCTATCTTTCTGTGCCGCTGTGAGATCAACACAGAAAACTAGTCCTAATCCAATTATCCAAACATGATCCCACCGCTAGCTGCTGCGTCTGCGTGCACATCTGTTTCGATAGATCCGAGGCGCCCGCGCGGGGTGAGGCCCGAAGCTGACGTCTCGCCGGCCTCTGTCGCCTCGTCGCACGGGTGCACACATCGGTTGTATTTTTTTTCTGGTTTCTGAGGCGCACCGGCGAGAGGAAACCGGCGCGTCGTCGGCTGAAGCTTAGCACGACTGCGACGGCCTCGATCGGCGCGGGCCAAAGTGTTTGCAATTTCGGAAAACAACCACACCCCTCTCCCCCGCACGAAACTATTTCGTCCAAAAATTCAAATTTTCTAATTTTTTTTGTGAATTTAGTTAAATTTTATTCGAATTTGGTCAAAATCTGTTTAAATTTGAAAAAATCCGTTCCGAAATTTTGATGCCTCACCGGTAGAAATATGCAAAACGAAATTACAAACCATAAGCACGGCGACACATACGTCTTGCCGGACTCAAGACTTTTGGCTGTCCGTGCTCCCGTGACCGGACCATAGCTTGCTGAACTCTGGTATAGCTTTCTCGTGCCTGACATGTCGCGTAGGAGTACGTAACGTAGCAGTATTTGTGCACTGCAGTGCTTCTGCTTGGAGATTGGGCCCCGGCCGTTGACCCTGTTGCTCTGATCAGCACTGAGCCACTGACCAATACAGTTTTTAAGGGGGTTTGGATGGTTTCTGTAGCTGGGAGTTGTTGGGCTTTGTGGTTGGTTCGAAATGATAGGTTTTTGAGAATTAATTAGCCAAATCTCTGCGTATAAGATGTTGTCTTTTGTGCAGCGACGGAGAAAGAAGAGGATCGAAAGCTTATTGAGGATTGGTCAGAGAAATTGCTGCTGAAGCTTCAAGACCTGAGATCTATGAATCTGCTCCACGATGAGCTTTGATTCTCTTATGTGGTGTTTGAGATAGCTTATTTTTTTGACTTATAAACCGTACGTAAAACGAGAAATATTATTAGCGTGTGATTAATTAAGTATTAACTATTAAAAACTTGAAAAATAAATTTATTTGATTTTTTTAGAGATATTTATAGAAAAACGAGAATTTAAACAGCTTAAATAAGCCCCGCCAAACACAGCGGTAGTACTTTAGGCGTCAGAGTTTACCTGCAGTTTGCTTTACTTGTTTGTTCTGAACTGTTGGCCTTTAGTGTTGATAGTCCTGTGTGGTGTTTTGCTCAGTGGGATCCTGTGAGAGGTGTGATGCTCTAAGAAAATGTCTGTTGATGGGATCCTGTGAGTATTGTTTTTCTTTTTTTTCTCTAAGAAAAAGTCTGTGAACAGATGGTTGATGGCGTCCCCAGCTGTTGTTTTTCTTTTGTGCGTTGTGTTCTGTACTCAGAACTTCGTTATCATTTGGGCTTTCTACAAAGCCGGATCAATACATGATCTAAGGGAGCATTCTAAACTATGGGTTCAAAGAAAAAACATCCTCAGTTTTTATAAGCATGTTTCTCAAACTACTTAAACGCTGTGTTTTTTTTAAAAAATTTCTATATAAAAATTATTTTAAAAAATCATATTAATCTATTTTTTTAAGTTTAAAATAATTAATACTTAATTAATCATATACTAATAACTCAATTTATTTTACGTGATCTTCTTCCTCCTCCCTCGCCTTCCAACTCACCCTAATTCCCAAAAAAAAACGCCAACCAATAGGCTGACCAAGCGAGTTTTGGCAGTTTGGCTCAGTGTTTCTGACATCGAAGGGTCTTAGCACTACACGGGCCTGCATAGCAGAGGCCCATGAAAAGCACGGCAAGGTAAGAGCTGCACAGTGTAGCAGAGTCCTTACTGGGCCTGGATATTTGTGGCCCGGTAAGGACTCGTTTGGCAGGCCGGGATCCCGGCGGGTCCTGGCCCATTCCCTGGGAAACGCGTGGTATTGGGCTTTAGCGTAGCATTGCTGTTTTTGCTGGGCCTTGGAATGGAAGGGCCCAAGGCCCAAGCACGTCCCCCCTGCCGCCGTCGGTGGCCACCGCCGCCGCATGGAGGCGACGGACGGAGACGACGACGACGACGACGAGGATGAGGAGGTGCGCGCGGCTGCCTCCGCGATGTCAGTCCCAGGTAGCCGCGAAACCCACTCCACTCGGTAGCTACTGTACAGTTCAGCGCCTCAGCTTCCCCTCTTCCATCGGTAACTAGCAGCCGTCGCGTGGGTTGGTTCTCCTGCTGGGTAATGCGGCGGCGGCGGGGTGTTCCCCCAGGGCGGGGGCGGCTGGTTCAGATGGCGGTGGTCTGGGAAGTCGGACTTAGCGGGCGCCGGGAAGACTGTCAGGTTCAGAGAAGGGGGTGACTGTCAATCAGATCAGATGCCTTCTCCCTATCCAAACTGGAGTTCCAAGTGTGTGCTGAAACATGAGCTTTGCCAAACCATGAAGCTGAGAGATTTTATCGAGTATTCAACTGTTGATTGTTGTAAAAGCGTGTTGGAAACTGACCCTGCAGGGTGTAAAATGTGGTGATTAGTGACTTTTGTTGCTTGCTTGCAGAGAGTGAGACACTCCCGTGGTTAAGTTTTACCTTGTAGACTGGAGGAGGAATCGTAATGTACTACGACAAGGAAAAGAGGCACCGCCCTGAAATAGATCAAATGGTGAGTTAGTGTTATTTAATGTTCTATGAGTATTTTGTATATTTAGATTAGGGCAATGACTCCTATTGTTTTATCTGTATTGCCATGGGAAGAAAATATGTTTTAGACGAAAAAAATATTCACATTGTACCTACTCATATCGAAAGTTGAAACCTTAACCAGTTCCATACTGTATATTTTGAAGAAAGATATGAATAATCCCAAGCTGCTCAGCTTGACTATATCTTCGAGGAATTTAACAAATGATATATGTCAGAAATATATCAGCTAGACATATGGTGTTATGCCATACCATCTCTTCCTTACATCAATTGTTCCACGAGTAAAATGAATGTGAAGGACAAAATAACCTTATGTTCTTTTCTAGTAGTGCCTTACCTGCAGATTAATTTAATTTATTTTAGTTAGCTTTCACCACGTTTGCTCTTACTTTGATCACTCCTTTACCTGATAATCGATATTTATAGTTGCAACATCCCAGATTTGTAAACGGATGGCAGACATGTGCATATGCAGATAGTGACTCATACCAAACCCAGTGTTCCATCTGTGTCTGAGGTGCCGGGTGTTAGCATGATTTGCTGGTTTTTTATGGTATTCTTTTGCTTGATCCTTATCTTGATTACTCCCTCCGTCCCATAATACTAGTACTTTTGTCATTTAAATTTGTCCCAAAATAATACTACTTCTCCACCTATCAACCAATCACAACCATACCTCCATTAATTTTTTTCACCTACCTCTTCATCTCAACCAATCATAACCACTTCTCACCCCAACCTTAATTTTCTCAAAAAGTGGAAAGTTACTACTATTATGGGATGGAGGAAGTAGAATTATTGGTGATCATCAAGCGTTTGTGGAATTGGAAACCATGTGTTAATGTATAAGGGAGAGCAACCTGTTCCTTAGACTCATTTAGTGTTCTGGAACCTATCATTGTCAACCTCTTATCCCTCCTTTGTCAGAATTGAAGAACACAAGTTCAGTGAAGCTAGGACAGTTAGTAGGGGCAGCTGCTATTGGTGGTCCATTCACTCTTCTAAGTCATGTTGGTAAACCTGTCAAAAAGGATCTCTTGGGTAAATGGACACTCCTATGTTTTGGTTTGCGCACTGCCCTGATATTTGTCCAGATGAACTCCAGGGTACACTAGCTATTTCCTTGATTCAGATTGTGTAAACGGTTTGCAATAGTACATGAATCGACTGAAACATAATTTCATTGTATAAAACATGGGGGTCAAAAGCAGAAAGGCCTTTGTTTAGAAGTAGAACAATTAGGTTGCTTTTGCTTGTGCCATTTCTTGAACTAAAATGCCTAACCTACCAGTGCGCCCTGTTCATAGTGGACTTGCCGACTTGGATAGTTGGACCACATGCTTTATCCCTTGTAGCAAGGCCTACTCACTACTGCATCTTTTAATGGGATTGCCAAACCACACTGATCAAGCAGGCAACAAGAGCATTTATTGGATGCAGCCCATGTGGTATACAATTTATGTAATTACTGATATAAGCTGATAATTATGATGATTATGAGTTGTCTCTACATATGTAGTTTCTGTAGCTGTTTCCCACTCCCCACAACTGAGTTGCTCGGTATTTTTCTTTGATTGCTACAGTTAACTTCAACGGGATGAACTACCCTCTTGACCATCGTTAAGTTTTAGGTTGCAAGTTGAGAGATCAATAATCATGTAAAGTGAATGCATAAAAACGAAGTTCTTACTCTTGAATTGGTGATTGAAGGCTTAAATATCCGTCACAAAACACCTGTGACCTAGGTTCACTTAGTGAAATAGAAGTAATAACGGGCACTATGTTTACCTTAATGCAGCAAGTTGGTAGCAGTTGCAATGTTCTCTTAATGGCTTCATACTCGCATCAGTTTTTACACTGTTTATTTGCATCATATAATGAAGGATGACTATGCTTATCTACCTTCAGGTACTTGATGGACCTGGAGATGGAGTTTGCTAATTTATTTTGGAAGTACTATGATGGAGTTTCTCTTCCTGAAGGAATCATTACATGAATTCGAGACAACATGAGTAGCTGAAATCCACAGCTGAAAGCTTTGTGACACGTTTGGTTTAATCATGATGATTACTTGGAGCTAATCATCATGATTATCATCACATATTCAATGAGATTTTCAGGTGGACTTGAATCTACCTTCCCGGGGAATCCGTAGTACTACCTCTATTTTTTAATAAATGACGCCGTTGATTTTTGTTGTGCCGTTTAACCATTCGTCTTATTCAAAGTAAATATGTAAAAATATGAGTTGTACTTAAAGGTTCTTTAATAATAAATCAAGTCACAACAAAATAAATTATAGTTACTTTAATTTTTTAAATAAGACGACCGGTCAAATATAGTGTCAAAAGTTAATGGTGTCATCTATTGAAAAACGAAGGAAGTAACATCTTCACACTTTTTCTTTACATGTACGGTCTGTTTCAGCAACATTGGCCAAATGCTCAGTCCAAATCTTCACAAGGGAACTACTGAAAATTCACACTGGAAGGTTTCAAAGGCGCAATTCCTCTGGCGCGTCACTGTCATCCCTGCAGCCGTGTATTAACTTCACAATTGTTTCTTTGTCTGGGAGCAAATATTCAACTTTTCAAGTCAATATCTGACTATCTGAGAGGTTGCGGGGAGTTCATGCCGTCTCTGTGCTGCAGCATGGAAAACAAAAACAGAGAAGTCTCTTTGCCACATGATGCTGTTCGTGTTACAGGCCTAGTTGCGAGACTTGGTCAGAATTCAGAAGTCAACTCAACTGACTGGAAGGTTCAGAGCAGCGTCCTGGGCCAGCCATTGTAGAATTTGATAAAAGTACTGTATTTTTTATCTGTTGTAGACATTATTGATCGTTAATCATGTGATTTGGACAGGCTAAATGCGTGTTCTCTCTTTCCAGGCAGTTGCTATCAACTCTTTCTACAGGATTGTACTACAGTTAAAGTTTGAAGCAAAATAGAGGATTTTGCTATCAACTTTGCACTTTTACTTTGAAAAAAGAAAAAAAAATGACCATTTACAACTTCCACTTTGGACTCATTGTATATAAGATAAAACTTACCACATAATCATCAGATCCTAGGTGTTCGGGTGGACTTGTGTTGCTTCAGTATTAGATTGTAGGCATGAAATTGTTAAAAACTTCGGCCTGTCTTCTAGCTAGCTTTGTGTTACAAAAAAAAAATTCAAACCTCATGAACTGCTAAATTCTACACCTTTGCCATAGAGGATGTGCGTACAACGTAAGAAGCATAAGCGGGCATTAGAGAGGGAGGCTGTAAATTGACAATCTGCAAGGCTGCGACTTACAAGGTCCTTTTCAAATCGCTGAGGCCTCCTTTGGAACAGAGGAATTTAAAGGAATTTCATGAAAATTGAACTAATTCATGTGAACTTTTTGTAAAATTTCTGCATTCCAATTTCAAAAGAAGACCTGAATAATTTTTTTATATTGTCAAATCAATAAATTTTGGTAACCCTTGTTTGAATTGGAGGGAGTTCACATGTACTTATATGAAATTGAAAAAAGTCTACTTAGCCCCTCAAGTATCAGAGTTGGTCTACTTAACCCCAAAAATATGAAACCAGATATTCGACTTCCTAAAATATGCAAACCGTTTAAATAACCCTCTGGAGTGGTTTTATTGGTAGTTTTGCTATGTGGATGATAATGTAGCGGCGGTATTGCTTACGTGGCAAACACATTAGTCCATTTGGTGTAAGTTGACCCAACCGATTCATTCCTCTTACTGATCGGCAAGTATGTGAAATACATATCAGTATCAACGTGCTTCTTTTCCTAGCCATTACATTTATTCAAAAAAAAACTTAAACACACTATATTGCACGTCCACTATCCATGTCACAGTCCGCATAGCCAAAACTGCTATAAACCCACTCTAGGGAGGTTATTTGAACCGGTTTTAATACTTTAGATGGTAGAACACATGATTCTATATTTCATTAGGTTAAGTAGACTAAAACCCAATACTTCATAGGATTAAGTAGATTTATTCCTATAAAATTGAATTGCCTTTTGTACTACTTTCTCTCAAATTCTTGGATGCCCAATTGCCAATCCCCAAAGCAAACACAACCTGAAAAGTACAATTGTTGAATGTTCTCAAGACCTGAAAAAAAATTCCACCTTTTTCTATAAAGCAAACATTCCACAAGTCTCTCGGCAGTCGGCACACACATACCGTCAAGTGCATTCAGCGCTTACAAGAAAAAAAAAAGGCACCACCTTTGCTCGCTGCTGACAAGAAATCGGGGGGAGAGAGATGGCGACGCGGATGGCGGCGGCGGCGGCGGTGGCGGCCATGGTGGTGGCTGTGGTGATCTCGCTGGCGGCGGGCGGGGCGGCGCAGACGCCGAGCACGCCGAGCTGCGCGTCGAAGCTGGTGCCGTGCGCGCAGTACATGAACGGGACGGACACGCCGCCGGCCACCTGCTGCGACCCGCTCAAGGAGGCGGTGAAGAACGAGCTCAAGTGCCTCTGCGACCTCTACGCCTCGCCGGAGATCTTCAAGGCCTTCAATATCAACATCACCGACGCCCTCCGCCTCTCCCAGCGATGCGGCATCAGCCAGACCACCAGCATGTGCCCAGGTAACTTATTGCCTCCTCCCCTCTTCTTTTTTAACAGCAAAAAAAGTTGTTTTGATAGAAATTACCACCATGGAACCCTATTACCAAGTGTGTGCATCGATTATGATCTGTTAATTTTGTAACATAAGTATCCAGTTAACCCAAATAGCTGTTTCTACACTGACTAAATGTGAGGCCTTGTTCTTACTAATGCATTGTTGCCTGGTTGGTACTTGCACATCAAAGTCGCTGCAAAGTGGCTAAAGAAGTAAATTCAGTTAAAGTTAATTACACAAGAGATACCTTGTAAAGTGCTCTTACTGCCAATCTGCTATATATACTGCCATATCTAGTGATAAATCGATGTAATGAACACAAAATTGGGGTAAGTAAGGATGGCTAAGTGTGTGCAAAGGAATGGTTTACTGGTGGGGTTGTGTTTTGCCTTTTGTCGTAAGTGGCGTAGGGAAGTTGGCCTTGCATTTCTGTCTCCATCAGGTCAAAATGCAAGAAAGAGAAACATATAGGTGTGAAAGATAGGACCAGGCTCCATGATTTGAGTCGACCAGAAGCTTGGAGGCATCTTGATTCTTTTTTTGATTCCCCAGTCTTGTACTCTTGTCCTGTAATAAGCCTAGTTTAATCTGAAGACGCAATGGTGTCAGATTATACCAGTTTGCCTCCATTATAATTCTATGGGTGCCTTGGATATAATACTAGATGAATGATTAGTCTCAATCCAGTCTGGATGTAGTATTATAGCAATTTCACATTTGGGATAATGTTTACAAATCAACTAGGAAATAGCTAATTTGGCTTTGACCTGATAAAATGGAACAATGAAACTTAGGCTCCCTTCGCATCTGATGGAAGGAGTGAAAAAACTCCTCGTTTTTCATGAGCACGCTTCCTGAACTACTAAATGTGCGTTTTTTGCAAAAAATTTCTATCTAAAAGTTGCTTTAAAAAATCATATTAATCTATTTTTCAAGTTTAAAATAATTAATACTCAATTAATCATGTGCTAATGACTCACCTTGTTTTGCGTGATCTTCTTCTTCTTCCTCTTCACTCACCTTCAAACTATACCTTAATCTGGAATTGTGTTGTGCTGGTAACTTATACCAAACAGCATATCCAAATTCATCTTTTTAAGTCACATCAGAAAGCCCTTCAGTTCACTACTATATCTATTGTAGTATTTGACCAACCGTCCTTTTATTCTTTGATGTTTGCAATAACTAACCTTTTATTCAGATAGTTTTAATGCATATATTAGTATGATTTTCTGATAAGTATCCTACAATGACAATTTGCAGGAAATTCTCCTACGAACTCTCCTCCGGGTAATATATGCTTTCTGAAGATAGTATGCATAGTTATTTAAACCTTAGATTTGCTTAGCTTGTTATATGTGCAACACCTTACTACCCGAAACTTCTTGTCTGGTCAGATAATTTTTGGTACTATGAATTTCAATTGGAACTGCAGTGGCATATTGATCAAGTCATATCAGATAATCCTGTAGAAAGAATCACTCAATTTGTGTTTGATGTGAACTTGGACATGGGCCTATTGGAAACTTGAGCATTCATACTTCATACCCCAGTTAAATAGATGAACGAATTAATCTGTAAGGCTAGACATGTATTAGACATGGTCCCAAGAATTACTGTGCGCTACAGTTTAGCACAATCATTTGAAGATTCATCACTGCTGTATGATACCCGTTTAGAAAATGTTTATGGTGCAAAAACCATACCAGCTAAGACAGATAATGAATGCTGCACAAAGTAGGAGTTATTTTAAGATGTTCCACTTTAAGTCGGCAAACCAACCAAACGACTTGGATGCGCAGCCTAACTAGCATCATTGAAAGAGTCTAGCAATGTTTAACAGGAACAGTTTGTATTGATCTGGGCATCTGGCATGCTATAAACAGTCTGTCAGATTGCCTTACAGAGTCATATTTATACATCCTACTGCTGTTTGTCAGTTTGTTAGTGATGATGTTTTTGGATTCTACACTCACACTAGCCATGAAGTAGCTGTGTCAAATTCTTCAAAATTGCAGAGTTGCTATGATTAGTAGGGTGTTCACTGTTATTGGGTCTAACCGGCTAAGTGTAACAACTAAGAAGCGTTGCTTTAGTCATTGTACTTGATACAATGCTTTATATTACTTGTAATTACAATGCTTTATATAATTATATTACTTTGGTAGTTACATGTGTAGCATTAGCAAAATTAGAAGTTTATTCTAGTTGTTAGCATGGTAGAAATACATTGACTACGCATGTAACATCAAGAGCACTTTACAGAGGATTTTTTTTTACCCCACAATTCTTGTTCTATTGATTGCAGCCTCTCCATCAGGTGGCAAAAACGCTGGTTATCGCACTATGTCATTCGGTCTTCCAGGATTGATGAGCTTGTTCCTAGTCTTGTGGTCTATATTGGCATAAGAATTTTGATTCCACCAATCACCAGAGATGTTTTTCGTCATACCGCAGTAGAGAATTTGCATGTATGGTGGTGTTGCTTGCCGATGTCATCACCGTGTACTTCATCAGAATTCGTTTTGCTGTGTATCAATATCGGACTTACTTCCTGGAGCCTAAATTTCCCCGCTATTTCATCATTGTGTTGTACTTAGACCTGTGCTGATCAAAGCATAATGGATGAATTGTTATCATCTACTCAACATATTATTTTGGATGTGATTTGTGAAACACAATAATTTGCCGCACTAACTTCAATTCTTGTGATCTTCAGAGGATTTCTTCCCCTATGTTTCTGAAAAAGATTGAGAGGACTTCTTCCCCTCTATTTCTGTTCTTTTTTGAGGATTTCAGCCAAGCCAAGCCCTGACGATGAAACCATGTCGGTCGGCGTGTGCGGCGCGCCTGCACTGACGCCGCGAATGCGGCGATGTCTCAGGGAAGGAGGAGCGGCTAGACTCCGAGAAGGGGAGGAAGGTGGTGGTGGTCGGCGAGCGGTGGTTCACCGGCGAGGGAAGCGCGGCCAAGTCGGCGCCGGCGTTGGGGAAGAAGACACGGTGCTATTCGCGGGTGTTTTCACAGGAGACCCTCACATTAAACATTTTTTCCGTTTACCCCCTCCTTGAGTCCTCGTGACCCGTTGGATCAAATATTAGTGGTTTAGATAGAGGAAAGTAAAGCCAGGTGGGATTTTTTCTCAAAAGGACCTCTCACTACGTCGTATTTTCGTTTATACCCCGAAAAAATCGCACTAGTTGGGCTTCATTGTGATCCGTTGGATGAGTGCGCGGCCCACATCGAGGAGAATAAAGCCCATCGGGATAACTTCGGTATAGGCCCTTGGAAAATATTTTATTTCTACCCTTAGTAGCGGTCCACGTTGGACAAGTATCAACCGTTGGATGAACCGTAGGCGGCCGCGATTGATCCAGGAGAGAATGGAGAGAGAAATTTCGCTTAAGAGCCCCTCATAGAATTGGATTTTACATTCATTTTCACTAACCCCACCCATTCCTTCCTCTCGCTCCCCATGCTCCGGTGGGCGGCGGCGGCGGCGGCGGCGACGAGGTCTAGAATCTAGAGACGGGTTGCTGTCGAAGCGAATCAACTGAGTGACTCCCGCAATGCTCTCTCGCGCAGCCTCCATCCGCCGCGCCGCTGTGGCGGTCTTCTCCACCGTCGCGGAGAAGCCGGAGACTGGCCTGTACGGCTTCGATGTGCTGCGCACGGCCAAGGGCTTCCGCCGCTTCGTTGAAGACGCCATCGAGAGGTAAGGGGTGGAACTACTGAACGTTTCCATCTTCCATACTCTCTCACCTAGTCACTCGGAACCATTGGCTGCTAAGTTACTGAGATATTGCTCAAACGCGCAGGTCCGAAGAACTCGTGGCCTACATCGCGCAGCTGCCTCCGTCCGCAGAAATTGTCCGCGCCATGGATGAGATATCGAACACTGTAGCCTACTTCCTCTTCTCCCTAGTGAATTTTGAATTAGTAGTTGAGTTGGTATGGAGTGACTGATGCGTTTTATACTTGATGATTTGGTTAGGTCTGTGCAGTTATTGATTCAGCAGAGCTATGCAGGAACACGCACCCAGATAGGTGAGTGTATGGTGGTTTGCTTCTTATTAAAATGGTATAATCTGGAGGAATGAGTTATAGTTTTTTTGACCAATTACATATGTACTTTGTATCAGGGAGTTTATGGATGAGGCAGATAAGGCATCAATGAGGATTTATGAGCATCTTCAAGTAAGCTCGATAACATGAATGTTGTTTACCCAAATAGTTGGTTTGAGGAAAGATTGAGGGAGAGAACTGAGTGAAATGACCAAGTCAGAACCATTAAATTTCCTTTTTCCCTGTAACTCTATGCAGTATCTGAATACCAATACTACGTTGTACAATGCAATACTTAAAGCTGAGAGCGAAGGCGTCCAGCTCACAGAGGAAGCTCGAAGGGCAGCCACAACCTTGCGTGTTGACTTTGAGAAGGGGGGAATTCATCTTCCTAAAGGTTGCCCTACTAGAGTTATACTATGCCTTTTGTTTTCTATTGAGTGTTGCTAAAAACATAATTTCTTCCATGGCAGATAAACTCGAGAATGTTAATCATCTGAACCTTGAGATCGCCCAGTTGGGTCGAAAGTAGGTACTAGTACATGAATTGTACAATGGACAGTGGCTGTATCATACTTTTTTTTTGTCGAACTATTTCATCTTGGCTTTCACCCAGCTGGGTCGAAAGTTGCATGTCTGCAACTTACTATCAGCAAGTGATCCCATTATTTGGTGACATTGCTTGTTGATAAGATATATACGCTCAAAATATATGGTGTTGAGTTAATATTAACCATTGGGATATGCTTCTGTTTTGAAATTATATCTTTTTGAGTGCACAAACTTTCAACTGGAAATGCAAAGAATGATGTTGGGTCTCCATTGCACACACAATATGCACGTGGCTTACAAGTGTAAATTATCTGCCATTCAAATGTCATTCAGAATTACTATAAAGATCTCCTATGAATTTAACTTTTTGCCACTTTAACTTGCATAGTTCCATTATGACATTCTTGCTACTGTGTCTGTCCAGTATATTTCCCTACTGCCCCTTCTTTTCTGAATTGATTATGTGAATTGTACTGCCTGCCAAGCCTGTTGATTTGAGGTTCTAGGATGTAGAAATTTGCCTCTTGCTACCGAACTTACTCATTCTTTCTGTGCCAGGTTCAGTGAAAATGTTATGAACAAACCAGGTTTTGTGGATATATATCCAGCTTCACGCATTCCAAGAAATATGCAGCGCCATTTTAAGTCCATTCACCGTACTAAACCTAGGGGTGGTGAGGAGCAAAGCAATCCAATGGACACTGAAAGGCAAAAGGGTCTAAGGATAGTTACAGATTCAGGAACTTTATCAACAGCACTGAGATGGGTCTCAGATGAGGAAGTATGTTCCGTTTATTCCAGTCACCAACCGTTATCTATCAATGTATTATATGTTATCAATCTAACATTTCCAAATTTTCCAAAGATCAGGAGACAGGTATACATGGTAGGAAACTCTGAACCTCGTGAAAACATAGCAGTTCTTGACAAACTTATAAATGCACGTGACGAGCTTGCAAAGGTAATTTTTCCCTGTTATTGCAGAGGATTTAAATTTGCTTTGTTTATGATAAACACTCAATGGTGTACTGTCAACTAGTTATGTTCTGTAATACGGAGAAGATGAGGGTTAAGTTATGGTTAAAGTTTACTAAAATAGCTTGTTTAACATGCATGCTTGTATGCTGCAATACTTGATAAATTGTTTGAAGGATATGGATATGGTATCTTCACTCAAAAGGTTTCAACTATGTAATTGATGAGGTTAAGATAGAGTTGTAATTCTGTGGAAAATATTACCCACCAATGGAAGACCAATTTGTTAGTTTGGGGCCTTCTTATTTGTGTGAGACCAATGTGTTTGATTCAACTATTGCAGAATCAATCTTCCTTTCCAAAGGGCGCTGAGCTGTTGAATGCCCTATATGGGCTTCATTGCATTTTGTCTTTTTTGCAAATATCTAAGCTAGATTTGATATGTTGAACTCTCTTATCTCACAGCTTACGATCCCATGAGAGTTATCACTTTAAGTGGATGGCTTGCTCTCTTCCTTTTGTAGTAAAATGTGCTGCAGCCTGTAGGTTGCATTTTTGTAAATGGTTTTGCTTATATCTTATCTATTGGGACCAATTAGACTCAAATTTTTGTTCTGGTATTTGTGCTTTGGATATCTAGTGCAAGCTGCGTTTCTTATTCTAATTGAGTTGTTATTTGGATTACAAGTTATAAGTTGACAAATAAATCCAATATTCTTTGCGCTTGTTATTTCCTTAATTCTATAATGGGAAGAATCAAATTAAAAGTTTATGTAACTGAGTTTCTAAGTATGTTCAGGAAATACCATGGCATTGCTCACTTTAGTAACTTATGGACAAATGACTGAATAGATTTCAGTATCTACTGCTATTCCATGACAATCTGCAGAGTATTTTCTTATTCTTGTCCTTTTTTCCAGACTATGGGATGCAAATCATATGGTGACTTTGCTATTCGTCCTAACATGGCTGCATCTGTAGATGTTGTTATGTCATTTCTCAAAGATTTGAGTGACACAGTTAGGCATAAAGCTGATGAGGTATGCAAGGGAGTCGACTTCATCGGTGCTTGGATAGTTTGGCATATGCATTGATATATTATATCCAACCACTAGTCTCTCTCTGTTGATAGTACCCTTTCTGCAGGAATTTAAGAGTATAGAGGACTTCAAGAGAAAAATATGCAATGAAAAGAGTGCTAATCTTGAACCCTGGGATGAGCATTACTTCATTGGAATGATGAAATCATCTGCGCATAGCCTGGATGTCTCAGTATGTGCTAATTTTTGTGGAGATCTACTTAAAAATATAGTAGAACTACTTTATACATGTTATTTAGATCACAACCTAGATCTTTCTGTAAATTCAATACCATAGGTTGGCACAAGCCAAATGCAACCTAAATTTGGTACGTGTGGACTAAAGCCATTATGAGCGGAAGAATAACCCAGTACCCAATTACTATGTAATTTAATATATGTCAATGGAAAAGCTTAATGTTCAATGATGCCTTTAACATCATTGCATATTTAAATTTTGCCTTTCTGTGCCATTTTTGAAATACTTGACAGGTAGTTGCAGCATACTTTCCATTGTCCCAGTGCCTAAAGGGCTTAAACATGCTGGTGGAATCATTATTCGGTGCCACGTTCCATCAAATTCCTATGGGGGATGGAGAATCATGGCATCCAGATGTGATAAAGTTGTCTCTCCATCATCCTGATGAGGTACTATAGTGTTAATCTTTGTTTACTAGTTCTACAAAAAAAAAAAGTAAATTTCTGCATCTTATCCACTCTAAATCTACAATAGCCTGTAACTACATGCTTGAACTCCTGTAATTATAGATAAATTTCTAATACACTAATGTTAAGGGCCATGACAATGACTAGGTTTCCTTTTCAAAGCCACAGTTCTTAGGGAAATGAGCATTCCAGATTACCAATCACAATAGTTTGTTTTTGCTATTAAAATCGAAATTGATGAACACCAGAAATAACTTTTGAATGATAGCCAAGTAGGCAAAGTACAAAACTGGTGTTTCATGGTTAATACGTAATAACCATGGAGAGTTGGGCTTGTCCAAGAACTGGTCATGTCATCATATCCTGTTTGTGCATAGTGTAGATACCATAGGGCTTGAACAATTTAGAAATACGACAGCAATCTGTTACAACTTTATTTATCACCAATGTCATTTAACCAGGTAGGATATCATAAAATGTTATGCTATTCTGAGCAAAAAGAATATTTTAAAGCTATTAGATCCAAAGGTTTTCTTTAGTAAAATGTATATTTTGATGACAATTATCAGCCCTCCGTTTCTTTATAAGGCGGTGGTCTAATCTAGTATCTTGGTTACTACTATTATGCACCCATTGTTGACTGCATCTTCTTAGTTTTATATATTTTACTGATACCAAAGTAACCAAAGGAAAACATGTGTGATGAGCAGGGTGATTTAGGATTTATGTATCTTGATCTCTACTCCAGAAAGGGTAAATATCCAGTGTGTGCTCATTTTGCTATCAGAGGTGGGCGACGATTGTCAGACTCAAATTACCAGCTTCCAGTAAGTTGTCTTGTTTATTTTCATTTCAGGAATAACAAGGGAATTGGCATTTCCAAACATTAATAGTGAATTACTTTTTTGGATTGTTTTATATTTTCCATAGTTGTTTTAAAAAAATGCGGAATGCAGAATCTTGTTGTAGCCCTTTTTGGCCCAAATTTGAAATTAAACAATGTGTAAGGCTTATGTGTACCTTATGTAGGTTTATTCTTTCTTTGTCTAACGTAGATCAAGAACTTTTGACAGGATTTAAAGGATGCTTAAAAGTAAACAAAGATAATATCTAAGACTCACACTGCTAATTCACTTCATTTTTTTATCGATAGAATCTACTTCTGTTGCTTTGCAGATCGTTGCTTTAGTTTGCAACTTTTCAAGTTCAAGCAAAATAACTGCAAGGCTTAACCATTGGGACGTTGAAACTCTCTTTCATGAGTTTGGTCATGCCCTTCATTCTCTACTCTCAAGAACGGTATTTGCTTTTTTTTTACAATATTTAGGTCTCTCCAATGACTCCAGCACTGCTTATCTGCCAGCATAATGATATGTTCAGGAATATCAACATTTCTCTGGTACTAGAGTTGCTCTTGATGTGGCTGAAACACCATCAAACCTCTTTGAGTACGTATGACTTGTTGCTCTAAATAAAACTTTATCCATTGGCACTTTCATAGGGCATCTAATTTTGACTTATCCAACATACAGCAGCATTTGTTATCTACCTTCTTTATCAGTAGTGGAGACCAATTTACATTGCAGGTTCTATGCATGGGATTATCGTGTCTTGAGAAAATTTGCTCTAGATGAAACAGCTGGTGATCCAATACCGGAAAAGCTGGTAAAGGCACTAAATGCTTCTCGGAACATGTTTCCAGCAATGGAACTCCAGCGTCAGGTTTGCTTTTCCTTATAGTTTTTATTTCTTACCCTTAAAAATTGGATTCGACCTTTATGTCCCTATGTGGTGTCCCTTCACTTTGTGGTACTGTACCTCCATTCCCCAGATTTTCTATTCTATAATGGACTTGACTTTGTTTGGGGAGCAAGGATCCAAGCCAATGGACACAATTTCTACTGTAGCCGATTTGAGGAGAAAGCATACAAGTTGGAAGTATGTAGAAGGCACACATTGGCATACTAGATTTACTCATCTTATAACTTACGGTGCTGGTAAGCTTTCTATAGTTCTACAAGGAAATTGCGTGCTTCAGTTTTCATAAATTATAACCATTGTTCTTTATTTCAACATTATTGCAGGTTACTATAGCTATCTTTATGCTAGATGTTTTGCCACAACTATATGGCAAGAAGTATGCCAAGATGATCCATTATCCCGCAGCACGGGTACTGCACTTAGGGACAAATTTTTGAAGCATGGTGGAGCTAAGGATCCTTCCGCTTTGTTAAAGGATTTCGTAGGTGATTCCATTATTAGAAACTCTGGAGGAGGAATAATCCCTGACATTAGCTCCTTGTGTAAAGAAGTCGGATTGTGACATACCATGGGGAGTGGAGATTGGGATCATTATTTTTGACATTGAGATGGGTTAATGGGTCAAAAGACTCATGATATCATGGAGATGCTGGAGGCCAGGAGCTTGGTCTGCCACAGGGCTGCAGGAGCTAGTTGAAGGTCAAGCTGAAAAAAAATACTAGATTCTTGACAAAGAACTGAATTGGTTCTCAATATACAGGATCCTCGATGTGTAACCTTTGCAGGTTAGATCAGGGTGGATCCTGTTTGACCATTGCTGAATCCTAGATTTTTAACTTGCTGCTGCTGCTGCTGCAAGGGTGGTTTAGTGCCCTGTCAGATGATTTTGATTTTTACTCCGATTGTTCGGAGCTGATGTTGTTCCAATGCTGCAAAGTAGCAGTGCCTGTGGATTGTCCCAGGTTAACCCTTCATAATTCTCTGAACTGTGAGGTGATTATAAGAGCGCGAGATGTTCCCACTTCCCAGATAATCTCTGTTTTTTATTTTCAGTAACGGGATTCCTAGTTGGTCTCATGGATGTAGAAAATATGTTTAAACCGATATGTTCTCCGGCAAGGCGCTCATGCCGGCAGAACTGAGGTGACATCACACCTCCTCTTAATTCACATCTAACAGCTAGCGCTTCATAGCGTTTCAAATTCTCAAGCGTAATCTAGTCATCTGAATTCAGATTGAGCAGCTGTCCAGAATATTCAGCCTGTGGAATTATACACATACTAACTCTCACATTATCTCTGACTGTTACGCACGATACTGGTTAATGTAGGAGAAGGTTCTGACGCACACAGCAACATCAGGTAAAGAATCAGATGACACTGCCGCTAATGCTTCCTCCAGGGTCCAGGAACCACTGAGCAACATCCTCAGCATGGTCACAAAACTGTTTTCAGTTAGCCAGGTTCAGGAGGTTACCAGAGGGCTCAACCTGCACCTCAAGAAGTCAAGATCAGCAGCTGCGAAGGAAAAACACATACTACCACCCAGACACTGGCCATCACAAGAATTCCAAGGCTCTCTTGCAACTGGGTGTTCAGGATTCAGGATGAGCAGACAGGCAGCAATCAGGTCAGCATCCATGTCTGAATACCGGGGTGTTCGTTTCGCCTGGTAGCTTATGCTTCTCCCTCGGTTTCCATTAGCACGTTTTTCAAAACGTAAAATGTTGTGTTTTTTTAAAAACTTTCTATATAAAAGTATCTCTAAAAAAATTAAATAGATCATTTTTTAAGTTTTTAATAGTTAATACTTAATTAATTATGCACTAATAATATTTCTCATTTTACGTGTAGCTTATAAGCCACTCAAAAAAGCTAATTCGACGCGCTGCAGCGTGAAGGAGACCTCCCCAAGCAAAATTTGTGTAGGATGCTTTGGCTGTTTTAACTGGTGGAAATGAGAAGGTTCTATCTGCTGTTCCAACTTACAACCAAACATCCACAGAATTTGTTGTAGAGGCTTGAGGCTTCAGATCAATAGTCACCATTTCAAGACAAGCATCATTTTTTTTTCTTTTCAGCTCCTGAATGATCTTACAGTAACCATCCTGAATATTGAACATGACTTGTCCTCATATGACTGATTTTTGCCCACTATTTTCAATTTGTGGCGCGGGAGAAAAGGCTGAAAAAAATATCTAACAAAAACATCCAATTATGACACGGCCAGCTTTCAACCACACAAAACAAAAAAGGAGAAAAAAAAAACGAGAAACAGAGGACAGAGACCATGGTTCCATACAACTTAATTTGCAAATTAAGCAGGATACAACCACTGCAACTTTCTCCAAATTTCTCCCCCTCTTCTTTCTCATAAAGCAAAGGAAAAAAAAAACATAGCTAGACCGATCTGACAGTTCACCATAAGGCAACTCAAGATCACACAGACAGTTCATAGCAGCTCAGACATGCGCATATATGCATCAACTTAATTTAGCCATGCATGCATGCACGTATATGAAGCAGTATACATACATAGATATATCATATATATATGTATATTCGCATATATGCAGGCAGGTCAGGTTCAGAGGCCACCGTAGCGGATGTCGGAGAACTTGGACTTGATCCACTTGAAGCTGCTGCGGACGGTGGACTTGAGCCTCCCCTGCGTCGCGAACACGTTGTACGCCGCCACCCGCCGCCGCCGCTTCGCCTCCGGGTCGTCGCGGGCGCTCGGCCCGTTGAAGCTGTACGATTTCGCGGCTGCGCCGCCGCCGCTCACGTCCTCGTAGTCGTACCCGCCGCCGCAGCCGTAGTACGCCGCCGAGTGCTCGTGCGGCACCGACCTGCACTTCTCCATTACAGACAGCAGCCCCACCACTACGGATGACGGTGAGCTCGCAGATAGAGTTCTTGATCTTGTTGATGTGTGGAGTGAGAGCGATGAGGGGAAGCTGAGAGTAATGGAGCTGAGCTAGCTGCTTGAAGAAACCGTGCTATAATTGAGGTGAGTGAGGGGAAAGAGATGGTTTTCTACTTGTTTTATTAGGCGATAATTATGCATGAAGCACCTTGGATTATATGGTAATGCTAAAGCTGACCCTGTCGATGACTCTGTTCTCATTTCTGACCAGAAAGGATGAACCTATGCTTTTTAATCATACTAATGGCATTATCTAAATGAGTAGTAACATAAATTGTCTCTCACACAGCTTTATTAGTTTGTGGGCATAATCATGTGTCTTCCTGTTTTTGGGTATGTGTTCTTTGAAAAGAGTTGTTTCTTGGTATACTGAGTTCATGGCTCGGATTGAATCGGCTCGAACTCGTAGTCACAGTGAGCCGAGTCAAGTTAGTACAAAAGATCACTATATCTTCATATATTTAGTGCTTAGTCTTTTAGTTACATCTAAACTATTTGTATTTAGTGAGTTCTTTATTGGTTAGTGTTTATTATAATGTTAATATATACTAAAATGGTGAATTTATATTATAAAGGTGATATAAATAAGATAAAGCTTATTAACTAGCCTAACGAGTTTAATGAGCCAGCTCGCAAGCCGAACCAAGATAGGCTTTTAGCCCATTAAGGTTAACGAGACAAGACGAGCTAGCTCATTATATGCTCCTTTGCACGTTCATAAAATAGTGAACACGCACATGGCTTAAGCTGATCTTTTTTTTTATAATGCAAATAAATGCAGTTAAGCTATGTATGTTGTAACACAAGAGTAATGTGCGCACCAATTTATCAACTAAGTGCAACACATAGCTCGTGTACATTTTAACATAACAAAGGGTTTCTCGCGCGCTTAACCTGGGTTTGCACTTCACCGTCGAAATAAAAGCAAAGGATGGAATATAACCATCCAAACACCATTACACAATTATAAAGTGATTGAAAAGTAGAGAACTAAAAAAGAGAGAATAAAAAATATACCCCAAAAAAAGAGCACCTTTTGTGCTTTGCAATAACCAGAAACCTAGTGTGTGTTTATGTGAAATTTCAAGAGTTTAATAGGGCCTATCAAGGAATGTGGGGAAGGGAATGATGGAGCACTGTATGGAGTGGGGACTGCACTCACCCGTCCGTGTGACCCACGTGTCCTGTTTGTTGGACGCGACAACCCTGCTTTTCCTTCCCAAAATTTTCCTCTCCTCCTCTAATTGCGTTGCATTGCGATTTGCAAATTATTTTGCGTCTCCCCCTAGGCCAGATCCTCTTCTGCCATGGCCATCCATGGTGGTCCTCCTGATGAGATCCATCTGTTGCTGCTGGAAATCTGTGATGAACACATTTTTCAGTTGACTGACAGATTGGCAACCGTAGCTTGCACATAATTGGGAATGCAATAGTGAAACGTATCGGTTTCAGTGACTCATATAAGTTGAAATTCAGGGTTGGTAAAACCAACTATAGCCGCTCAGAATAATTCGAGGGTTCACAATCTTGATTGGCTAGTGAGTTTTGAGACTCATCGAGACATTAATTTTTTTTAATACTGAATGAATTTTGACGGATTTCGAACAAAACCGCTCGAGGTACATATTTTGAGCCGACTTGACATATTCGAAATTCGCTGAGTGTGTGAACCCTGTATTCGATATAATTCGATGAAATTCGAGACGATAATCACGATACCCAGATCGTTGTTAGCAATTGTTAATACTGATTTCCGATCGGTTTTGCGGGAGCCCAATGAAGAATCTTGTTTTTGGAATCTTAGTAAGACGTGTTAAATGGATCAGGAAGCAAAGGTAACCGTGAGTGAGTAAGCTTTGCTGCAGTGTCTTATTCCACAGTCTCCAAAGCTAAAACTGAACCTATGATCAATCAGAAAGCAATGAGATCCTATCCACACCGTCAACTGGGAGATCAGACGGTGATACGCACACCACGGACTGGTTCATTGCACAGGTTGCATCACATCAACTAGACCCCAAAAAAAAGAAAAGAAGAAGAAACAAATGGCCAAAGCCATGAATCCTGTAGCTAGTGGCGGTCTAGACACCTCGCACTCGCTGCTCCGGCCCCAATGGATTAAATCAATCAACCGAACCAATCAATCGCTTAGCTCCAGGCCTTTCGCTTTCTCCTAGTACAACCTACTTATTATCATCATCATCAGCAGCAGCAGCAGCATGATGCTACTGCATGGTGGCACGATGCCTTGGTCGTCAGCTACTTGGCCTTTTCTCCGTCGTGCCGTCGTTTCGTCGCCCCCGCCACGAACGGAGGAGGAAACAGCGGCACCGTCCCCGCACATAGGAGTGGCACAATTAGTACTCGTATACTATGTCTATGTCTGTTTTTAAATGTATGTCCTAAATTTCGTGCAGTCAAACTCAAAATTTTAAATAATCAATTAATATAAAAATATTAGGATTTGATATGAGAAAATAGTATCGATAAATTTATTATAAAAAACACTTTCATATAGTTGTACTTTTACTAGTTTTAATAAATACATAGTTAGAAATAGTAATAGAACATATACATTGTAGATTGTGTCATTGTCCAAAGCAACATGTAAATAAGAACGAAGGTAGTAGTTCTCTACTGCTGTTGTGCAATAGTGTTTGGCTGCTAAATATATACTCTTACAGTCATAAATATTTAATATTGATTATAAGTTTCAATTAAACTTTTAAAACTTTAACCTTTTATTTTTTATTATAATAAATTTATAAAATAGAGAAGCATCAGTGGCATACTTATAGAGTCTTGGGTGCATGACTCTATCCATTAGAGTTTAAATTTTTGTCCTCACAAATATGATGTATATGTGGACATGCTTTAAATAGGATTTTAGTAAGAACAGAAAGTTGTTGCTGGCCTCCGTCTCATGAGTCTATGAGTATGATGTATGTGCGTTTGTCTTATGTAATTAATAAAAAAGAATAAGTTTATATCATCTAAAGGTTTATATTATTATGACAGTGCTCTTCAAGTTAAACCTACCCCTACTTTTTTCATCACAAAACTAATTAAGATTTTATTAATGGTCAAAGTTGCCAGAATTTAATCAAATTTTCCCCTACATATGGAATATTTATGACCGAACGTATGGACCTGACTTGGTTGTGTTTACCGGTGGGGGCCTAGTCACTGGCTAATTAATTACACATAGGAGCTCCTCAAAAGGAATAACTAGTTCACTGTTACTGTGTGGATCGTACTACGACGTCAGCGTGGTTGGGTTGTCGCCTCCGTTGAGCTTTCCACGTCGAGGGCATGTTAGCTTCTCAACAGATTTGGGAGCATCTCCTGCACTGCATTTGATGAGTGGAATATTACTGTGCTGTCCAGTCTTATTTTAAGTTTAAGATGATCAAACATGTTTCTCATCATTTGGATTCTTTTCTTTAGTGTCTTGTATAAGCTTGTGAATCGAAGAACAAATGTTTGGTGTGATCAGGTGGATGACCACCGATCTGGTATTTGAATGGATGCAGCAAGACCGAAAGGAATCAATTTGCAGAGAAATCGAATGTCATGTAATACATATGGACTTTATTGGTATTATCTTCATTCTAAAATATGTATTTCTAGCTATACGTCTGAACAACAAATATTTTTTTGACACGTAGCCAGAAATATACATATCTCTCTCTATACAGAAAAAGTTATCAATAACTGAAGAATATAGCCGACATATATCACTGAGTGATCGATCGATTACCCAGCGAACACCCACCTTCCACTGTCAGTCTATCACTGGCAACATCGAGTGATCTTCCAGACGCACAAAGAGAGATTAGAGATATGGCCATCCATTCATATGGGCAGGCAGGCAGGGAGCATGAGCCACATCAATCCGGTCTGTCTCTGCCTGCAGGTGGATGTAACGTACGGGCCCGGTAGATAACGACGAAGAGACAGCAGTACAGTACAATCAGTAGCGTGTCTGCTCGCGAATCGTACGCGATCCCATTCCCTTTTCACCAATGGACACCACGGCCAATAGCTTCCGTGTCCCCGGAGTCAGCCGTCACCGATGGCGCGGTGTCCACCGGATGGGTGTCACGGCGCATCCACCGTGATCCGATGCCACTTGACACGCTAGGGGTCCGTTCGTTTGGACCGTTTGAGATTGAGCTAGTTGTTTCACGTAAAATAAGATAGATTATTAACACATGATTAGTTAAGTACTAGCTATTATAAACTTAAAAAATAAATTTATTTAATTTTTTATAGTATTTTCTATATAGAAAATTTTTACAAAAAATACATCGATTAGTAGTTCGAAAAGTATACTCATAGGATACGAGGTAGTAGCTCAGCTCAATATATAGTATCGAACGCAACCTAAGTATCCGTTCAACATGGCTATTTCTAAATAAAAATTTTCATACCAATGTACTATGTATTCATAAAAAAGAGAAAATAGGCTGGTCCATGAGCCATAAGAATGCTGCCTAAGCTCAGTTGCAATACGCGACACCCTCCAGTGCAGCCCACCACCCTACTACCCTTTTTCTGCTTTACCCATCTCATTCTGATCTGATCGGCTCCCCTTTCCGTTAACATATGGCACCGGCAGATCTGGTCTCCAATGGAAAAAGAAAGGTCGCTTTAATCTGATCATCTTGGGGCGAAACTTCATGGGAAGCTAGGCAGAAAGCATAAAGCTGGAGAACGTGAGAGTTGAGCCTCCTTTTGTGCTACTCTAGTCGTTGGTCCCACTCCAACCCTAAGTTTGCAAACTTTTTTTTTAAACAACCCCAAGAATCCAACTAGAGGCAGGCCAAGCGTTTCTAAATTCTGGTTCAGGAAGATGTAAGTTTCTGTTTGACAGATCTAAAGAATATTGAGATATTGGGATTAAGTTTGGTTTCATATTGGGATAGCTTAGTGCAATGAATGGATCCGTTTGATGGAAACATTTTTCTTTGACCAAACAGAAATATTTCCACATAACTTGTTAGATCGCTTTACATAATTGTTAACAGATCTCAAGCAGCTCCAAGAGCCTGCAGAACTCTTTAGGGAGTTCCAGGTCATGATCATGTATGCAGGATCAAAAATTTATTAGAACCAGTTCAGACTTGCAAAATGTAAGAAATAACTTGTTAGATTGCTTTACATGATTATTAACAGATCTCAAGCAGTTCCAAGAACCTGAGAACTCTAAGGGAGTTCAAATCATGATCATGTTTGCATGATACAAAATTTAGAACCAGTTCAGACTTGCATAACGTACAAAATTTAGGATGCCGTAACCGTATGAAGAACCTCACCCCCTTTATTTGAATATGTTATGGAATGGTGTAAACACAGCTAAGCAATCTCCTGACAAAATGTAAGCACGGCATATCAATTCCTTGCTTGTATGGAAACAGGCTGAACCAGAGCAAACAATTAAATGACTTCAACAAAGAAACTGCAAGCCATGAATGCAAACAACTGGAGTTTTCACCATGAATTATGTTATATTATCATCATAGGGAACCAAATGTATCATAGCTAGCAGAAGAGAGGCCGAAACATCTTCGGATCAAGCAACCAACTGCAACATTGCTAAATGCATAACATGCTTAAAGGTAGTTTGTTACATCCGCACATAGTGAAGTGCAACACAAATAGGTAGCTGGTTTATCATTTTTCAGGCATCACAGATTGGTAACCAGCCTCATTTCTTTCCACTTTTCTTCAGACCAGAGCCTCCCAGTGCACCCTTCTGGGACGCCTTGGCCTTCAGCTCCTTCAGTGCCTGTTTGCAAGGAAATCATGCCATTGATGTCAGCAAATAGAACAGCAGCTACAACAAAAAGAACGAAATTCTGGTCAAAGTTTTGTTAATGGTCTTACCTTTTCCTCATCTTTCTTCTTCTGCAGATATGCGAGGTCACTCTGCAAAAAGAAGACGAAATCAGAACTATGCGAGTATAGACCAACTATAAGTCTGCACTAATCATTCAAGTTGCTTATATCATCACTTCAATCGTATGCATTAATTTTCTAGATAAAGCGCTATTTACAATTTCACATGGTACAACAACTCATAAGAACTACTATAACATCCATCCAAATAACTTTGTTAAACCAATCTATACCAGCCACACCATCTCAACTTGGCCAAACAGCATATACAAAATGCTTATCTGATTCTGCACTGCTTGATTATATTAAAGCCAAGCACCCACATTTTATTCCCAGGAAGAAAAATAAAGCACCACCACTTTTCTTTCCCTAGTAATGCAGTTCCTCTTCAAGTGATGTAGATTATGTTTCACCAAAAAAGCTGGTGAAACTGGAAGAATCAGGCAACAGTAGATAGTTATTAATTATCGCTAGTCAAGTCAAGCCAAATGGTCATACACTGAATACATGTCCATTTGTTCAAAAGCCTTAAGGCCTTAGTTCAGTTGAGAAGATAGGACTAAGCACATACTAATGATCCATTCAAGACAGCTTAAACCCATAAAACAGACAGATTAAGTTAATGAGACAAGGAATTTAGGATTAGTAAGATCCTATTCATCATGTTCCCATTCGTATCCACATTGGACAAGCGAAATCATACACTAACCGGGCGCATTATCCAAATAGAACAGCTAGGGCAATTTTATAAGGTAAGATAAATTGGCGCTATACTGCTACCAAATGCACCAAAATAACTAGACAATTTTACAAGGTAAGATAAATTGGTGGTACACTGCTACCAAATGCAAATTTCCAAACATGAACAACTAGGCCAGCTTTGCAAGTTTAGTAAAGTCGAAAGCATGACCTCCACGCATGACAGCATCAAACATATTACATATCATTAGGTTGCTCATTTCATGCAGGTGCAGCTACTGCTTTGGCAGAGAAAGTATTTAGAAGAAAGTAATTTGCCCTAGAAATTGGAATTTCAGGAACTGAAGAGGCCTTTTACACAAACATCATCCAATAATAGCCAACACAACATATCCAACAGATGCAAATAAATAAATAACACATCATGAGCACCCCTAACTGAGGAAAAGGTCACAAGCCAATAATATACAGATTGCAACACAACCAGCATCGCACATGGTAATTCTACAAGTTAACCTTTAACTAAAGGATAGACCACTATGAACTACCCAAACATGAACCGATCTACAGCACGGTGGCCTAAACAGTGAAAACCTAGGTTTACAAGCGCGGATCGCTAATCCGAAACGATGAAACGGTAGACAAAACCACGAATCGGGAGCGAAGGTTACACAGGAAATCAGCATACCTCGTCGTACTCCTTCTTCTCGGCCTTGGGCGCCTTCAGGGGCTTGGCCTTCCCTCCTGCAACCAAAACCACCCCCAAAACAAATCATCAGAAACCCCGCACGAATCGATCAGCACCAAAGGCCAGCGAGATCCCACAGGAACCAATCGCGATGCAGAGGAACTCGCCTTGCTTCGACATGTCTGACGGGATCGGCGAGGGCGAGGTAGGGGGACGAGACGACTCGAGAAACCCTAGCTCGCGCGCCGCGACGAGGAGGAAATGGAAGGGAAAGGCGAGAGGAAATGAGAGGGGTGATTGATAAAGAGGCGTATATAGCTAGCCTAGCGTAGTGGTTGCGGTTGGCAATGGGAATCTTTCATCATTGGGGGAATATGGGCCGGCGTTTTGGGCCCTTGGATTTTTGGCCCATTGGTTCTCCCAGATGGCCCGTTTCGACCCATCTCGGCCATGTTCTTTTGGGCCTGTTGGTAAAGCCTGGTAAAGTCAATATATGGAGATGAATTTTTACTGTTACTAATTTAATTTTTTTTTTAATTTACAAAACTAATTTTCGATTTGAGAAATTTGCAAAACTAACCTCTTGCCGCCCTGGGCCACGGCGGTATTTAAAAACCGCCGTGGCCCAGGGCGGCGAATGGCATCCCGTCACCCGGGGCTAACGGCCCCGGCGGCCGTTAGCCACGGGGAGGCCACGTGGATTCGCCGCCCTGGGGGACGGCGGTGAATGCCCCCAGGGGGCCGAATGCAAAATTGCATTTGCCGCCGTCCCCTAGGGCGGCAAATGCAATTTTGCATTCGGCCCCCTGGGGGCATTCGCCGCCGTCCCCCAGGGCGACGAATGCATAGGACCGTCCGCACAGCGATCGAACGGTCCGAATCTAGGGGGCCGCCTGCAAAATTTTTTTTTCTTTTTTTTTGATATTTTTTTCTCAACTAGCAACACGAGAATAGCAAAATCTCGTGAAGGTGCAGCTTAAACCGATGTAAGATGTGGCCTGTAGAAAATTACGAGTGTGCTTTAAAAACCGTGCTGAAACTTCGGACCTCAAAAACTCAATCTTCCCGGCCGAATTTCGCAAAATTTTTTTGGACAAACCCGACGAAGTGGGGGGGAAGCGGATGTAAAATTTTCTGTAGATGTCCGTAGAGTACTTATTTGCCCGATTCCGAGACCGTATGCGAAAGTTATGACTGTTTTAAGGTAGTTAGCGCGCGTTACAATAATTTGCCGTGGATTCGGACCGTCCGATCGCTGTGTGGAGTCCTATGCATTCGCCGCCCTGGGGGACGGCGGCGAATGCCCCCAGGGGGCCGAATGCAAAATTGCATTCGCCGCCCCGGCGAATCCACGTGGCCTCCCCGTGGCTAACGGCCGCCGGGGCCGTTAGCCCCGGGTGACGGGATGCCATTCGCCGCCCTAGGCCACGGCGGTTTTTAAATACCGCCGTGGCCCAGGGCGGCAAGAGGTTAGTTTTGCAAATTTCCCAAATCGAAAATTAGTTTTGTAAATTAAAAAAAAAATTAAATTAGTAACAGTAAAAATTCGCTGGTTTGGTTTGAAGCCACCCTTACCAAATTTTGGTCGTAGGCGTAGTTTGGCATAGCTGGTATTTGGAAAGGTCACATTATGTTTCGTTAGGAGCCAAAATTGACCTTGCTACCTTTTCTCTTTCATTAGTGACATTACCATTTTTTTTTCATAGGCTGGCCAAAGTTTGGATTCAAACCAAAACTTTCCTCTCTACTGTTTGTGTGACCAAAAAATTGATAAGATCACTTTAGGCCATGAACCAAACCAGCCCATAGTGTTTGGTTTAACATCTTACCAAATTTTGGTATAGTTTTGTGAGCAGAAGTTTTCAGAATTACCAAATGTTGGTAGAGATTGATAAGGTTACGATGGTAAAATCTGGTTTAGTATGTTGTTCTACCAAAATTTGACAATAACAAACTTTGGTAAGGTTGATTCCGGCAACTAGCCCCTTGTTTCCTGTTTTCTTTTGTTCATCGCAGATTAACTGATTTTGTTGCTTATCACTCAAACCGTCTGAAGCAAAACTATCTGCATTGGGTTGGGTATCATGCGAGCTTATCTTTCAGACTTTTAAGTAGTGTGTCACATTGGCTATATGTGATGCTGCACTTTAGTATCTGGCTTTCATCGATCAAATACGGAATCGTACATTTGTATGGACGTTATACTAGATAAGTACATGTACGTCCGGTCGTATTATCCATCATCTATGCATCCCTTTAATTGAGTTTAGATAAGGAACAAAAGAAAGACTAACAGGTG
Organism: Oryza meyeriana var. granulata; assembly: GCA_003991445.1. Classification (NCBI taxonomy): domain Eukaryota; kingdom Viridiplantae; phylum Streptophyta; class Magnoliopsida; order Poales; family Poaceae; genus Oryza; species Oryza meyeriana. The sequence goes on from RYFJ01001534.1 coordinate 106,302, forward strand.
TTCGGCAGCGCTGGTTTACCAGCTTATTTAAGCCAAGCGCAAAACGCGAAACATCATTAGCGCGTGATTAATTAAGTATTTACTATTAAAAAGTTGAAAAATAGATCTATTTGCTTTTTAAAGCTACTTACATATAGAAAATTTTTACAAAAAACACACCGTTAATCGTTTTGGGAAGCATGCGCGCGGTATACGAGAAAAATAAGCTGATGCCAAAGGAGCTGCCGAACACAGCCTAGGCAGCGTTCAAAGGTAAAGTTTGAGGCAGAAAATTTTAGCGTAGGTAAAACAAGACAAGTTATTAGCACATAATTAATTAAGTTTTAATTATTATAAACTTAAAAAATAGTTTTATTTGATTTTTAAAGTAATTTTTAGATAAATTTTTTTAAAAAAAATATATCGTTTAACGGTTTGAAAAATATAGTAAAAAAAAACGAGGGAGTTCAAACGCTCCCTAAAAAGAAGTATTGGTAGCTAGCTTAGCTGACTGATGAAAGCGCCACGCGGAGCAGAAGCAACAGATGCAGAGAGGGTAAAGCGTCGTAGGCCTGCATTGCTGCAGGGTGCAGAAAGCGAGATGGATGTATAGGCTCGCGTGGACGGCGGCGCTGCATGCGATCGGTTTTGGGAGGGAGAGCTTCTTGTCCGTAGTACGGCAGGTGGCACGGCCGGCGGACGGACACGGTGGGCGGCGCCCCTAGCTTGCTTGCCTCGACTCGAGCACCCGTCGTTTTCGTCCTCGCTCTCCATGTGATCTCCGATGCCTCGTGCTTACGCTGCATCCGTCGATCGATCGATTGATCGATGCGTGCGTCTATATGTCCATGTCCATGGAGCCATGAGAAGTTGAGATCTATCTACATCTCAAGAGCTCACTGGCATTGCCATTGTCCTGGCTGTGCCAATTGGCAGTTATCGTCAGACAGCAGCCAAGTCATCGCCTGCAGGATTTCGCCGTGGTTCTCCCAGTCTTGATTGGTATCATCATCGCGCGTATGGTAAGGTTATTGCATATATATACTTGCATATTTTGCATGTGTTTTTCTTGCCTCTGAAGTGACGACCCTGTCCGTGCGCTGTCTGGCGCAGTCGCTGCTGCCGTTGTTACTGCGGCCCGTGGTGCGCATCGCGGCGAGCGTGGCGCGGCGGCCGACGTCGGCGGTGGCCACGGTGCTGCACTGTGCCGGCGCGCTCCCGAGGAACCGTGGGCTGGAGCGGCTCGTGAGGGACGACGACATGCTCGTCGGGCGGGGCAACTTCATCGCGCATTTCGTCGTCGCCTTCATGCGGTGCTTGTGTTAGATTCATGGCACCAGTGCTCATCCATGTCTGGTTAAGCTGCAATGCGATTTGGAAACTCCATTGTTTGGGGATATTTCTCCGTGACTTTGATAAAAAAAAGAACCTGCATTAATATTTGCAGTTGCTGTGCAGTGGTGACCACCATTTTAATTTTCCCCTGATACAGTATTTGTTCTGTCCAAAGCTGATACAGTATTTGTTCTGTCAAAAGCTGGACGTAAATATGGCTGTTGCAATCACAATTAACAACACTGTGGGCGCCACTTTACAGCAGCACGAGCTGCTGGTTCTGCAATCTGCATAGTAAGACGTACAGGAGAAATAAACAAAACAAACACTTCTTGTGAAACGCCAACAAAAGGAGAGCATGGAGAGTAAGTATACATGTGAAAGAGAAGCAATCCCCCAAATACCAACGCGCTGGAAGACCTGGATGTCCAGCACTTCAGTCCAGCTGCGCCTGTACAGGCACATCAGAATCATGAAAAGTTCGGGAAAAGATGAACTTTTTATCAACAACACTTTCCACGAAATCATTATCTGAAGTACTACATCAATCAATGAATTGAATGTTACAATGTAGCAAATCCCTGTCAACTGAATTTAATAACAAACTGAAGATCCCTATGAACTGTATCGTGTTAATCCTCCAACCAGTGTCCTATCTAGACAACCCCTTGGTAAAAGAAACCAAGATATAAACTGAAAAGTGAAAAAAGAAAAGGAAGGGAAAGCTCATGCACAAGATCTGTTCAATCTCAAATAGGTACTGGACATCAAGAAAGGTAGTGACTTGAAACTGTCAGAACGGATTAATTCTGAACTTGCACACAAGCCCAGCACAATCTTGTGCTACCTCAAGCCTTCCTCAGAGCACTGACTCGAGCAGCAAGCTCATCAAAGTCTGGCATTTGGGATGCACACGTGCACTTCTTGACAGTCACACTGCAGTGAGTGGACCGGGCAGGAACCTTCACATCTAAGTCGTGGCAGACAGATTCCCCTGGCAGTGAGATCGCTCTTCCTGGAGGATGCATGGCACCATTTGGCTGAGATTGTGCTTGTGCTCCATTAACATCATCAGTTTTGTTGGTTGGAGTTGTATGGATTTGGACATCTAAACCTTTCTTGCTGTAGTGTCTCAGAAGCTTGTCCATCATTCTTTCCTCATCGTCTCCACTGCGCGCATCAGTATTCCGGCTTTTGTGTCTCCTATGGCTATTTCCAGTTCTGGGTAAAAGATTGCCAAAATCAATAGCAGCCTCATCCTCTTCTAATTGATGGCGCTGCATGAATCCATCGTAGTCATCGGTGTACAAAGCTCCATTTCTCCTGCCTGAATGCCTTGGCCGGCTACTAGGAATTCTCTGAACATTCTCCCCATTAACATCATCCATCCTGTTGCCTCCATGTGGTTGTCTAGACCCATCTCTCCGGGCACAGCCATCATCGCCCTCATCCTGCCTACTTGTGCGTCTTCTGTGACTGTGACTACTGGGTGTTCGGCTTGAAACCTTTTCTTTGACAGGCGCCTCATCATAGACAGAGACAGGTGTGGGTGTCTTGGCATGTTTCGTTCTAACAGAAACAGGTTGAAGGGCATCTTTGTCAGCCAGGTGATCTGATTGTTCAGAGATATCTCGCTTGTTGTAGTCACTAGCAGCTCGCTCTGCAGGATCATCATGCACTGTTTGCATGTTAAGTTTTGGTCTGACGTAAGGAGGTCGCATATAAGCTGCCCTCTCTGGCACTTGCTGTCTATCTTGCACGGGATTCCTCATATCTGCTAAATGCTGTGGTCCAGCATTCAACAAACCAGTGTTCTCTTCTTTTTCCACACAATTCTTGCCCGTTGCTCCATCCAGCTTAGCATAAGGAGGCATCCTGTTTTTAGTGTTACCATTCAAAGGATTTACTAATTTATGTCCTTGATTATCTAGGCCAGGGGCTCTGAGACCTGAATCTGCATGCCCCCTTCTGTGATCTGGAGCACAAGACATATGTGATCGGTGGTGATGACCAATGCCCCTCTCATTCTCTTTTTCAACATCATTGTCTTTCTTAGGCTTGATATTTAGTGGAACTGTCTTCTTGCTTTCTGTTTCAGGAACTTTCAATGAACCCAATCCCTTCTTAGGCAGGCCATTGAGATCTAGCTCCACCGCTTCCATTAGCTCCTTTTCGCAAGGGCGACTATCTTTTTTGTTAGCTTTCTGAACTTCTTTTTGAACGTTCCTTCTTTTCATCTCTGAATCAGACACTGGTTTGTCCAAATGCCCCTTACCAACAGATTTATCAGCATGCTGTCGCCTGGTATTTTCATGTAACCGGTCAATGCCATCAGCAACAGGATGAACATCCCTTTGTTGTTTTAAGGATACTTCCAATTTCTTCTTGTGACCAAGTGGATTAGCAGCTTCAGATTTTCTTCCAGATGGAGCATCATTATCCCCCTTCTGCTTGCTGGACAAAGGCATTGCCAGTTCTACCTGTTTCTTTGAATCCTTTTCAAGCAAATCCTACGGAAAAACAACCCAAGAGGCCGAGGTAAGGAAACATATATGTTTCTCAATAAAAATATCAAAACAGGTTCAAGCAGTAAATTCATTTTAACAAATTTATGTAAGCATACATGTTTAGTTTCTGGAGTGGCCCATAACTTGATCTTCAATGCCTTGGTATCAAAATTAACCGAAAACTCTTCAGAGACACTTTGCATGGCTTGCAACTTTTCCTCATTAGTGAACACTTTATTCTCCAGTTTCTGAACAAACTGCAGGTAGTAGGATTACAGATCATGTTAACTAGGACACCACTAAGCAATTAAATGACAACAGATTAGTGACAGTTGCACACCTCAAGGCTAACAAAAGGCTCAAGAAAATTCCCATATCTCTCTGTGAATATGTGTCTAAGGTCACACAGTTCAGGCAAATCTGGAAAGCGAGCAGCAGCAAAAATTATAGTCGACACAGCTTCCCGGGTTTCCTGGGGGCAATCCCTGTTCAGGAAAAAGGCAAAGATGTGACTACAACTCTCGTTATCAAGATAACTGAAAATCCATTTGTTTGTTCGTCCCCTAACAAACTAGTAATGTTTAATTGAGTACAGTAACCAACAGAAGTTCTCAAACCAACTTTTTTTATTTTCATTAAAAAAAAGGATGCTTTGGCTAACACTAAACTAGATCATCCAGAGTTCCAGGCAACCATAAAAATGTGTAACTTTTCCAATGCTACTGTTCGGTTGGCATGATTACTTAACAAATTAAGCAATGTAGGTCGCATTAATGAATCTATTGAGCAATTAACAAACTTGTGATTTTTAGGTAGGCTGCTTCAGTATCACAATGATTGCTAGTGGTTGACAACAGAAATAGGAAATCAAAACAGATCGTTAGTTACCTCTGTTTCTGTAGGATGTTGAGCTGCTTACCAATGTACTCACAGAACTGCTCAATCATATCATAGCAAGAAGCATGGTTCATCTCAATTATCAGCCCATCCATCTGCATTCCAGACAGGAAAGTAGATACAGAATACAACATCAGCAATTCAGTCACCACCATACTTCCCCTACCAAAGGTCCAAAATGACCAGAATTTGATCACTAATCAGAAAACGATGTGCCAAAAAGGTACTACTTTTTCTGTAGAAAAATGCAGAAAGAGTGCAACTTTCTCCAATTCCCCTTGAACACAAAATCCTTCATAACAGCAGAACAATGCAATGTAATGTTAAAGAAAGAGAGAACTAACACGAACTTACCCGTCCAAATGCATGCGTGTCGAGGCCATTGGTGAGGAGGTCGGCTATGTCCTTCTTCATGAATCGAATCATTGCCTGCTTCTTCCGCCGTATGGGAACCAGCCGCATACGGATGCATTTGAATGCGTGTTTGCTGCATCCATTGGTCAAGAACCGAGCAATTGATCAGCCTTCTCCATGAACTCAAAAAATATTTTTCAAGGTAGGATAAAACAAATTCTTCTCAAGCTCAAGAATTTGGAGCCCAAAACTACATTTGCGCAATCCAAGAAAATAAAATAGCAATCAATCCGAACCGAAAGCAGTAGGCTAACAAGAATCTAAGAGCCCGCAATCCAAGAACACACCCGGCGAAAAGTTCGCCCGTCCATGCGGGGATTGAAGCCGCTAATTCAAGAACCAAGAACCCGACATAGCAGCATCTCAAAGAACCAGATTGGGCTAAATCTAAGCCAGCCGCAAGAACTCAACTGAGCTCGAACCCTACTACCCTAGGAACCCAAGAACCCAAAACACGAAACAGAAAAGAAGCAATCTCTCACCATTTGTTGTAGAACTTGGAGTTGAGCAGGCTGTCAAACATTTTCCCCCTCCCTTCCCTCTCCCAGCTTCTTCTTCTTCTCCCTTCCGCTTCCCCTGTTCTTCACCCGATAGGTGAAGCTTCCAATGGCATTAAATCATCGGGAGGAGGAGGAAGCAATGGGGGAGGGAGGCGGTTGTGGGGGAGGAGGAGGAAGTGGAGGTGGTGGTGGGCAGCAGAACAGGAGAAGAGAACAGAATCGATGTGAGCTGTTGCAACGGAGGAGAGAGCCAAGGTGGTGTGCTTGGCTGGCTAGGGCGATCAGCAGCCGTCCGATCAAAAGTTGACGGTGACGATTGGTTGCAGCGGAAAGAGGGCAGATTCCTAACAAACAGGCGAAAGTTTACCGCACAAAGTAACTGAATTTCGAAATTTGAAGCCCTAATCTTGGGGGTAATTACCCGTTGCAGCCGAGATTTTGCATCAGCTTTTTAATCTTGCAGATGAACACGTCGATTAAAGTTCACGAGAAATTTTGCATCTTACTGTGACGATCAATCTTCGATTTACTTATTAAAAAAAGGCACCTATACAGGTATTCATAAATTTCATACGAAATTTTCAAGCACTTGATATGAATTACTAGTTCAAGTTGGAAGTTGACAAAAAAAATATTTCTTTTACGTGAAAGTCAAGTAGAGTACTGAGCATTCTCTCTCGCGAACCTTTGCAACAAACATTCTGTCTCGTCGAATCTCAGCTAGTAGGTTGTAAGTTAGACTTCTGGAGTAGTTAATTAATTTAACACGATAACTACAGTTAGCTAGCTCTACTTGCCGTAAATTAATTAATTAATTAATTGCTTCAGTGCGTCTGCACTGCAGCACACACGGGTCAGTATTAACTTAACCTCACGCGTGACACAGCCACTCGATTAGCAAGCATAAGTGGTTTTCACGAACTACTAATTAACATGTCATGTGTTCCGTTTACTCATGAACCATGATGTGTATCTTTTTCCATTTGGCAGATAAGCTGCACGCCATGAAAGCTCACGGACAGCAAGAGACAGACAGACAGACGGACAGACAGAGAGAATCAGAGATAAGCCTTCTTCCCTGACATGGCTTCCATCGCACTCTTTCTGATGAACAGCTTGGCTGATACAGAAGTTTGATCAGCTTCCAGCTAATCAATTGATATCTTCTGAATTAGTATAGCCGTAGACTAATATGTTCGGTTTACTCGCCTAACCTTGTTTGTTCTCTGAATCTCTCACATGAACAGGCAAGTGCAGGAGGGAAAGGAGGACAAAAAAGTTCAGAGCATCTTTCTCATGAATCTCACTGCTGCTACAGCTATGGTAGCAAAACTCCAGAAGGCCAGATATACCATTATGCAAAGAAGATACTAACTCCGACACAAAAGGAGTTCATTTTTCTACACGAATCTAGACAGGTAGCGGTTGAGATTCGCGTATAAAAGTAAACTCTTTTTAGATTAGAGATAATATATATTTTTTATTTAGTATTTTTTGTGGCCGGCTCTAGCTGTTCTATCTAGAATTTCATACTACTATTTTTTAAATTAGTACTAGCCTTTTTATAATTATTGACCATCTTTTCTGTTTGCAAACTGGTGTCAATCGAAGAACATTCCAAGAAAATTGAAATGGATAGCACCCACAGAAGAACATTTCTCGATTATAACAACAAATGCTACAGTACGTGCAAGGAGATTAGGAGAGGAGTGAGTTCGAGGCCCAAGTGTCAGGCTCTTCGAAACCAAAAGCAACCGACAAAAATGAAACGTTGACACTCCACAACTATAGCAAGTACAAATGGCATAGGGAGAGGAATTCCCGAGAATGCCCCTGGCTGGACGTTAGTGAAGCGTCTGCCTTCCAACGGTCAGAACGAGCAAAAAGGTTGGGATGTGTTGAGTGCAGGCAGGCTCCGGCACGGGGACGTGTGTAATCGAGGCATCTGTCAGGAGCTAGTGGCACTTTCTCTAGTTTGTACAGCTATCTGAACCGTTGGATGGATGGGCTGCTGAGATGCGAGTATGCGACGATGCATAGGGACTGACAATTTTGTTGCCAATTGGCACACGGAGGAATACTGAAGTCTAGCTCCATGCATAGTATTGTGTATGTTGAAACGGAAAGGAAAACGCTATGGGAGTGTTCTTTTTCCTAGTTAGAATGAAATGGAATAGGAATAGGTACGCTTCCTGAGCTCCTATGATTTTTTTGAAAAAAAAACTTTCTACGGTTTTTTTTAAAAAAACTTTCTATGTATGAATTTTTTAAATATTATTTTAAATCTGTTTTTAACTTTATAATAATTAATTTATTCATTCATATCTCGAAACATCAGCTTCAGCATTCAATTCCATTCTATTCAGCAAACACACTCTTAAAATGTACAGATAATGGATGCCATTCTCCAACTCATAATACTAGGTAGGGAAAATTACAAAAACAACTCCAAATATCATACTGAGTTTGAGATTCCCACTATTGTCATACCTTGATCTAGCAATGCCGTACAACGACACCAAATAGGGCGTGCCGCAGGAAAACAGCACAGACTGCTTCCCCGCGGAACCGTGATACCGATACCAGTCCCAGGACGCAGCGCTGAAATCAGATATGCATCATTGCAAAACGTCAAATAATTATATAAACATATACCTTAACTTACATTGCAGCTTCGGAGCAAGTCGGAGACAGCAACGAACAGTACAGAGGCAGCGGTAGCAGCGGAGCAACGGATTAAGTCCCAACACACAGGCAGCAGCTGGGAACTAGAACAAAACCCTAGTCTTCACTTTACTGCAACTCCAGCTTTAGCTCCCAACGGAGAACCATATATATACATAGAGCAAGAGTGAGCACTTACGTGCTCAGTAAGCCAGTGGAACTTAGGTGCTTGCTGCAGGTTTCAAAGAGTGACTAGTTATTTTATAAACCCGTTTATTTGAATTCTTTTATAATTTGAGTGTGTGCTTCTCAACAATCAGGACGAGGTGAATCTCGCCCGATCGGAGTGAAAGATGTATCAATCTTTATTTTCTCCAATTTTTGCAATCTCAAGAATTCGCATCAATCGGTTTCCCGAGTCAAAGCATTTTCTCCAGACTTCCCGAGTTCTGCTGTCTACGACAGCCAAGCCATTTTATCGGACCTCCAGCATCCTTGATGGCACCTCCTTTCCACAGTTCTCAAACCACACACATATTTTGCAAACAGGGTAAAATAAAACTACGCTAAGGAATCACTTCACATCCGCCCATGACCGTGGGCATAGCTGTTCAAACAGTTTAGACTTCTGTAGAGGGGTACACTTTACCCACACGACGTGACTTACTCTAGTCACCAGCTCACACGCATTGGATATGATTTGGTAATGTAGAGGTTTTCGCGACAAGGCATTTCTCAAACCATCCCAGGTTACCCCATGTCAATTGGAGGGGTCCTCGAGACCAACAACAGGGTAGGTCCGAGACCATGCTGTGCCAGGAACCTAGAAGGCATTCCCGACGTCCTCCCGCATGATCCACAGTCCAATGGCATGTAAGGCGTCCCTGAGCGGCTAGTTACTCAGCCAGGGGTTATCCCATATCACCCATGTGGTTATACTATCATATGCTCAGATGAAATTTCGAAGGAATCGGTCCTTAAGACGATCACACAGGCATCACATACGCCGGACCGGCCCTGTGTCACGAATCTCCATTTTTGAAACTTATTTTTCTTTCACAAGGCACCGATCCAGGTGTCGGGTTTTCCAAACGTTTCGTAAAACCAAGTTTTACCCAAGAGGTTTCATAATTTTAAGTTTGAAGGGGCGACCGTCGATACTCGCACAATAGTACACGAATACCGAGGCACAGCAGCGGTGGTTACAAGGGAACATGGTATTTCAATCATTAAGGAAGGATTTAGATACAGCAAGTTTAGGAAGGTCCGTCGATCTGACTCGTAGTCGGGACTGCACAGATTAGTGCATGCCTATCGATGCATGTTTTGCAATCAAAATAATTTAAATTTTAATTATAGCCTCGATTGATCAAAGGTGACTTGCCTTGCTCTAAGGTCTTCGCGAGTCTTCGAGAAATCGTTGCGAAATCCGCTCCGAAACGAATTTCCGACGACCAGTTACTATGCATAAACACTCAAAATATACACAAAGTCCAAAAAATAGACCCTATTTAGTGCTACTAATAATGCCATTAGATAGATCTCAATTTTAGAAAATCACTAGAGTTGGAACGGAGTCAATCGGAGTTACGTAACTAAAGATATGAATTTCTGAAGTTTAATCGAATTTCTAGATCAAGAAAAGATTATTTGGAATTTCTGAAAGAATTTTCTCTAGAATCACTGATAGCTGGGGACCACTAGCAGCACAAGCCCGCAGGTCAGTGAGGGAGAGGGGGTGGAAACATCGGCCATGCTCACTGACAGATGAGCCAACTGTCATGTGGAGTCCATGGGTCAGTGGGGGAGAGGGGAATGATTGGAGGGGCAATGGGCTTAGGCGGCCCATATGGAATTGACTCAATGCAGGGAATTGGGGAGGGGGGGGGGGGGAGGTGCTCATTGGCCGCTGGGCATGGGTGGCAGAGGATTAGGGATCCACAGACCGTGGTCCGCGGTGGACCAAGAAGGGACGGGCCCACCGGTCAGCGCCTATGGACCGGGTTTCACACGGGATGAGCCCACCTGGCGGTGAGAGCGGTGTGGCTCGGCTTGGGCAGGGCCACAAGGCAGTGAGCGCGGGAGGGAAACATGGCTTGTCTCGGGCGAGGCAGTGGCGAGGCCACTGGGATTGACAGCCAACGGTGGCACAAGGTGATCTGATGAGCGACGACGTAATCGGAGAAGTGGCCAACGCCGACGAGGAGAGGAGGAGATGACGAATCGCGTGAATGGTTTGGATCGGGGAGACAAGGCCCGACGGCGGCCGGCGTCGAAGGACAGGGAGCGGCAGAGAGAGAAAGAAAAGGAGGCAGCTCTCGGTGTCCATGGTGGTGCGGTGGCCGTGGAAGGTGGGGGAGCTCCAGTGGACGCGGTGAGAGGAGGAAGAGGCCTACGGTCTTGGATTCACCGGTAGACAGGGTTCAACGGCGTAGCACGGCTGCACGCAGCGGCAACGAAGGGGAACACAGAGGACGGGGAGGCTCACCAATGGGGGCGACCCCGGCATCGGCGGCGCGGTGGTGAAGCCAAGAGGGGAGGTCCGGCGAGGGGCGTTGCCGAGGTGTGCGGCTTCGGGACGCGCTCACCGGGGCGAGGGAGCTGTGTTGGCGGCAGCGGCACGACCGGAGGAGCTTGGCGGCTTCGAGGTGAGCATGAGATGCAGGGTTCTGAGCAGGAGAGGGCAGCATTCACGGGCTCCGTCCAACTCGACAATGGGGCTCAAGGTAGCCGAGCGGATGCGCCTCGGGATGGCGGTGCTTTGGGATGTCGTGTGGCCGGCGGCGTCCCGGAATTAGAGCGGAGAAGAGAGAGAGGAAGCCTCGGGGGGGGGGGGGGGGGCATTTATAGGGGTGGAGCTCGGCTAGGTCGGTTCTAGGTGATCCCCAATCATGGACAAGAGAGAATGGAGGCGCCGCGGCGCGGGATTTCTCCTCGGGGTGAAAGCTTGCGGATGGTGGTGATTTGATGGGCAGTGGAGGCGGTATATCCGACGGTGGTTGTTTGGAGTCCTCGCGCGGGAGGAGCTGCGCGGGGCGGAAATGATTGAGAGAGAGGGGGGATTCGAGAGGGGACCTCATTGTCGTGGCCCTTGGTAAAAAGAGGAGAGAAAGGGGAAAAAGGATACGGGGGTGGCGGCCGTTATCGGAGGAGGGAACTCTAACCGCGGGGAGTCTGGGGACCCCCCTTTGAGGTTCGGCTAGGGGAGTGGTTCACAGGATGGCTGCGGCGTCTGGTCGATGGCACGCAAGGGAGACAGAAGAAGTAGACAGGTTCGGGCTGCGTGGAGGCGTAATACCCTACTCCTGTGTGTATCTGCTCTGTGGGAGATGAATGCGGTTTGTTTTTACAAGATGTTCTTGAGGGGTGCTCAGGAGCTAGCCATAACTTGGGAACTCCGTCTCTCTAGAAGCTGAACTCAAACTCTCCAGAGGCTTTCCCCGAAGGCCCCTTCCTGCTAGCATGGATCCTCCTTTTATCGTCCAAGGGGAGTCCACCCTCCTAGTACACATGCCAAGAGAAAGCTTTTCTAGGTACGATATGTCTTGTCGCACGCACGCGGCCGCCTGCTGAGCCGCACCGGAGTTGGTTCGGGACGTCTTGTCGTCCCGTTGCTGGGCTGTTGCGGGTGGCTAGGTTATGAAGATCTGACAGCGCACGCCATCGCTGCCATAGCGTGGAAAACTGAAGCCCTCTTAGTCAAATATTCTCTGACTGCACAGGGAGCGGGCCCATGGGGGGCCATCATGAGAGTCCATGCATGTCCGAGCGGGCGACAGACGCGACACGCCCCGTCACCTTGTCATTAATGCAGGTAGTTGGAGAGTTGATCCGCTCGAGTCAGGCTCGTGCCCGGGGCAGAGAGTTCATCGAGCCCTCCATGCGCACAAGGCGCCGAGTCCCTCAGGGACCGAGGCTATGAGTCCCAGGCTTGGAAAGCGCGCCCTGGGCCCGGGAATGCCCCAATAATGTGCCCCGGGACTGAGCCTGTGGGTCCCGGATTGGGGGGTGAGACCGGGGCCCGGGAACGTCCCAGTAATTGCCCCGGGAATGCACCCTAGGACCGAGCCCTGTTAGGTCCCGGACCGGGGGGCGAGACCCAGCCTGGGAATGTCCCCGGCCCGGGGCCCGAGGTGGATGTGAGCGGTCATCGCGACGCGCCCGGGGAAGGTGCACCCGAGCCGGACAGTACTCGGGCCTAGCACTTTAGCGGAAAACGCCGTAGTCGGTCGTCGGTGTGCAGAATGTGGCCCCGGAGGAGCTGACGTGGGCCGAAGATCCACGGTCCAGGGGGAATGTGGGGCCCCAGTCCCGTTTCGCCGACAGCCGTGCTGCCCAATTCTCGGCGGCTAGCGGCGGCCATGGTGTGGCCGGCGCGGAGTCTCTGTAGCGTTGGCTGCCGTGGAGGCATTAGGCTGAACGGGTGATGGGCGCGGATGGGTTGAGGATGGGAAAGACGACGACACTGTGCAGGGGTGAATCAAAGGGCTGCGCATGGTTCGGGACGCGTGGTGAGATTGGCGTGGCTCGGCATGATCTCGTGTGGGTGGTCGCACGGGGCAGCGAGTGGAACAGTGATCGATGTCTAGCACAGGAACAGAAAGCCACGCAATGGCCATCGAGCGGCTGCAGCGCTCACACGTGGGCGGCCATGGTTGGGCATGCAGAGGAAGAGAATCGGGCGGCTGGAGAGAGCTCGGGGGCACGTGGCGATAATCCATCGGCCACAGCGGGGAGCGGTGCAGTCCGGCTGGGGCGAGCTAGCTAGGGGCGGTTGCGGCCCAGAGAGAACAGTATTCCCTTTTTATTTCCCAGGGCCAGTTTTGGAGGGGTAGGTTGAGGTTTGAAATGGTTTTTGAATTCAAATTTGATATTTGAACTCAGAATAACTCAAGAACAAAGGGGGAATATTGGTATTTGGAAAGATTTTGAAATGTGGCTTTGAAGGAAGAAATGTAGGTTAATTGAAGGGAAGGCCTCTAATTTAAATTTTAGGATTTGAATTCAACTATCAATTTGAATTCCCAGGGACTTCAGGGGTTTGGAGGGAAAACAAGGAATGGAAACACAGAGAAATTGAAGTTGGATTTAGGAACGGATTAATTGAGCTTAGAGGAGTCAAGGGGTTTTTCAGAAGAACGAGGATGGATACATACATGTATATAGGTATATATATATATATATGGTTAACTTGGTAGAATGATTGTTGAGAAGGGAAGCGGTTCTCAGTTTAGAACCCAGGGTTTTGTTGGATTTCAAGGGAGAGAGAAAACAAAGGAATTTTGGGGATGGGACAAAGGGGGTATTTTTAGGTTTCGATTCGAATTATTGAGACGGATACTGAACAGAAGATTTTTCGAAGGAGGTCGAAGGGACTTCGTCGTTAGGGTTATGAAACAACTTCGAACACAGCGATTCGAATACGAAGATTATTTTGGAACGGAGGTTTTTGAGAGGAGGGATTTTTAAGATCAAGGCAGAAAAACAAACTGAGATTCATGGCACGACTACGACACAGCACATAAAGATCAAAATTTTCACGGGTAGATTTTGGTAAAATATAGTTTAACGTCTCGCTGAAAGCGGGGCATTACAACTATTGCCTCTGCTTACGTGTTCTCGTAGCCCCTTTTTATACATGCTATATGACCTAGCGCATCTTTTGGTCGACATAGTCTCGAAGCCTACCATATCAGCCAAGTACGGCTTGGTGAGAGCACGAGACATACTTAAGTCACGTCCGTTCCACTGTGCTTATGGCCTCAAACACATCTTCCTTAGCGACATAGTGCCACACCGAGCTCATTTTCTCCACCTTAAATTTGCCAAAGAAAATGGCCACCACTAAACCCCATAAGGAAGATGTAAGGCTCATATCGGCTGACAACCCCAATTGAGCCTAGCTGGCATGATGCGACCATGGCTTTCTCGCGCCTATTGGTATTCATAGGAGCGCGTGTTGGAGTATACGAACATGAGAATGCGTAAGTGGCGGTAATGGGGAAATCTCAAACCTGAGTAAATTAGGAAGGGGTATTTACAATAAATCGTCTTATAAGAAGAATCTTAAACTCAGAGTGATACTTGAAGAGGTTTGCAATTTTCCCTGCTAGGTAATAATGAAACTGGTTTAAGTCCATAAAGTTCTGTAAAATTTATGCGCTCCACAGATCGTTGATGGCTGAGCTGGGCCGAACGGCACGAGAATATTTACTTTCCCGGCCTACTGCCCACATGCCATGAGCCCAAAAGGAGCCTCTCCAACTACCGGTCTGAGCTGCAGGAACTGAATTCTGAAAAGTCTGAAACCTACCAGCTGCTGATCAACTCCTGCTCTGCTAGCTCTCTGCTTCCTCGTCGTCCATCTCCTTCATTTTATCCATCCAATGCGCCATTAGCCGGACAACTACCAGTCTTTGCAGCAACCGAGAAGAAAAAAGAATTACTTAATTTGCTTCTGCTCTCATTTCGATCCTGAATCTTCATTCAAACGGCTGTTCTAAAAGCGAACAAGGAGTGATCGATCGATGGGGAGCGATGTTATCCAGGCCAAGCTGGTGGGTATGTCTTCACTGAATGTTCTGCCTGCACGGTTCTTGATTTCTTGCCATCATCTAGCTAGCATCCGTTGTGCTTGATCAATTGATCACTGTCAGTACATGTCGAATTTTTGGTAGGTGCTTCTGGGAGACTTGGGAGCCGGGAAGACGAGCATCGTGGTTCGATTTGCCAAAGGATTGTACTACGATTGCCAGGCAATTGACACAATACCTGCTTGCTTATCATCTGATTTCTCATATGTTTATACTGTATCTGTAGACTTGCAGTCAGAGTTTCGCTGATCATGTTCAGTTTTGCACTGGAAACTGATTTGTTTTTCAGGAGTCGACGATCGGGGCGGCGTTCTTCTCGCAGGTGCTGGCCATGGACGAGGCCACCGTGAAGCTCGACATCTGGGACACCGCCGGCCAAGAACGCTACCACAGCCTTGCTCCCATGTACTACCGCGGCGCCGCCGCGGCCGTCGTCGTCTACGACATCTCCAGCACGGTAATTGTTAACTTAACTAGGCTAAGCGATCTTCAGGTGCCAACTGATTAAGCAGTTAGGCACCTGGTTCAGAGATGGGAGATTTGCACTTTTGCAGCTACGTATTTGTTACATCTGTAGATTTCAGCAACTGATTAAGTGCATCTATGTTTGTCATACAGGACTCGTACATTCGAGCAAGGAAGTGGGTTGATGAGCTCCAGAGGCAAGGTATGCCTGAAAATAGTACTAGTGAACTATGCTTGTGCACAGTGCACTGAATTGATCACTCATATGGTCTCTAGCAAATTAGAAGCAGAGGTGTTACTTGAAGCTATGATTTGCTCTTAGTATCTGTGTCTAAACACAGGGAATCCCCATTTGGTGATGGCGTTAGTGGGCAACAAGGTCGACCTGGAGGAAAAGAGGGAGGTTGGGACGCAGGTAAAATGCAATTTCAGACTTTCAGTATCTGCAGACAAAATTCAGAAACCTTTTATGAGCATCTCCAAGATTATCATCTTTTCTCCTGTACTGAATTCGCAGGAGGCGATGGAATACGCAGAGCGAAACGGCCTCTTCTTCATAGAGACGTCTGCCAAGACGTCGCAGAACGTCACCGAGCTCTTCTACGAACTAGGCAAGCACCACTGAATGAAACTCTCTCTCGACTTCAACTCTCTGACGCATCCTAACCTATTAAAATCTTCGTGTGTTGCCAGCTGATAGGCTGGTGAAAGTGCGGCCACACCACCCTTCCGGAATGGTCCTGCACGACGGCCGGCGCCGCCGCGCTGACGGCGGCAGCCGGTCATGGCTGTTCTGTTGCTCCGGCTGATGCGATGCGCCTCATCACACCGACTCCAAGAATACGCCTTCCTTCAATGGAATACACATTTCCGTACAACCCGCCTTGGACTTTTCATGCATGGTACATAAGTCAATGGATATATGAATATGATGTGGCACGTGATGTCTATGTACAGTACAGAAATCTTAACGCGTAGGAGTACGTGTACGCAATTGCGCAACGGCAAGTCGGTGCGGCCCACCACTCCGACTCCGACGCGATCCACGATTGCTAGCCAAGTTCGAGTCGGACCAGGAGAGTTTCGGGAGAGTTTAGTTTTAAAATTAAAAAATAAAAAGGTTCAGAAAAATAAAAAAAAATCCCAGGAGACCGACCGACCGACCTTCCTCCGCGCCCTACAAATCTCGCGCGCGCCCCCGCCCGCCGCCGCCGCTGCTCTTCTTCCAAGCTCCAACCAGTTTCCCCTTTCCCGCCGTGCTCTCACCGCCGCCGCCATAGTTGCTGTTGCGGAGAGAGGTCGAGATGGAGAAGGCTTGCGAGGTCGGCGTGTCGCTGTCGTCGGCCGCGGTGTCGTTGCCGCCGGTGATGTTTGATGGGGAGACGATTTCGAAGGCGGTGTACGAGGAGGAGGCGGTGGAGTCCGAGGATGAGTGCGGCGGGGATGCGCCGCCGTCGTGCAAGGCGATGATGATGAGTTCCGATGATGAGGATGAGATGGAGGCTGGCGAGGAGGAGTACGGCGTCGGGGATGCATGGAAGGCGGCGAGTTCGGATGATGAGGACGCGACTGAGCCCGAGGAGGAGGAGGAGGCGGAGACGGAGTTCGAGTACGAGTTCTACGACAGTGACGGCAGCGAGTACGAGAGCGACGGCGAGGAGGCCGAGCCGCCCGCCGAGAACGCCGGCAGCGCCCCGCAGTTTGCGCCGGAAGGGCAGTTTCTTGGGCCGGCGCAGTTCGCCTCCGTCGGGTGCACCGCCGGCTTCATGCGGGTCGCCGCCGTCGAGGCGGACCCGGCCGACGGCCAAGAAATCCTCGTGCTTTACCGCTACACCCTCTTCAAGAGGACATGGCGAGAACCGACGGGCGTGGAGATGTCCAAGTGGAGGAAGATCACGAAGCTGCACCGCCTCCAGTTCATCGTCTCGGCCTCCGGCGACCCGGCGAGCTCGCTGCCGTTCGCCGGCCTGTCTCTGTCCCCGCTGATCTACCACGAGTACTACATCGAGGAGCTCGAGGAGCTGTGGTCCAAGCTGGCGGCGTCGGTGCTCGTCCCGCCGGGAGCCACGCGCGTCCAGGTGATCGTCGACGTGGGCATCCTCAAGCCAGGCGACGACACGCCGGAGCGCAGGGAGTACATGCGCGCCGAGCTGGAGGCCAAGAAGGAGCAGCCGTGGCCGGGGAACCTCCTCGGCATGCAGCTGCACCTGCCGGAGCCGGTGGCATGCGGCAAGAGGGATAGCAGCGAGGTGTTCGGCGACGACGTCGCGCCGCTGCCGGCGAAGCGGAGGAGGGTGGTCGCCGCCGGGGAGGAGTGCCCTGTCTGCTTGGAGGAGCTCGAGGCCGGCGTCGTGGCGTGGCCGGGGTGCTCTGTTCCCCATGTCTTCCATGGCCAATGCTTGGAGACGATTCTCAAGGGGAGCCAGATGTGCCCCATCTGCAGGCGTGATCTTGGTCTAAAAACGTTGCAGGATTAGTGATGTTTGCAACACATGAATGAGTTGTAGGTTGTAGCAGATTTGTTTCTGCATGTAGCCTTCGATTCTTTGTATGAATCTGAATCATTCTTCAGAGTTCAGACACATGGTTCATTTGTAAAAGTTCCATGGATTATATGTGTAGTTTCTGCTCTGATTTAAGCAATTCATTGTAAGAAAATTCTTGACTGTTTGTATCATGCATTCAAGAGGAGTGAGTAACTGAGTATATATGTACATACCGATTGAGTAACTTTCAGATGCCAGCTGATTAAGCACCTGGTTCAAAATTATTATCTCTGTAGATTTTCAGAAACTGATTATCCATCTCTGTTTGTCATCACCCATGGTTGATAACAAATTTTGAAATTATGATTTGTTTGTTTGTTTTCCTACCTGTTCAAACTCCAAACGTAGGGAATCTCCACTTGAAATTGCACTATTGACGAAGAAAGGTACAAGCAATTCCGGTTTCCAACATGTCGTCAAAATTCAGAACTCATCGTCGCTTGTGCTCTACGGCGGCTAGGTGGCGATTGAATTGAATACAAAGAATGAAACAAAACCCGCCATCATTAACTGAAAACGTCTTTCAGAGAATCCGCTTTGCTCATCAGCAGTTTAGCACGAGCACTCCGTATTTTTCATGGTGGACGCGTCGTATGATATGGGACGTGCTGACATGTCCATGTACAGTATACATACAAATCTTAACGCGCATCGACACGTGAGCAGTTTTGTGGAAAACGGTTGGCACGCTCGTTTATATGGCCGTTAATACGGACACGGTGAGCAATCGTCACGTATCGCTGATATGGTTTATGTTAGTTGTTCATGAATGCTTAAATTCCTTTATTAGCGATTAATCGACCTTTTTCGTCTAAATGGCTGTACAGTTGATTACAAGACCCAACCCACAACATTATCAACCCATTAGCTTTATTCTCTAGTATTTGATGCAAAAACTATAACTATTCAAACGTATATTTTATAGGAAAATTGTAAAAACCACCCCAAATATCACTCTGAGTTTAAGATTGTTCTATAAGATGATTTGTTGTAAATTCTCTTTCCTAATTCACCTTGGTCTGATTTCACCCTCTTTCCACACGTGTTAGATGGCCTTATGTATTTCTTGATCGACGTGGTCTCAAAACTCATGTCAGCCAGACCCAATGACACGGTCACAACATCCCCACCCTTGGCACACAACACGTCTTCGGATAATTGTAGTCACCAGTACGTCTTTGCTCTTTGACATCTGGGTTGTCAGAAGATAAGTCGTTACGCTTGCCTCATGGAGCCTGGTGGTGAATAGTTTTTTCTACAAATTCAAGGCGGAAAAGACAAGCTCAGTGTAATACTATGTCGTTGAGGAAGAAGATGTGCTTGGGCACAGGTACGGTGGGACAAACATGTCTTAACTAGTCTCGCGCTCCCACTGAGGTTGATGTGGTAGGTTTCAAGACCATGTTGACCAAGAGATGTGCTTGGTCATATAGTACGTGCGGAAAGGGGGTCAAGGTGAACTAGAAGAGGGGATTTATAACAAATCATCTTATAGGGAAAATCTTAAACTAGGATGATTTTTTGCAATTTTTTCATAATTTAATAAATCTCGACTAATGTTGATTGTTCTATTGTAGCTGTTTGCATTTACCTCTCTAAAAAAATTTATTATCAAATATGTATATCTATACGAATGTTAAATTTTCATTAAATTTTGACTAATCATCCGTGTTCCGATTAATTGTTTGACGGTACACTCTCCATCCCATGTCCGCACACTGCACGTGAGGTAAAACGGCAAAGTCGGAGCCCGGGCGTGCGTTTGGTCCACGCCTCCGAGTCCGAAGCGGCCCATGAATCCGAGCCCACTTCGTGTCCGAACCGAGAGTCAGCGACCGTTTCCGCCACCTTGCCACGAGGAACGTGTTCTCACTCGTCGCCGCCTATATATATATATAGTCGCACTCGCACCCATATTGCCGGCGAGAGCCAACGGATCAGCCACCGTTGTGGAGAGAGAGAGAGACCTAGGTCAAGATGGACAAGGCTTGCTAGCTCGGCGAGTCGCTGTCGGTGGCGGAGGAGGAGGCGCCCGACTTGAGGTGGCAATGCCGCCGGTGATGACTGACGGCGTCGTCGTCGACACGAAGGCGGTGGACGACGAGGATGAGGATGATGGTGATGATGATGACGACGAGCTGATGGTCCGCCGCCCGGTGTATTACGACAGCGACGACGAGCTGGCCCGCCGGGCGTACGACGAGAGCGGCGACGAGGACAACGAGCCGATGAAGGCGAGGGACGGCGAAGCGGCCCGTAGAGGTCACTTGCCGCTGGTACCGGCGCCGTTCGTGCCGGAAGGGAAGCTCCTTGGCCCGGCGCGGTTCGCCACCGTAGGGAGCACCGCCGGCTTCATGAGGGTCGCCGCCGTCGAGGGGGACGACCTAGGCGCCGGCGGGCAAGACATCGTGGTGCTCTACCGCTACACCCGCTACTCGAGGACATGGAGCGGGCGCAAGGGCGTGGAGATGTCGAGGAGGATGAAGCTGAACCGTCTCCAGTTCATCGTCTCGCCCGCCGGCGACCTGGTGAGTTCGCTGCCATGGGCCGGCTCGTCGCTGGCGCCGCTGATCTACCCCGTCTTCTTCAGGCAGGAGCTCCGGGAGCTGTGGTCAAGCCTGATGGCGGTGGCGCCGGTGAGCATTCCACTGGGAGCCACGCGCGTCGAGGTGTTCGTCGACGTCGGCATCCTCCGGCCGGTCGACAACACGCCAGAGCGCATGGAGTACATGCGCCGTGAGCTGGAGGCCAAGAAGGAGGCGGCGTGGCCCGGGCACCACATCGGCCTGGAGATGAACCTGCCGGAGCCGGTGCTGTGCAGCAAGAGGGGCATCGACGAAGTGTCAGAGGAGGAGGACGGCGCGGTGCCGCCGGCGAAGAGGAGGAGGGTGGTCTCTGGGGTCGCCGGAGAGGAGTGCCCCGTTTGCTTCTTCCAGCTTGAGACCGACCTCGTCGCGTGGCCGGGGTGCACCGTCCCCCATGTCTTCCATGGTGAATGCTTGGAGTTTACACTCGAGAGGAGTTACAAGTGCCCTATCTGCAGGAAGAACCTGGGTAAGAAAATTTTGCAGGCTTGAATTGCGGAGCCACGGAATAAGCACTCAGCATCAGACATTGATGTTGCAGACATGAATAAACACTCAGCATCAGAGTATCAGGCGAGTGATGTTGCAGACATGAATATGTTGTACGCAGTAGCAGTTTGTTTCTGCTATCTACCCTTTGATTTCTTGTATGAATCTTGAGCATTCTTTAGCTCTAGATTTTTTTAATTAAGACAAAAGAAGCTTGATTAATTTTAGACAATTATATCAAGATGATATAATTATTTTAATATCACTCTCGACGTGTGTATAATTAGGATGCACATAACCTATAATATTTACTCATATACTTAAAAAATATCTAAGTCGTTTCCATCGTCCTCTAATTTTTTTTTTGTACTTTGTCTAGGGTGTGGCTGGCTGGGCACTGTCATTAACACTAATCACTTTTTTAATTATTATCATTAGTACTTAATAATTTTTAATTATAAAATAATACATAAATAAGCAAAGTAAAAGTTTTAGATTTTAAACCGAAAGTTTTGAAAATCTAATTAAAAGTTTTAAATTTTGAGTTGAAAATTTCAAAATTTGAGTAGATTTTTTAAAATTCTTAGTTTATAGTTTTTAAATTTAAGTTGAAAGTTTTAAAAATTGAATTGAAAGTTTTAAAATTAGAGATCAAGATTTCAAATTAGTGGTATAAAGTTTACTCATTTTTTTAATATTTTTTTATTTTTTTACTGTTTACATAGAACAGTTGGTAACTCGGGCGTGCGCTCCCCGCGCGCGCAGGAGCTTTCCCACTTTGTCTGATTCCCGCACGACGTCCGCGAGGTCCGCGAGCTTCCGTTTTGCGCGCACGCTCAAAGCTTCGTCTGTCGCATTAAGTCCGATTCCCATAGCTAGCAAGCTGCCAGTTTGATTAGTTCGATCACGGTCTGGATTTTGATTAGGACAGTACATAGGATGGAGGAGATGTGGATGCCGGGCTAGGATAAGAGATCAACAAGAACGTCGTAAGCAAAACACGTTCCCGAGAGTTGCAAACTGTATGGTACTGTCGATTTTCAGAGGGAATGCCCATGCTGGCTGGAACGCCAATTCAAGATCTGGAACTACATCGACCTCGGGAATGGAACTAACATGCTGGTCGAATCAGTATTTGGGTTTTGCTTATTCTCTCTTTTTTTTGTGTGAGTACGGTTCTCGAACTGCTAAACGGTGCGTTTTTTTTTAAAAATTTATATGAAAATATCTTAAAAAATTAAATAGATCTAATTTTTAAGTTTTTAATAATCACACGCTAATAACGTTTCTCGTTTTACGTATGATTTAGAAGCCATGTTATTAAAACAATTTGAATACTACCTAATAACAACGGTGTGGAGATAGATGGAAACAAGGAAGCATCACGTGTTTCCAGATGTGGAGGTTCCGTTTTTGTGGTTACGAGGAGGCGCAGGTCGTGTTGGTGACAAGGACAGCGCGGCAGGCACGAGCACGATGACAGCTTGCCACAGCCACAAAGAGGAGTGGGCACTATAGGGGAAATTCTCCTTGCTGCTAGGAGGATCTCTTGTTGCAAGGAATCACCAAGAGAAGTTTCAAAGAGCAAGATTGACCGCCGTGGTCTTGATAGCTCTTTGCTGAAATCGAATAAGACATCCTTGTCTCACCTTCAATTGGTGTTACAGGGTGGTGCATAGGGGTAAAGGATGAGGATGATGATCTTGGTGGCAACAAGATGGCTCTGCTTTGAGATGGATTCTGGGAGGCGGTTAGGGATGATCTTGTTTGCGCGAGCTCGGACAATGTGGATCGCAAGCAGCAGGCCAATGTGGTGGTGTAGGCATCCATGGTTGTAGATGGTGCGCACAGTCAAGGATGGCAGTGGAATTGTGTCTACACTTATGACACAGTAAGAAAGGGCGGCCCGAGAATTGGACCGGATGGGGGACACGTGAACCTAAAACAATGATGATCAATGGAAGGGAAAGAGAAGAAGGGGGGAATGGCTGGCTAAGAGGGGCTTGGCCTACAATGAGCAGTGGCAGTTTGGAATTTTAGATTTTTTATGGTTTTGAAAGGGAAATTCGAAAGAAATTTAGAGCAATGATGATGATAAAAATAGAAAAATAAAAGAAGAAAGGAATTGGGTGGGCTTCGGACTCAACAAGAGCAAAGTACGGCGAGACACCAGAGAGGAATGGAAACACCAAGATCGTGTCATGCCTGGCCCTAGTAACATTGGGCCTATTTTTCTTTGTCGGTGGTGTTAATCCCTGTCCAACTATAGTGCTTCATTTAGTCCCTGCCTCGACCAGTTGGTCCCTAACTCCCCATAGCGCGATGCGAGTCGCGACCTAGACCAAGCCGCCGCACGGCCGCTACCCCATTGCTACTTTGCTGCGCTGCTCCCCACCGTTTGTGAACTACCCTAGCGTCACGCTGGCTCACATCATTGCCGTACCATGTTACCTTACTAAGTGCCACCGCAATGTCCACTCGGCTCCAGACTCTAGAAATCACGATGTTCCACTCTGTTTCATTTCATTTGACCAGCCGATGGGATTGCGACGTGGCTGCCTCTAGGCAACCCATTGTCTTCGAGCTTTTGGGGATTGAACCGAACTCTGATGCCCGACATTGGATCTGTCTCTAGATCTTGAGGATATGGACCATATAAAGGAAAGAGAGACTTGTGAGAGTTACGAAAAACCCTGGTTTGGTTGATAATGTTTTCTTAACATGTTTAGATCAAGAAAAAAAATTTAAACTCTAATCATCTAATATTTATCCTAATTTTAGTTTTTCTGTTGTAATGTACGGATATTTTGCTAGTTATTAAAAAGAAAACAAGAAGGATGATATAATAACAAATATCATGCCGCAGCAAACTACAACCACAATCGATCTCCATCCTCAAACTCCACCAAAGCAACACTTGAATTATGAAAAAGACTCTCTAAAACAACGCCTCTAGAAAGAAAACGACATGCGTATGCGTCGCCGTTGTAATGATCCAAAGCCAATGCAACAGGTATATCCAGTAGTGTAGTACCAGCACATAAAATAAAACCTTAGATCTCAATGCTTGCAGATGCATGAGTTTTGCAGTGGATGGTCATTTTACAAAGCTGGAATCATCGTGAGGATGTTTCTTTTGATAGCGCAGAGAAAATCATCTCATTTCATTGTCATTGCTCAGATCATTGCTACAAATATATTGATGTTGTGAGTAACAATAACGTTTAAGAAACTATTTTTTTTACTTTTTTTGTAATATTGATATCACATTGGCCACGCTTATGCACTTAATTAACTTACTTTCCTTTAAGCTTTTTTCAAAGCGTCAAGCATGTAACTGCCAGATATTACATAATGCTAGCGATCCAATATTATCTCGACAAGTGCTAGTGATCCAATATGATCCCATGCCAGATATTTCACAATATGCTATGTCAACAAGTGCTAGCGATCCAATGTTTCATTGGCTCCATAAATGGACTGTCTTTCTTTTTGCCACGTAAAGACATGGGTAATGGATACGCAAGCTTCTAACTGAAATCTGACAAAGGCAGGAAATTCAGCTAAAATTACAAGAAACTTTTAGCTAGATGGTGTAAAAATCTTACTAAACAAGTATAAACTATAACAATAGAGAAAATTTGAAAAATACTATCATAGAGATATATGGTCACTTGATTTGCCTTCGACTTAGTGAAGGAAAGAAAAAAAGATGTTTCAAATTACATTGGAATTGAAGGCAAAAGAAGCTAATATTTATTTTTTCTATATCCAAATCCTTTGTTCTAAAGGAATAAATAATGAATTTTTCATAGGATTTGAAACCTTATAGTTTTGCTTAACAAATCGTAAGCAATCAAATAACTCCTACCTACCTACCCACACTAGCTGTCATATCATTTCCACCCAACCCATATTTTTTTTGAGCTTTAGTCAAACATAGGAGGAAGAAAGAAGTATCCACTTATGTAATATGTATGTATAAGAGTTTCATGTCTTCGCCTTCTGCGCAGCTGAACTAGAGAAAGGAGCTGAACCTGTAGCTCCCCTCCTATCCCATTCTACATCCTTCTCCCACATTCTATGCTCTATGTAATGCCCGGTTTTTTGGGCTGTTAAAAATGATTTCAATAAAAACACTAATTTCGAAATTTTGGATCTTCGTGTGTGAATTAAGGACATATGTGCTAAAGATTTCAAAAACTTTCCTTGAAACCCTAAAAAAAATCCCAAAACTAGAATTTCGAGATTTGAAGGTCTCTTTCTAAACCTATCCAAAATTCCTCGAATAATTCAAGTTCAAAATCCTTCCCAAATTCCTAATCAAAATTCTTATCCAAATCCAAATATCAGAGTTCAAATTTTGTAATTGGAAACTCCCTCCGAAACCTTCCATTAAAATTATCGTTTATTTTGATCCTCCCAATAACTCAAATTTCCATCAAAAACCTCCTCCCAAATCTATACTCCAAAATATCAAATTAAGCCTTGAAGCCCCAGACACGAATCCTGAGATTTTTGGAAGCTTAAAGATCCAATTCAAAATTCCAAATATCTATTTAAATCTACCAAAAACCTCTCAAATAAATTCCCTAAAAAAATCTAAGTTTCACGATTTATTTGGGCCGTTGCAACTTCTCTCTCCCCTTGGCCTAGCCCCGCTCAGCCCTCCTTTCTTTTCTCTTTCCTGCATGACGGCCCAGCCATCTGGCCCAGCACCGCTTGGCCGCCTCCTCTCCTCCCATGTGTCACCGCGCTAGCCCAAGGCCCACACGCGTGTGCCCCCGCACCGGGCCGCCTACGCACGAGTCGCTTGCACGCACACCCGCCGCTTGATCCATCTCCCCGAGCCTACCCGTTAGCCTCCCGCTGGCTCGCCTCCGTCCGGCTGACAGCTCACATGCGGACGACTGCCGTTTCCACGTGTGGGGCCCGCCTGTCAGGTCGTCGTCTTCCTTCTCCTGCTGCTCAATCTCTCTCTCTCGTCTCTCTTGATCTCTCTCCTATTTTCTCTTGGCAGAGCAGAGCGCGCCCATGCCTCCCTGCCCCTGCCAACTAGAGCCAAGTGCCCCGTCATCAAACCCCCGCCGTCCCATCTAGCCAGCAGTCCCGCGCGAATAACTCTCTGCCTCTTGTCGCAAGCTCCCGTGGTCAAAAAGTTGGCCAAGCCCGAAACTTTTCTCGCCGGCGAGTCCTGGAGGTCTAAGACGCGTGCTTGAAATCCTCGTCTCGTCTCATCATCGCCTTCTCTGTCTCCCTCCTCCCTCTCTCTCATGGATGCCCGAGAAACCACAATGACGCTAACCATAGAAGCACGGCAGCGCCACGCCGTGCCTGCTCTGCTCCACCGTCTTTGTTTGCCGTCGCAACGCACCGCTCCCCACCTATAAATAGGCCCGAAGACCTCTGCTATCACCCCCCCTCCTAGAGCCGTCTCTCGCAGCAATTTTTCTCTCCACCACCGCCATAGCCGCTCGGCCCCGCTTCAATCCTCCGTATCCTCTTCCCAATAGACCGAGGCAACTTCACCGCCGAGCTCCCTGTCACCTCATGGCTCCGCCTGTGCCCTCAATTCCGTTTGAGCAGTGCACTAGAGGAAACGCCCAAATCACGCGCCGTCGTTCCACCATTGCCAGTGCCTCGGGTTCTCGTCGTCACCGAAGGTAGCGGTCGATCTTTCCCTCTTTGCTCTTTCACCGCCGTCGGCCACCGTCTGCTTAATCCAAACCATCCACCACCTTCGCCGTCCCTTCCTCACCCCATTCCCATACCTCGATCCTCCTACCTCGCCGCTGTTCGCTAGATCGATCGACGGCCAGACCACCGTCGGCCGTCGATCCTTCCTCGGGTCAACCCCCTCCCCGGTCCAATCCCACATGGCGAGCCACATGGCTGCTAGCACAGCCCATAGGGTTGACGGAGACGACCACGCTGGCTCGCCACTTCCCTCGGTCTCGGTGGACCAGGCTCGTGTGAGCCGGGGTCGCTGACCCATGGGCCCATCCGAGACGGCCCACGAGCACAGTGTTCTAGCCCACTGGCCCCCTTCCTCTCCCTATCCGTGGACACGATCCACCATGCACTGCCCTCACAACCACCCTCTCTCTTCCACTGACATCGGGCCCCACATGTCAGCCGGAGAGGAATATTCCCTCGGCATATTCTGTTTCCAATTTAAACAATCTTTTGAATTTCTAGAAAATCCTTTAAACTTCAAAAAATCATATCTCCCAATCCGTAACTCCGATCGACTC
This sequence comes from Oryza meyeriana var. granulata, assembly GCA_003991445.1. NCBI lineage: Eukaryota > Viridiplantae > Streptophyta > Magnoliopsida > Poales > Poaceae > Oryza > Oryza meyeriana. Next base: position 133,530 of record RYFJ01001534.1, read on the forward strand.
CATTCAAGTCTCCAATTTATTCTAAAATTGAGATCTACCCCATGGCACTATTAGTTATTAATGATAGTATTTTATTTTAGGGTTTTGTGTATTTTTCTCTCGTTTCGCGCGTAGTCGACGTTTCGGAAATCATCGGACGTTGGATTTCGAAGATTTTGAAGACGAAAACAGAGGCAAGTTGATCATATTGCTCCGAGTTTACAAAATGTTTTATTTGCAAATTTGCATTATTAATGTGCACGATAATTTGACCGGCCTCGGTCTATGTGACAAACTGACGGACCTACCCAGTAGTTGCCTAAGACCTGTAGGATGTTGGTACCCTATCCCTTGTCGCTCTACCTCATGGTACCTTGGTAACCGTGCTTTCTGAGCATGGATTCTGATGGTCCCAACCCAACACCAATGTTTGTCGATATGGGAAAATAGGGTTTCAAAAGCTTTGAAAACCCGACATGTGGTGTCGGCGTGTTTATAAAACAAAAATGGTTTACAAAAACCACGGTGCAAAGTGACCGCCTATGTGGTGGTGCTTCGTGTTCGCATATAAGGACCGATTCCTTGGGAAATTTCATCCGAGCATCTCACAGCGCGACCACACGGGTGGTATAGGACGCCCCTGGCCAAGTAATTATTAGATCCAGGATCATCAGGTTGCTAATAGAAGAGGTGTCAGCCAAAAGGGCGATATAGCCACGACCCTAGGTACAGGAAATGGGTTTTCTTGGTACTTGGTCTGGGACCCTTGTCACACCTTAAAAATTGCCCTAATTAAAAATTATCGTGGGTAAATAGAAATACAAGAATACACAAGAAAAGTTGTTGTGAAAGTGTTTGAATAAAAATTTCAAATTTTCAATATTAAAACCCCAAGTTGAAATTTTAATTAAATACTTGGATGCTTTTATATTCACTGGGGTTTGTCGGAATATTTTAATCATTTAAGTATTTATAATAATAAATTCTCTCCTGTTTCGTGGTGGTTTTTGTCTCCGGTAAATTCCCCATGATTTAATAAACTCTTAGAAATTTTCTCGGATTTTTCGGAGCTCTAAAATTAAATCAAATGAAATAAAGATCACTTCAGTAATTAAATAAACAAAAAAATAAATTACTTTTTCTTTCCTCGATCTCAGGTCAATTCTGGTCCTATTGTTTATCTGTCCCTCTTGACTCGGACCTGTGTCCCTCTCCTTTATCAATGTCAAGTGCCATTCCCAAAACCCTAAAAACTTCCTGGATTTATTCCATCTCGAAACCGCAAAAAAATCCTCTATATCTCCTTGACTCCCAAAATATTTCCAATACTCTAAATGCTCCATCTTCTGAGAAAATATTCTAATTTCCCGTATTGTAACGCCCTGAAAATCGTCTTAATTAAAAATTATCATGGGTAAATGGAAATACAAGAATACACTAGAAAATATTTGTGTGAGAAAAGAGTTTGAATAAAATTTTGAAATTTCCAATATTAAAAATCCCGAGTTTAAATCTTTAAATAAATACTTGGATGCTTTTATATTCCAGGGGTTTTGTCGGAGTATTTTAAGCGTTTGAGTATTTACAATAATAAATTCTTTGTGTTTCATGGTGGCATTTATTTCTGGTAAATTTCTCGTGATTTAATAAACTCTCTAAAATTTTCTCGGATTTTTCGGAGCTACAGAATTAATTTTAATGCTTTAAAGATCACTAAAGTAATTAAATAAATATAAATAAATTTCTTTTCCTTTTCCCTGTTCGGGTCGTTTTTGGTCCAATTCCTCTGCACCTTTCTTTGTCTCCAAACCCCTAAGTTCCTGAAAAGTCTGACACTGGAAAAATCCCCAAAGTTCCAAATCCGGCAGACTCGGATTTATTCATTTTCCTTTTATCGAATATCCGTTATGTCGGAGGAGGAAACTCCAACCGCGGGGAGTCTGGAGACCCCCCTTTTGAGTTCGGCCAGGGGAGTTGTCCCAGGACGGCTGCGGCGTCCGGTAGATATGTGCTCGGGCCCGGGGACCCGAACTGAGAGATGGCACGCAAGGGAGACAGGAGGAGGTAGACAGGTTCGGGCCGCGCAGAGGCGTAATACCCTACTCCTGTGTGTTTTGCTATGTGGGAGATGAATGTGGGTTGCTGTTACAAAGTGAACTCAGGGTGCTCAGGAGCTAGCCCTCCCTTCGGAAAAGAGAGACAGAGCGAGCTGAAGAAGACGAATAGTAGCGAGAGAGCGAGCTAGAGTCAGAGATCGAGCCTTCGGGAAGAAGAGAGACCGAGAGCGAGAGAGAGCCAGAGATCGAGAGTCCCCTCTCACTTGCAGGCATGGCTCCTCCTTTTATCGATCAAGGGGAGTCCACAGTGCTAAGTATACAGGCTGAGAGACAGCTAGCTACGATTTGTCTTGTCGCACGCACGCGGCCGCCTGCTGCGCCGGAGGGACGTCTAGTCGCCGCCTGGCTCGGCTGCTACGGGCGGCTGGAGTTGATCTGCTGTTGCCATGCCGGAATCGGTGCTGCATGTCTGGTCGGCACGTTGCCGGGCTACTGTGGGCGGCTGGAGTATGGAGATGTGACAGCGCGCGCCTCCGCTGCCAGAGTATGGAGAATCTAGGCCCCCTCAGCCGAAAGTTCTCTTACAGCACTGGGAGGGGGCCCACGGAAGGCCATCATGACGGTGCACGCATGTCCGACCGGGAGACAGGCGGGAGGCGCCCCGTCGCCTCGCCATTAATACGGGTAGTTGGGGAGCTGATCCGCTCAAGCCAGTCTCGTGCCCGGGGCAGAGAGCTCATCGAGCCCTCCGCGCACACAAGGCACCGAGCTCCTCGGGGACGGAAAATGTGAGTCCCGGGCCCGGGGAGCGACGCCCGGGACTAGGGATGTCTCTGTAACGTGCCTCGGGAACGAGCCTGTGAGTCCCGGGACGGGGGGCGAGACCCGGGGCCCAGGAACGTCCTGGTGCACCCCGGAACCGAAGCCGAGGCCCTGGGCACGGGGGTGAGACCCGAGACCGGGGATGTCCTCGGGCCCCCGGTACTTGACCGGAAGAAGGCTGTAGCCGGCCGTCGCCGGTGCAGAATGTGGCCCCGGAGGAGCTGACGTGGCCGAAGACTCACGCGTCCCCGGGGTATGTGGGACCCCAGTCCCGTTTCGCCGACACATTATTTTTCCCCTTTGATTTTATCGAATAAAATCCAAATCCTCAATATTCCGAATGTTCATTTCACCCTAAAAATTCCTTTGACTCGATATTCTAATTATCTCTAGTAATCTGAAGCTTTCTCCAAATCCCAGATATTCCCTTAAACCCCTTTTCTGTCAAAATAAATCCAAATCCCCAATCGTCTGAGATTTCTCCAAATTCCAGTCCCAATAAAACACCCTTATCAATTCCCTAATCCCAAAATATTTTATTCAGAATATTCCATTTCCTAGTTCTCGAAAAGTCTCCTCTAGTTCCCAACCCGAAGAATAATCTGATATTCTATTCCCCAAATTTCCAAATTTTAGGTTTTTCCAAAACCCCATCTTTTTTCCTTTCTTTTTTCCCATCTTTTCTTTTATTTTTCTTTTCTCCCTCTCTCTCCCTCCTGTTCATCATCTTTCTTCTTTCTTCTCTCCTTCGGTCTCCTCTCTCCTCTCTTCTCACGGCCTGGAGGCCGAACCAGGCCCAGCCTGCTGAGCCGCCGCCCCCGGCGCCGCGCCTCACCTCGGCCCGAGCACTCCCAGGCCACTGCGCCTCCTTCTCGTCGCTGCCGCCGGCCCTCTTGGCCCGCACCGCCAGCCCAACGTGCGCCGCGACGCCCTGCAACGGTCGCCGCCGCCTCCTCTGCTGCCGCACCGCCCCGAGGCAGAGCGCCGCCGCCTGCAAGCGCCGCCGCCGACTGCCTCACGCCGTCCTGCTGTCGCCAGCGCCGCCGCCGCCGCACGGCATCTAGCCGTCACCATCAGCTCGTCCCCGGCCACCGTCGAACTCCCCGTGCGCCGCCGCCCTACTTCCCTTGCTCGCCGCCGAAGATCGTCGTCGTCTTCGTGACCGCCGGTCGCCACTGGTGAGCATCCGGACCAAAGATGCCCTTCTTTGATTCATCGCCGCCATCGTTCTTTTCCAATCGGCATCGTTGCCCATCCTCCTCTGCCTCCTGTTCGTCATCGCCGTTGCCAGGTAGTCGTCGTCGTCGTCTATTGCCTGTGCGCCGTTCTCTCCAGTGCTGACGTCGCTGCCTCTGCCCCTGCAAGCCCTCACCGCGCGGCCTAGCGCTCTGCGCTGCTCCTAGCCGTCGCCGCCCTGCCTCTGCTGCTTCCGCCGGAGCCGCTGCCTCTTCTGCTCCTAGCGCCGTCGCCGTTCTCTGTGCCGCGCTGTTGCCTCGCATCCCCTGTACAGCGTCGCTGCCGCCCTTGCAGCTCCCCTGTCGCACCGAAGCCACCGCCCCTCTTCCTCATCTCCCTTCACTCCGGCGTCCCTCGGCGTCCGCTGCCGTCCGTCGTCCTGACGCCGATGTGCCGCCCTGATGTCGTCGCCTCCGGGTGCTGCCGCCGCCGCCGAACACCATCCCTGAGGTCGTCGCCCTCGGCATGCCGTCGCTCTCCCCTACCCCGGCCGCCGTCACGCCGACAGGCCGGCCCCACCGGCAAAGCATCTTGGACAAAGACATGTGGGCCCCTCCGTTGGTTCCCCTCCTGTGGATGACAGTAGCCCCACTCGTAGACCTCGCTCCGTTACAGCCTTTGAATCGCCGAGATCAAATCAGGACCATCCAATTCCCTTCAAAACCCCGAGTCCGTCTCATCTGTTCGATCTCCATCAAAAACCTACAATAGTCCAGGCCATTGGATCTTTTTAATCCAGCCACTTGTCACGTCAGCAGCCCTAGAAGCTGAGTCAAGATCCACTGCAGCTGCCATGTCATTTGCTCTGTCCACGTGGCAGTACATCCCAGCTAGTCCACCAAAGCCACCTATCCCTTAGTCCATGCACTAATTCCACTTTGAACCTACCTATGACAGTGGGCCCTACTACTGTGTATAGCTAAAAATATTTATTTTAATCCCAAAATCCAGAGAATATTTCCGAGAATATTCTTTTTCAATTCTTTTCGGAATTATTCCGAAATCAATCTTCCAAAAGCCATATCTTTTCCTTCCGAACTCCGATTCGACCCGTTCTTCTTCCTAAATTTATCTAAAGTTATAATCTACTTGTTTATATATTTTTATGTATTGTTTATTTGGAGTTTCTTAGGATTTATTACCATTTTACGTGTAGTCACGTATATCGCCGATTCGGAAGACTGCGGAGTCTACGGAAGAGTTTAGAAGAGTATTTGAAAACTTTTGCGATTGCAAGGCAAGTCACACGACAATCTCCTTGAGCATGTTGATCCCATTTGCGAAAACTATTTTTGTTTTAACAATATTGCATGCAACGCTTTTAAATGTCATTATATGGGTATTTATTTATTATCCTATGATCCTTGACTATTATGGCCATGTCGATATTGATTCCTATACCTTAATACCCCGGGTAATAATATTGACAAGCTGGATGTTTAATTATTTATCTGGCTAGATTATTTAGGAGTTGCTTAGCCATGCCTAGAAACTATAGTGACATTTTATGTGGGAAATTATTCATTCATTCTGATTAATTAATAGATACTGGCCATATTTTCACGATAGTGAGTCGTGGCTGGTTAATTAATTGTGTCAACTAAAATATGGATGAATGGTGGGTTGTGAGCACCAAGTTGGAATATTGCTAGCGGTGCTCATGACAGTTAAGGACCGATTCGCGGTCTACTTGTTTGCGAAGCAACACTCATGCTAACCACAAGCTAGTATAGGATAGCAGGAGTTTGAAGTGTGCCAAGTTCAATAGGAGGCACCAGGGCGTGTTTGTGGCTAGAATAAGTCCACACATGGCACTGACAATAAGACCATGCTTTAAGCATCGGACCGTCTTGCGGGAAGGCATTGATCACTCCTACCGGAGACCGAAGGTTCGGCGGGAGGCTCTCCTATTGTGCGAGTTATATGGATAATCCTGTCACAATTCCTTTCCGAGATACCGTGGTGGTATTTAGGGACACAGTGATGTGTTGTGGAGTTGTACCTTGTGGGTAAATTGGTACATCTCTGGTCAGAGTAAAACTATTCGGATAGCCGTGCTCACGGTTAATGAGCGGGCCTAGCAATGTTTTCTGTGATTAGTCTCATACTGCTTAATGATAATGCTAAATGATGGAATTTGATGACTCCTATTTGGAGAGTTGTGGTTTGGACCTGAACTGTGTTGGAGCGTTGTTCAGAGATGGATTTAATGTTGATATTAATTAAACTATATGGTTTTCAATGATTTTAAATACAAATATTTTAAATGCTATTTATACAAATAAGCCATACTATGCCTTTTCTTTGGTATCCTGTTGCATTACATTGTATTTCCTAGTGTGACTTGTTGAGTACGGTGGGTGGTACTCAATCTTTAGAGTGAAGCTGTGCGAGGAGGGGAAGTTTGGTGTTTGGCTTATACCCCAGTTGAGCTGTCTGTGGTTTGGTGCTGAAGCTACGCTAGTTGCTATTCCGCTGCTGTTTTCTTCTGTGTAAGGACTAAGTGCCTCTGTTGTAAGTATTTATCGTTATTTCGTTTTAGTTATGTTTATTAAATTGTCGATTTGTGTACCTCGGCTGATTCCTGGACAAAGATTTATTGCACAAATTAGCTTTGGAAATTCTGGTGAATTTCTGAGCGTGACACGTATCCCACAAAATATTCCCCGTCTCGGATTCCCTGAAATACTCATGTGTTTTGGATATTTAATTATTCCCCATATATATATATATATATATATCCCGATATCCATAATATTGCAAAGTTCCGAATATTGTCCCTAAAAATCCCTATTGTTCCTATTTTTCCAAATATCTCCAGCACTTGAAATATTCTCAAATATTCCGATTCCGAAAATGTTCCGCTATTTTCGAGTTTCCAAAAATATATAGTCGATATTCCAAAATTCAGAACGTTTCCCTAATTTCAAATATCCATTATTTTTGTTTCCTTGAATCCCCTAAATTCAATGTTCCAAATTAGGGAAAATTCCAGCGAGCCCTTTCCCTTTTTCCTCTCCCTTCCCTGTCATCTTCTTCGTCCCGGTCTCCTCTCTCCTTCGGCCACCCGGGGCCCGAGCACCCCTCGGCCCGCTCTGGCCGGACCTGCGCCCTCCCCGGCCTGTAGCCGGCCGCCTTGGCCCCACCCCGCTACCTTGGGCCATGACGCGCCGCCGTGTCGCCTCCGCATCGAGCTGCCCGTGCGCATCCCAAAAACCACACCGCCGCTTCGTACCGTTCTGCCGCTAGACTCGGAGCCACGCCGCCAGCTCCGCCATGCCCTAGCACTCCTCCCTATATATAGCAGTCGCGCCGTCCTCTTCTGCACCCTAGCCGTTGCCCTCACCCTGTGCGCTGCCGCCTTGCGCCTCTGCGCCCAAGCCGCTGCCGTCCGCCGAGGTCGCTGCCACCCTTGCTCGCCCCGTACTGCCCCTCGCCACTGCCCGTGCGCCGCCGCCGCCGCCCTGCTGCCGCCATCCAGTGCCGCCGCCTTCAGATGAAGGCGCCGTCGTCGACCAGTGGTCCCACTCCTTTTTTTCTGTTTAAAAATAATTCCCTTATTAATTAAATTCCTAAAGAATATTCCGAGAATATTCCCTTTCCTTTTTCTTTTGGATTTTCTCTGAATTTAATCTTCCGAAAGCCATAACTTTTCCGTCCGAACTCCGATTCGACCCATTTTTTTTCCTGAATTTATCTAAAATTATACTCTACCTATTTATATACTGTTTATTTGGAGTTTCTTAGGGGTTTTTCTCGTTTTGCATATAGTCGCATATATTTCGCTATTTCCGAAGATCGCGAAGATTGCGGAAGAGTTCGGAAGATCGTCTGAAGACTTTTCGATTGCAAGGCAAGTCACACAACAATCTCCTTGAGCATGTTGAACACATTTGTGAAATCTATTTTGTTTTAACGTTATTGCATGCAATGTTTTGGAATGTCTTTATACGGGTATTTATAATTATCTTTGTATTCTTTGATCATGGCCATTTTAATATTGATACATGTACCTTGATACCCTGGGTAACTAACATTGACTAGCTGGATATTTAATTAATGATCTAGCTAGATTATTTTAGGTTTTGCTTAGCCAATGCATAGAAACTGTAGTGTCATTTTATGTGGGAAACTAATGATTCATATATCGATAATTAATGCTTAATGGTTATTGTTTCACGACAGTTGGTCGTGGTTGGTTAATTAATATACCAATTAAAACCTAACTGATGGTGGGTTGTGAGTACCAGGATTGTGTTGTTGCTAGCGGTGCTCATGACAGTTAAGGACCGGTTCATGGACTACTTGTTGCGAAACAATACTCGTACTAACCACAAGCTAGAATGGGTAATGGCGGGAACTAAAGTGTGATCCGTTCAACCGGAGGCCCCATGGTATGTTGTGGCTGTGTCAATAAGACCACCATGGCTACGTCAATAAGTCCATGTTTTGGGCGTTGGATCGTCTCCCTGTCTAGGAACCTGATCAACCCTATCAGAGAATGGTGGTCTAGCGGGTGACACTCTTGTTGTGCAAGTTTCATGAAGGGTCTTGTCACAATCTCTATTCGGGTACTTTGGGTATCGCGACCTATGGCTGACATGATGTTGAGATTGTGTTTTATGGGTAAATTGGTACACCTCTGGCTAGAATAAAACTATTTGAATAGCCGTGCTTGCGGTCAATGGGCGGGCCTAGCAATTTTTTCTGTAATTAGTCCCACACTACTCAATAATGGTGATAATTGATAGTAACTTGATAGCTCTAGTTTAGAGAGTTCTGGTTTTAGGCCTGAATTGCGTTGGAGCGTTGTTCAGAGGTTGGTTCAATGTTGATAATAATTAAACTACACTGTTTTCGATGTTTTTAAATGCAAATGTTTTAATGATGTTTTATGCAAATAAGCCATACTATGCCTTTCCTTTGGAATCCTGTTGCATTATTTGTATTTCCATGTATAGCATGTTGAGTACGGTGGGTGATACTCAGTCTTGCATTATTGCAATCATCAGAGTGAAGATTCGCGCGAGGAGAAGTTTGGTGTTTGGCTTATACCCCAGTTGAGCTTCCTGTGGTTTGGAGCTAAAACTACGCTAGTTCCTGTTCCGCTGCTATTTTCTTCTGTGTAAGGACTAAGTGCCTTTTTTATAAGTATTTATCGTTATTTCGTTTTGGTTATGTTTATCAAATTATTGATTTATGTACCTCGGCTGATTCCTGGATGAAGATTTATTGCACAAATTAGCTTTGGAAATTCTGGTGAATTTCTGGGCGTGACAACCCTTCTATAGAGCAATAGACTCTCCTGGGCTTGCTTTAGAAATGCCTTTTCGCGAATCTCCCCCACTTAGCCAGTGTGGGAGTAAGCTCGCATCGTGTAGGTAAAGCGTGCACCCTTTGTAAAGGTTATGAACTATTCGAATAGCCTTGCCCACGGTTACAGGCGAATATGAGGTGATTCCTCTAGCATAGATTTGTTTACTAGTGCTTTGCGAAAGTGTTTTGTGATGTGGAAACCGTTACCAGAATCAGCCTTAATGGCTAATGGATGACCTAAGTGGTCTGAAACAGGGCTGCATGACCCAGGATATCAAGTAGTATCATAGATTAGGCTTCCCAAGCAGAAGCAATGTCTTTGAGATATATAATAGCTTTAGGAGCTGGAGTTAAGATATGAGATGGTTGACGCCCTGGAGAGGACGAAAGTGAAAATAAACTAATAGTTGAGGAGGAAGTGGAAAGAGCTGCTGGGGGGCAAACACTTGGAGCCGATGTCGTGGTTAGACAATCAGTATGGGAATAGGCTTGACCAGTAACTTTAATCAACTAAAATTTGTTTCGCCCGCTTGAGTTGTTGCAAAGAAATTCGCGGACAGGATCGAGACGAGAACCACTTTTCATCTACATCTTTATCAACCCACACTTAGAATTTTAAAAATGTTTCAAAAGGAAAGTTTGTGAAATAAACCCCAGCCTCACATTTCCCACTAGCTTGCTAAGTACGTAAGTACTCAATCGTTGTTTTTCCCTCCCTAGGGAGATGAAGCTAAAAATTAGGGTTTCCTTCTTAATCCCAAGCCGTTGCTTGTGGATTGGGTTCTAACTGCGCTGCTTTTCTGCTGCTGCTGTTTTGGTTGAAGGTTGCTTCTCAGGATTTACGCGAAGTTGCAACTTATAAAGGTATAATCTATCCTAAGGATTGTGATGATGCATCTCCGTTGACCGTGGGTACCAGCAAGGTTTCCTGGGACTGGTGTCGGCATCGCGGTTCCGTGGGAGTTGGTTCACGCCGATCTCCTACAGCGCATCCTTTCTGGTGTCACTGTAGGTAGTGCCAGGGTAAAGTGTGACATTTCCTGTTCTACGCTCCACTCGACATTCCTTCTCTTCACCCTCCACCAGGGGGGCTCCGTATTCCCTTCTCTCCACCCCTCCATATTCCCTTATCTCTAACTGTTGCGGTTAAATTACAGTATTCCTTCTTTCCACCCTCCACCTAGGCTCACGATGACTCCACCCCTCCTCCTGGGCTCACCTGGGGGCTCCGTATTCCTTCTCTCCATATCCCCTTCTCTCCACCCCTCCATATCCCCTTCTCTAACTGTTACGGTATTCCTTCTCTCCACCCCTCCACCTAGACTCACGGTGACTCCACCCCTCCACCTGGTTCTCAACACCCCTCCACCTGGGCTCACGGTGACTACACAGACGCCACTCTAACTGTCACCCCTCCGCCCGGGCTCACGGTGAGTGCACAGACACTGTGGTGGCAGGTTCTCATCATGGTGGTCTTGTCCCTGTTCTCAGTCGGTACCATCGCCTACAAGAGTCACTGCTGCAAGAGCCTTGCGATGTCTAGAAATGCACCACTGTTAGTTCTACCATGGTGGTGGCCATGGCATCCATGGCAACAATGCATTCAAGGCGTCAACAGCGGCATCCACGGCATCACGGCTGTAACACCCCGGACCTCCGAGACATCCGGAATGGTACCACTCAACCATTACCATTCAAACCATCTTTGTAAAGACTATAGGAATAAAACTTGGATATACTAAATACACTAGCTCCGAAGAGAACTTAAAGTCCAGCTCAAGTAATAATCAAATATACGCCTTTTAACCAAATAGGACATAATTTAACAAATAAATATTCTTTTCAAAATGGTCAGGCCGTTGCTGACGTATTATATAAAAGAAGAAGGTGTCCCATTTTAAGGAGAAAACGGAACCAAACCTTACAATGTACAGTTAATTATGAAAAACTGAGCAAAAAGCACTACGACAAACTCTTCATCAACTAACCTAAAACTACCACGGCCACGAAAACAAGACAGCCGATCTCTAACACTCAACAAACGGCCTCAACAAATTGATCCCACAGACATTGTAGCTCCAAGAAGCAAGCTGAAAGAACCAACAAGACTCCCCTCACCGCTAGCAACAACACAATGTTATCTTCATCACACCATCGCCCTCACGATCGAGCGACTCCGACTTCGTCAAGAAGCACCAGGGTAAAGGGAACAACCTAACTCATGGCAAAGCACAAACCTGACAGGAATCATGCCATCGTTGCCACACGACGCGCCTCGCCGACGCCGCAGCTCTGACTTCATGACCACCAAACTCATTGAGGCATAGCCGAGCCAGACTCATGAGCCTTGCAGATCAAACAACTCACTACCTAACAGAGCGAAACATGACTAACAAGGTCCAAATTGGGCCATCGTTGCCGAGCTCGCAACAGCGAAGCAGCTTCAACTTCCCTAGAGGACAATAGGCAACCAAGCAAAGCTTCGAGTCATCGTTGCCTAGCTCGTCGAACGCCCCGATGCAGCAGCTCCGACTTCCCAGGGCCACCCCTAGGTGCCATTACGAGACACGACCTAGAACTACCAAAACCGATGGATTTCCTTGATGATGCCTTCAGAAAGGACGCGACGCCAAACTGCGTCGTCATCGCCGGCCCATGAATGAGCTAGGTTTACACCCGGAGAATCCAAACACGGCGGGACGGGAAGGCACATCAAGACGCCTCCAAGGAGGGAACAACACCCACAGACATCGCCGTCTAGGCTTTCGCTCGGTCTCCACTGACCCACCGTTGTAGGGATAGCCCGACTTGGCCATGCATCGCCACTGTCGACGCCGTGCCCACAACCATTGTCATCACAGTGTGCTAAGGCGATCTTCTCTCACCCATGCGCACCGAAGCCACCACCGCCCCTAGCCCTATCACACAGTGCCACAACTGGAGGCCGCCATCACCACGCCGTCACCCTAGCCTGCCCACACCCGCCCACCAAGCAATGCCAGGGCCGGGGGAAGCCCCGACGCCGCCGTTCACGAGCTGGGGGGAGCTCCCATGCCACCGCAATCTCCATGCCGGCGGTGTCGCCATCCTCAAGCCAGGGAGGAGCCCTGATGCCACCGCCGCATGACCGGATCTAGGAGCGGTGTCACACCCTGAGTTTAGCCACACAGAAACTTTACCGGAGAAAATACCTAAGAAAAATAAATTTAAAATGGCTAGAGAAATTAATTGATGGTGTAAAATGCAAGATAATAAATTATCGTGACGGGGAATATTTTTCTTGTATTCTCTGTGCCAAAATACATTAACTGGATTTTTAGTGGAATTTACAGAGCACAGGAACTATTTTTAATAAATCAAATACGCTTATCGGAATTTAAATCGTCCTGGAAATCTTTTTCCTTCTTCCTTTCTCTTTTTCTCCCTCGGGGCCGCTGGCCCGCTCCTGTGCCGCCATTCCCCACGCGCCGCAGGCCGGGTCCTTTTTTTCCTCCCCAGCCTTTTCCTCCTCGCGCCCGCGCCCCCGCGTCCTCGCGCCCGTGCCCGCTGACGCGCCTCGCGCCGAGCTCCCGCGCCCAAGCTCCTCGCGCCCGAGCCCCCCGCCCTCGCGCCCGAGCTCCCGCGCCCACGCACCCGCTGACAGGCCGGGCCCGCCTGTCATCATCATCTTCCTCCTCCGTCCGAATCGGGCGGAGGGGAAATTCCCCGGAGCCGTCCGATCCGGCGCCGCCTGCCGCCTCATCCCGCGCGCCCTCCACCCGTTCAAACGGTCGCGGACCGAGTCCGCCCCACGCCCCCGAGTTCTCCGGCGTCCACGTCCCCTCTCCCCCGAGAATCTCGCACACGATGCCCACGCCGCCGCCCACTCTCCCGTGCACGATTGGAGCCATTCGGCCTCGATCTCTCCCGTCCGACTGTATAAAAACCATCTCCACCCTCTCCTCCATCTTTTCCCCAACACGCCGAGCTTTCCAGTGCCCCAGAACCCCGTCGCCACCGCGCACCCGAGCTCCACCGTTTTTTCGCCGCCTCCGGCCGCCGCTCGCCGCCGTTCCGGACGTCGCCAGGCTACTCCGCCACCGCCAGCACCTCCGCCGCGCCGCGCCGCACCTCAGCCGCCACTCCGTTGAAGCCGAAGCTCGCCGGACCGCCTCGCCCGCGCGCACGGTGAGTATCGGCCCTCCGTTTCCTTTCCGGCCGGTGATTCCCGCCGCGCCGCGTCACTATTCTCCGCTCTAACTCCTCTCCCGTCCTCCTCATCCTCCAGGACACCTCGGCAATCGCCTCTCGCCCGTTCCCCGCCGTCGGAGTTCCGTCGCCGACGTCGTCCCGAGGCCGCCGCCGCTTTTTCGTCGCCACCGTCGTCTTCGCGCCGTCGCTCGCCGTCGCGAGCCGCCGGTGAGAACCCCTTTCGTTTTCCCGTTCCTTTCCGCTCCTCCGTGTGGTCGTCGCCGCGCCGGGTGGTCGCCGTCGTCGACCATCGGGTCGCGTGCGCGCCGCCGCCTCCCGCTCGGGACGGCTGGCTTCGGCCGCCGCTCCCCGGGGCCGTCCGATCTGCCGGGTGGCAGATCGGGGCCGCCCGCTCGCTCGCCCGCGTGGTTGCCCGCGGTGGCGCCACGTGGTGCGCCCGCCTCTGTGCGCCGTCGCCTCCCTCTCGGGTGACGTCTTTAAATCGGTTAATGCGCATTAAATCACTGGTTAATTATATTCACTCTGAAAATAGCATTAAAACTTCAATAAATCATAACTAATTCATGCGAACTCCGATTAAGTCCATTCAAATTTCATTAAATCCAAAAAATGCCAAGAATCCATTAAAAATACTTTCAGCCCATGTTTGTTGACCCCCATGTACTGTTTTTAATTGTTTATGCATTGTTTGTTGTAGAATCCGACGCCGGTAATTCTCTTGCGTATTTCGAGATCGTAGCCGAATACCTTGAGCCGGAGCAAGGCAAGTCGCACTGATACTTTGATCAATTTGTACCCATTTTTCGTTAAATTGCTTTGTTTACGCAAATAAACTGCATTATTTTAATAATTCATGTGGATTGGTATTGCCTATACAATGTCAGGATGAAGCCTTAGTTTTGATGACTAAATCCTTGTCACCTGGGTAATAATATGAGTAGAATATAATCCCTAGGATGCTTAGCCATGCTTAGTAACATAGCTCACCTGGGAATTAAATAATGCCTTTTTATATGATTCGACCCAATGTCGAAAAAATGGAACCTTGGATAGGTTGTTGTTAAATTCCTAAAATTTTGACCTAAATGGTGGGCTGTGGGTGTATGGTTTTGCTTGTCACACCCATGGCAATTAAGGACCGGTTCGCGGGAACCACTTGGGCAACTTCCCGTACTTGCCACAAGCCAGCGTGGGCAACGGCTGGGCTTGAAGCGTTTCTTCTCCCTCTCCTAGGCACCGATGAAGAGGGTGGGCGTGATGGAGTTGGGTCGGCCCGGGGTAGGGTTGATCGGCTGCCGGATTCACCGTGGCGCAAGGGGGGTAGCCTGGCCAATATGGCGTGCCCTGTCGGCAGGTGCAACCTCAGCGTGGTGTGGATGGTTAGGGAGGGGTTGCGTGAACGGTCCTGTCACAGCCTTGCACGGGACATCGTGGTGATGTACTGGCACACGGGAACGTGTGTGGGGGCTGTGTCTTGTGGGTACAGTTGTACACCTCTGATCAGAGTAAAACTATTCGAATAGCCGCGCCCGCGGTAATGGGCACATTGGCCAAGACTCACCGTGATTAGTCTCACCCTAGATAATTAATCCTGTTTTATCAAACTGGTGTTGTGGAAGGTGTTGTGTCCGGTCGACGTGGTTGAGTTGACCGGGGGTGACTGGTTAGCGTGGTTTAACGCTAATCGGTGGAGACTGGTGAGTGTGGTGTAACTCTCATCAGTTACGCCTGGTGGTCGTGGTGTAACTTCCATCAGCGCGGCCTGGTCAACGTGGTTTAGCGTTGGTCGGGAAAAGCTGGTCAGCGTGGTACGTTGTCCGGTGGTGACTGGTTAACGTGGTGTAGCGTTAATCAGTGGAGTCCGGGTAACGTGGTGTAACGGTACCCGGAGGTGTCTGGTGAACATGGTGTAGCGTTCATCAGTGGAGACTGGTTGACGTGGTTTAGCGTCAATCGGTTGGGAATGGTTGGGCCTGGTTAACGTGGTGTAACGTTAATCAGTGGAAGTTAATATTGTTAATTAAATCAACTTTTCAATGTTTGCGAACTACTTCCCTTTTGCAACTGCTTTTCCGCAAATAAACCCTATCCCATCTTTGTACCCTGTGCATATGCATAATTGTGGATGTGATTTGTTGAGTACTGTAGGTGGTACTCAGCCTTGCTCCAATTTCCCCCCCCAGTGTTGGAGGACGCGTCAGATGAAGATCATCCTGAGGAATAGGCTGGCTCCGCCGTCAAGGTGCCTGTGGGAATGGAATCGGCTGCTTGGCCAGATGTTTATAGACTCCGTTTTACCTTTTTCCGCTGCATTTATGTAATTTACAGTTTACTCTGTTTGTAAGACACTCTGTATGGTAACTTGGTTTGTGTACCCTGGCTTTCCTGGACAGGGATTTATTACACATTAATGTTCAGAATTTCGGTGCGAATTTCTGGGCGTTACAAGCGGAGACCCCAAATCCAATGCCTAGTTCCTCTCCGCACTGCCACCGCCGAACGCCTCCACAAGCCTAGCCACCGAGCTCAGGGCGAGAGCGCCATCGCCGTCGCACGTCCCCTCCGTCGCGTCATCGCCGCCGTGCGTCCCCGCTGTCGCGCCATCACTGTCTTTCCCTGCACCGCCTTTCTCTCCGCACAGATGGGTGATGAGCCAAGCCCCGCTGCCGCCATCCTAGCTAGTCGCGTGGTTTCTGGCGGCCAGCTCCAGCAGCGGCGAGGCGGACGAGGAGGGAGGATGTCACACCCAGAATTTTCATCCAAAATTTAGGTGCTTTATTGTGTGTAAATCCTCATCCAGGAATCAACCAAGGCACACGAATGACCAAGTTGATAATAAAGTAAATGTCTTACAAACTAGAAAATATTTATTACAGAGGCGAATGTCACCTCTCAAAATATTAAAGAACTAAGCAACGGAAATAAACTATAAACGACACGATGGCTCCCATTCCACACGCACTTGACCAGGCTCTCGCTCAGTCCTCCAAGAAGTCCTCCTCGCTGTAGTACTTCTCTGATGATGATTGTTGATTGCAAGGTGAGTACATGAAATACTCCGTAAGCCACACAACAAATATGCAAGTGCACATATTTCAAACGGATGGCATAATATGGCTCAATTGCATAAATAGCATTTAAGAAGATAATAAAACAATAATCGTTAATCATTATTAACCAACACTATACCGCTCACCAAAGCGATACAGGCCCAACCACTCCAACCTGGAGCTATCCATATTCCACCATTCATTATTAAATTAAGATAGTGTGAGACTAATCACAGAAAACATTGCTAGGCCCGCCCATTAACCGTGGGCACGGCTATTCGAATAGTTTTACTCTGACTAGAGGTGTACCAATTTATCCACAAGACACAACTCCACAACACATCACCGTGCGCCTCAATACCACCATGGTACCTCGGAAAGGAGTTGTGACAGGACCTTCCATGTAACCCGCACAACAACCACTGGACTACCAGTCTCCGGTAGGGTTGATCAGGTTCCTAGATAGGGAGACGATCCAACGCCCAAAACATGGACTTATTGACACAACCATGGTGGTCTTATTGACACGGCCACAACACACCATGGGGCCTCCGGTTGAACAGATCACGCTTTAGTTCCCGCAATTACCTATTCTGGCTTGTGGTTAGCACAGGTATTGCTTCGCAATAAGTAGTCCGTGAACCAGTCCTTAAGTATCATGAGCACCACTAGTAACAACCACAACTCCGGTACTCACAACCTACCATTTAGTCAAATTTTAGTGGATTATTAAATTAACCTCACACGACCACAGTCGTTAACTGAATAATTATTTCATGTGTACTCAATAGTATAAGCAATGTTTAAGTGACAACCCCATAGTGACACTATAGTTTCTAAGCATGGCTAAGTAGGGTCCTAAAATTACTCTAGCTAACCAATAATTAAGGCTAGTTAGTCACATTATTCCCATAGGTACAATGTCAGGTAATCAAATCGATAAGGTCATAATCAAAGATAAAGGTTTTTCCTCCAGATGACATTATAAAAATTAATGCATAGTTGAAGGAAAGTATAGCTTAAAACATAGGTATAATATGCTCAAAGGTGTTGAGGAATCTGTGTGACTTGCCTTGCTGCTCTGCAAACGCTTCTGAACTCTTCTCGCAAAATCCTAACTCTTCCGGAACGTCGGCAGCTAAAGGCAATAGACAAAAAGAGCAAAACAGTACATAAGCACACATCAACGGTATAATATTATATTTTTAATGGATAAATCTTAATTTTTAAAGAGTTTTGCAAGTTGAATCTCCCCAAACGGAGTTCGGATGAATTAGTTATGAATTTTAGAAGTTTTAATCCTTTTAAAGCCTATTAAAAGAATTAAACTGATTTATGACGTCATTTATGATTTATTTTAATTCAGGAAAAAGATTTATGGCGTCAGCACTGAGTTAAAGGGCGGCTGACACCCAGGGCCCACTGGTCAGAGAGAGAAAGGCCCGGGCCCACGGTAGACCGGGTCTACCGAGGGTTCACACTGATCCAACGGCTTAGATTTAAAAGAAGACGATTGGACAGCTTAGATTTAAAAGGGGACGATCGGACGGCTCAGATTGATCTAGGGCTTTAAGTTAGATCGGATGGCTGAGATCTAACCGACCGTAGATCGTACGACTGGAATCTAATCTAAAAATCCAACGGCCGTGGTTGATCCCAATCTGATTGGCATGCGGCGCTGAGGTGCTGCTGAGCTTGCGTCTACGTGGCGTCCACGTCGACAACAGCGACGGCGGCGATGGCGGCGGCTCAGGAACCGATGGTCAACGGTGAACGACAGCGCGGCAAGGCACGGCGAGGACACAAATGGGTAGAGGGGAGGACGGCGATGCTCACCGAGGCAAAAACAACGACGAGCGGTGACAGGATTGACTGGCGGCGAGCTTTTGGCGGCGAAGCTCCTCGGGTCTTCGGCGGTGACGGGGTTCGGCGGTCTCCAGTGGCTAGGAGGTAGCGCCTGGCTTCCTTGCGAACTAGCGGTGCTAACAGAGGTGGCGGTGAGCACTAGCGACGGCTAAGACGACGGTGGTGCTCGACTGGAACTCGGCACGGTGGCGGATTAGATCACCATGGCGCTAGGGCTCTCGAGGCTAGAACAAGCTCAGTTGGTGGCGGAAAAAGAAAGAGGGGCACCGGGGGATGCTTTATATAGCCGAGAGGGGGAGAGATTGGCTCGGATAGGGCGCGGCAGCGGATTAGTGTTTCCTTCGGAGTCCCGGAGCTCTACGAGCTCGGATAGACGGCGTTCCCAAGGGTTAGCTTCCGCGATTTTTGGGAGAAAAGGACGAGGAGGTTGAGGGGATCAAAACCCCTCAACTAATTCAAGGATTGGGCGTGCGAGGAGATCGAATCGACTTCAGATTTGAGTGTGGCGCCGACGCGGACTCGGGCTCGGCGAAGACGACGGATCCGACAGGTGGGGCCTACCTGTCGGCAAAAGGAGAGAGGTGCTGGCACGCACGGGCCGTGGGCCACCGATGCACGCGGAGAAAGAGAGAGAGGAAACAGGGATGGGCCGGATTCGGCCCAAGAACAGGGAATGGGGTTTTTAACTTATTTTTCTTTTATTTAATTGCTATAAAGCTTGTTTTATTCAGTAAAAATACTTTCATTGCTCAATTAATTCCTAAAAAATTCCATGAGGTAAAGGATTAAGCAAAGTATTTTCTAAAATTAAATCTAGGCCAACTTTAGTTGAGAATTTTCTCTGATTTTAATGTTTTCACTCCTTGAGGCTTTTTAAAATAATTTCTAAAATTCATTTTTATACAATTAATTTAATTAGAAAATTCCAGGGTGTTACAGAGGAGGTGGCGGCGGCTAGGGTGATGGTTGCCCCCTGGGCTGCCTGCACGAGGGCGACACGGGGGTCACGGCATCGGTGCTACTGGTAACTTGCTAAGTCACCAACAGTTCTGTCTTACAAATAAATGTTCTGAATATATAGGTACAACAAGGTCTTTGACTAGTTTTATTTGCTCATCTAACAGAGCAAGAAAATTCATAGAACTAATTAAATAAATTGTGATTCCTCATGTGTGTGCTTCCACCCAATTTCCCCAAGAGCATGCCACAACTCTAAAGGCTAGATCTGCAAAGAAATTTACAACAAGGGCGTGAGATAAAAATCTCAGCAAGTAACAATTACTACCTCAATTTATATCCAACAACAAAACAAGCACATGTAAGCAAGGATATCCGTTAAATAAAAATTCTCACAACACCAAAGCCATCAGTCAATTCCATAATATAGGAATGCATATGCATGAACTCAATTCACTGATGTAAATGAACCAAGTGATTTATGCATTCCAAGTACCGGTATATCAATTACGCATGGCTGCACAATAATATCCAAGTTACCTACCAGTCCCCCCACAAGACTGACATAGGAACAATACATAATGCATGAATGACATGCGTGATGACATGATAGTGCTATGTATGCAAGCAATGTCAATGAAAATGCATAATTCCACCAGCATATACATCATCACCACACATCATAACCAAGAACAAGGAAGAGCATTTCAATTGTCTGCAGAAATTTACGCCATCGTGTTACTTGCCTTTACCCGTGACGGTTGTGGACTTGCGAAGATGAAGCAAACCCTTGTTGTATCACGTTAGCACCTGGTAACATTTGCATTATAGCATATATTATTACTTTAGAGGTCATACCCTCATAGGAAAGCATGAAGTTCAATGCTTCAAGTCCCTGAATCACTGCTATCAATTTCTAACTGATAAATAGCTTACAACATTCCATCTGCCCGTTTCCACAAAAAGCAAAACCAAATTTAATAAGGGAAGAGAATATTCCATGATTAACTACACAAAATTTACTACCTAAGTTTAGTTGATCGCACCGGCAAAACCTGCCATCTACAGACCCCAAATACCATATGAAAACTGAATCAGCATTTTCGCCTATTCTCAGGACAGGCAGGTTTCGAAAGGCAGCACTTTTGCTGTAGGAATCAGATCATCCTGAACTTGGATTCATTGGAAAGCTTACGACGTTATCTACAACTTTGCTATCGAAGTTTTACCGAAAACAGACACTAAGATCGTCAAAAATATCATCCAAAACCGTGACCTAATGCTGCCAGGGCTGAACAACCTCATACCTCATAACTAAACTGAATGTTCTGAGAACGTGATGAGGTACAACTGAGGCTGCTTTCCATTCAGCTGAATAGACTGAGCTTATTCCAGCACGCAAAATAAGATAAGCTATTAGTATATAATTAATTAAATTTTAATTATTATAAACTTGAAAAATAAATTTATTTAATTTTTAAAACAATTTCTATATAAAAATTTTTTATATAAAATATACTATTTAGTAGTTTAAAAAACGTGCTAACGAAAATTTAGGGATTACCCAGCCAATCTATTGAAACAAACCCACCCTGAGTCCTTGAATTGAGATAGATGCACATATGAGTCTAAGAATTGGGTGAGGAAGATCCTTACCTTAGATGGGAGAGTATGCAGCCCCAAAAACGAAATTATCAAACACACCCTCCTCCACGTTCTCTTCGCTTATCCAATTCTTTAGCCTCCATCTTCTTCTCTCTCCCTCCTCTCCTATCCGGCAGCGGCGGCTTCTACGGTGGCTAACCTAGACGCAGCCTCCCTCAACAACGGCAGCGACAGCTACTACGACGCGGACGTGGCGTCATGCTCCATTATGTAGGCACCGGCTCCGGCTCGCCGCTGCAGACGACGGCGCAGCAGACGATAGCACTGCGGCGGCGCGCCGCGCGCTTATCTTGATTGGTTGCCGTTAGACTTAATTGTGTTTGGTCCTTACAAAGTTGAAATAAACCCATCTATCTTTGCTCTACAATATAATCTTATTGTTAAAGCAAACCTCTGTAGAAAAAACATACGTAGAAAACACATCACTTGTCTGGCATGCTATCATCGAAAGAAAACTAGCCTACAATTGAATAGATTAGATCAAATGTAGGAACAGTCCAAGAACTGCACTGAAACTAAAAATCAAGACAATGGTGAAACTACAGGAGACTTTATTATAAGAGCATCTTTAAAAGAGGCCAAAGAAGTTTCCAAAAATTAAATTTTAGAATTTAAGTTAAAAAATATGTCTCTAACAGATACCTAAATCTATTTCCAAAAATTTATCATACCCAATCCTAGCCCAAAAGTGAGCCAGATTTAGAAAACCTATTGGCATCCACAATCATTACTTCCACAGGAAAATTTCATCACTCACGCACTAGAAATTCTCCGCTCGTGCCTTTTCTTCCTCCCGATGTCTTCCGCGCGAGCCGATTTTTTTACGCCGCCTGCTGCAATCGCTTGATCCACACACCGCCGTAAACTATTGTCGATCTGCCTCCCCACCAGCCGCAATTGATGACACGTTCGGCTAGAGGATCGACAAGACCTTCCGTTTCTCCACAGGCTGGCAGCAAAGTCTTCCGTCAAGGGCATTATGACCGAAGACATGTTCTCTGGCACGAAAGAGTGGTGGCGTCAATGAGAATCCTCTCGATTGATGTTTGCACGAGGGCACGGTATCATCAAAAGAAAACGATTGCAAGTAAACGCTGGCCCATCTAACCTATGTGGCCAACAAACTAAATTTTAGGATCCAATTTTTGAGCCTCTCTTGAAGATGGTAAAGCTTTTTGACCCCAAAATTTTTTAGAATAGTCCCAATTTAAGATTTTTTGGGACTAATTTTTAGGCCTCTCTTAGAGATGCTATAACCTACCTAAGCGCTTAGGAATAATAAGTGAAATAAAATACGCGGAGTAGTTACTCACGATGGAAAGAAATAAATCGAATCAAGAAAGATATGTTTGACACCTATTTATTTATCATTTGGGATCATTTTCCATATAAAAAAGGAAAAAGAGTCACAGACAGAACGGATGGGAGATGTTTTCCATGTCAAATCAAAAAAAGAGATGAAAGATACCAAAGCAATGCGGCATCAGGCTGGCTGTCTCCTTATAGTTGGATCTATAACTTTTTAGAATGTCCTAAATTTCACTTAAACATCAAGTCTGGATCAATACCAACAAAAATATCTTCTAACACTATATTAAATGTGTCTGGAAAAGAAGAGCAAGGCAAAAGTAGCATAACCAAAAATGAACTGCTCCTAGACTGCTGCTAATTTCAAAGTAGCCCGACCTAATTCAAAATTTTTCCTTAATTGGAAACGCCTCGCATATTTTTTCCTGGTGCCAGCGCGACTGGTACTTGGACTAATCGACACCGTCGGCGAGCGAGATCATGCGGCTGCTGGTCGGCGACTCAGCCTTCGCACTGGAATGGGAGCACTGAGTATTCAGCATTCCCATTCTCAACAATGGCTTTGTGATCGATGCTCCAATAAGACCAAGTTAGTGTCTCCGTCGGATATTTCTTTTAGTTGCACAATGCGCATGTCTCAAACTACTAATTAGATTAGTCGTTAGTAATTCAGTATGTACCACCAAAATGCAAACCGAGGAATTTGGGATTGCGGAAATTTGCACCAGATTGATGACGACAAGACGAATTCAAACAAGTTTACTAGCAGTTCTTAGTTTTTGTTATTGGCTGATACAAACTACACCATAAAAAATATTGACGTGCTATGAACGAGTGACTACCCGTATATTAGGGTGAACAAATTACTACTTCTCAAACATGTTTTTCAGTTCTTGTTGAAATGTATAGTGAGTGTGCCACCCTCTTCTTTCACGATTATTAGTCGGTCTATAAAATCCTTGACTGATGATAATGCATTTAATCATGTACTTTTTGCATAAATGGGAGTGAGTATACCAATTGAACTTTAACTATGTAGTATACAATTAACAAAACAGGTAACATGAAAAATGGATGTGATAAAAAGAACTGTGTAAACTTACAATCAGTATATGAACAAAGAATATCTATGCACCATCACTATTTGTCCATAGCTTAAGCTCTACACATGCAAGGCGTAAGAGGGTTTTCCCAGAGGTCGTAGTGTGGGAATGTGGACTCAGGGAGGCCAGTTCGTTTCTGGTGAGTGATCATCACATCCTCCACGAAAGTTGCCCATGGCACGTAAGGATCGCCGAAGAACTTGGACATGAGGCCCTTGTCTGGTTTGATGGACTTGAGCCGATGCCGACCCATGTAGCGGCGGAAACCGATGATCAGCTTGGCGAAATTGCCACCATGGGTCATGACAAACACGTCTGATTTCAGGCAAACCAGGAAATCCAATGCAGCAAGGCTGGTCACATGCTTCTTGAAGTGCTCTATCTCCTCTTTGCTTGCAAGATCTTCTTTTGTAACCTATAATTAACAAAAAAAAGGGGTAACACATCAGTTGTCTCAATGGATTCTACGGTGGTTAAGATACAGAGGTCTTAATAACTCTCAACTACATTCAAAACTACAAGGCAACTAGCATATTTTGCAGGTTGCAATAGTTTTCATACAATGATAGAAACATGGCATAAGTTCTATCCCTGCATAAATAAAACATTATCAACCTCTAATTTAAAGAATCACATGCATGATTCACATTAGATCAACATGCAACTGCATATAATAAGTACAGAGAATTGAATACAACACCAAATGTTTCTACACGGAGCACATACGTGTTTATGTAGATCCATCTACAAAAGATCTGGTGAAGTGGTAAGCGTGTAGATCACTAACATCATCTATAAGTTGTAGTAAAGATTTTGCAATATGTCTACATTAAAGGCAACACTTAATGCAATAAATGGAACCTGTTAGTAAAGCACTGAAGCAATTTACCGGCAAAAAGAAAATGAAGCCCCTACCAAATTGGGAAACATATTCCTTAGCGGAGCCATTCTATTGCTTCCACCATAAACTTGACCGGATGCAACATATATCTGAGTTTCCTTTGTATATCCCATTGCACGTAAAATAATACCTATTTCCCCAGGCTCAAGTGGGCAACGACCTTCTTTTCTTTTCTCCAGTGCTAATGGCCAAAGGTGAGATCCATTCTACATACAAATAGAAGAGAAGAAAGACATTTATTGTACTATATCCTGTGACCTTATTCACGTTGAGGCTAATGTCGTCATCAACTCTTCAGGTAGCTGAAAATTCACATTACCTTGTAGCGCCTTGGCCATTGTTTCTGCCTATAATCAGCCATCATTGCTTTCTCCTCTCTAGTTCCAGCAAAATCACAAAATGAAAGACCCACCATTCCTTTCTCAAATCTAAGATGAAGAGCCCTTCACAGGCAGGTATAATTGAGTGTGAGATAAATTTCAATTTGACAACTACAGGTAGGTTAAATAGGAGACACTGAGCTAAGCTTACATGTATGGATTTACATTGCCCGTTCGGTTCCTCATCCTTGTTGCCAGCTTGTCAGCCATTTCCTCGATTTCAGGTAAAAACTTCAAGGCATGGTAATTAACTCTGCATCTGAGCCGGTTAATCTCCGTTGGAACATTATCGTACCTGAAATCACAGGCTTAGGTTATACTCAATCACATAATGGATGTGAACAAAATTGTAAGGCATAAACTTAGGGGACGAATATTCACTTTACAACAAAAGAATAGTCATGATGATAAGACATTACCCCAGCCTATCAACAAATGGCTTGATAGACATTATCTTTTTCTCTTTGATCCTTGGAAGTACATTGTCAATGTAGAACTGCGCCGATGCATACTTTGGGATATTTTTCACAGTTCGCCTGTTATAATCAACAGCGATAATAAAAGAAGTTACATTCATGGCAGGCTATGTCCCAGTGGTCATAACTGCTAGCTGTGGTTGAAAACAGGCAGACTGTGATGACCAGAATAGCAACATATTATAGTCATTAGAAACTTCATGACAAGAGAGAAAAAAGGAAGAACAAACAAGAAAAAGAAATGCCCATAAGCAGTACCTGTTGCAGCGATACAATTTTCTTGTGCCCTTACATCTCTCGGTGATATAGGACTCTAGGCATCCTATAGTAAAATAAGCTAATTTTGACCCTATAATATATGCAAACCACTACATGGTTTGAAGTAGATGCATCTCTAGTGGCATCACATATGTGGAGAATGCAATGTAAACCGCAAACAAGCCATGACAGTCACCTTGTTCGCTTGTCCTCAAAATTCACATGCTCTATGTGTGTGCACACATCAAGCTTATCTATTGACAAAAGAAAAGAAAGAAGGAATAAGTGAAAAGGAAGCAACTAACTTTATACTGGTGAAAAGTTCATCTTTTTCTGTGAACCATTCAGGAATATCTCGAATAATGCGCACATCATCCTTCAAGGAATTTATGAAATAATCTACATCAAAGATATCTTCAAATTTCCTGCATAAAAGGACAAAAGCTCTCAAGACTTGTACCTAAAACAGACATAATGGACACAAAAGGGTGTATGTAAACAGGAGCTGATACAGAAAAAGAATATCAAAATTCATCGCTTACGTTTGATCTTTCCAGATTTGATCCTGCTTCAGCACAGGCAAAATAAGTGTGGCACTCATTATCTTAGCAATTGCAACAGCATTGCATATCTGAAAATATATCAAGTATTGCAGTTAACTATTGAGTGTTCAATACAACTTCAGCAAGATAATAATGTGAGGAAAGAACATCCGTACAGCTATTCGTTGCTGATTTAATCCACCCTCGGCATGGATAAAAATATACCCAGAGGTTTCGTTTTCTGGTGCAAGATCTGCACAGCAGAAGAGAAAAATATCTTTATTCATCAGGATCTAACCATGGTTTCAACTTTCAAAGGATTGTTTTAATGTTTCCTAAGCTACAAATTGACAAACATAAACAGGCACAAGCATCCAGCACAGTGAAGTGCTGAAGTGTTAAGCCCTTCTTATAAGAGGCAGTCACAGGGCCTACGAAATCATAAATGAAAACTTAGGTCTTGAGGGTACAAAAGGTTTAGTAAGGATTAAAGTAGCCATTTTTAGCATCAACAGAGAGAAATAGATAGGTTACAAACATAGAATAGGGGTACATCGCTCTGGGTACCTAATTCACCAGCACTCTTATAAACAGTCTTTGTGGATAGGTGCTTAAATCATAAGTTTATTATTAGAGAAATCAGTTATTGATTATTTATATATTTCTCCAACAAGCCACCTTACAGAAACTGTGGAAGATCATTTAGCCAACTACACTACTTCTTGGCTCTAGCAGTCTAACTAGTGCATTATACAGATCAACTTTCACTAAATATTTTCAGGGACAATTAGATACTTCTCTTGCCTGAGATCTCGTCGCTGCGGCGTTCAGCACAGGGCTTCCAAGATGCCGCCGCGGCATGGGGATTCTCCCAGAGAGAATCCCGCTCGTTCACCTGCTGAGTAGCACCCAGCCAACCAAAAGAACATTGAAACAAATTCCATACAAATAGATTTCCTACATGCATTCTGAGATCAACACCACTTTACCCTGGGGCAGTGGAGCCGAATCCCGTCCTTGCGGCAGAGATAGGGCGCGTTCTATGTTCCAACAACGGCATGATGGTAAGCAACAACTCGGTGAGATCTTGATTAAGCACAGTGGAAATGAAGCAATCGAGGAATCAAAAGCCTCACGAGGCGTGACCAGACGGAAGGGGCGGAGACGAGAGCAGCGACGACGAGGCAGGCGACGACGGCGACCAGGATCCGGTAGGAGGCGGACGCGGACGGAGACCTCGGGTCCTCCAGCGCGAGGAGCGATCGGACGGGGGACGGGAGGCGGTACCTCTGGTGGTGGAGGTGCGGAGCGGAGGAGGAGCGGGGCGCCCCGTCCTTGCCGTCCCCTCCGCCTCCGCCGCCGCCGCGTGGGGAGGAGGAGGCCACTAAGGGGGACGAGGCGGATACGGACTCCGCGTCGCGCTTGGCTGGCGAGCTCGACGCGTGGGTTGCGGCCGCCGCCGCCGTGGCGTGACGCAGCTCGGCCATGCCGCTGTCGGCAGTGGTGGCGAGCGAGGGCGAGTTCGTTGGCTTGGCTCGCTGCGCCTTCGCTTCCCGGGGCCCAGATTTGGTTACGGCCCGGCGCGCCGCAGCGTGCACAGCGAAGTCGCGGAAGCAAATTTTACAAGACCTGATCTTAACAGATCAGAAAGACCTCCTCTCTTTATACGACACGTGGCAGATCGCAATCTCAAAGCAATCCTGCTGAAGCAACAGATTGTCTTCCCAGGCGCAGCCTTCGGCCGTCCGCCGGGTCACCGGCCTGTCCGTCGGCGCCCGTACGTGCTCCTGCACGGTGTTTGAAGCGGAGGAAAGAAATGCTACATGCGTATCGTTAGTGATTTGTCATCATACATCTTCTCTTGTTGATTGCTTACAGCATGCAGATTTGTTTGTATGATCTTTCTAGTGATGAAAACTCCAATGCATGCTTCAGTTCTTGGCTCCTGTGATGAGTTGTTTGCCTCTCTTGTTGCTGCCAATTTTGCCTTGTTTTGCTGCATCAGGCATGCATGCTCTTTTAACATCTTGCTTTGTTTAAAAATGATTAGATTGTTGTCAACTATGGAGGCATATAAAAAGTGCAGACTTACAAAGGGAATCCAATCGATTCGTTGTTGTTGTGTGTTGGTGTTTGACAGCTGATTTGATGCCTGGCTTGGCTCCATGAAGGAAGAGGAATAGTCGACGCACAGTTCGCACTTCGCAGTCGCAGACCGTGGTGGAAGAAGAGTCGATCGTTCCTATTTTGCTTTGAGATTGTGATATGTCACGTGTCTTATAGAGAAAGGAGGTCTTTCTGATCTGCGAAAGGTCAGGTCTCGGTAAAATTTGCTTCCGCGAAGTCGCTACTCGCAACGCAACAGTCGGATTGTGGGTTGCGAGTGTTTTTTTATTTAGCTTATTAGAAGGATTAAGATCGATCGGACCTTTTTTTGTTAAAAAGTTATCTTTTTAAGACTGTACAGTTTTTATAAAAGAAGAAGTTTTTATATGGAAGTGGAGGATACAGAGACGAAAGGAGTAGGACTTACTCTTACATAGAAGACTGGAAATATTTATGGTATCATATTTTTAAAATGGGTTAATTTTTTTACACTCTATATCTATATTTACTGCTTACTCTATTTTTAATATTTGATACCGTTGATTTTTAGAATTACATTTGATCGTTCGTCTAGAACACTTAACAAAGTTCTATGCGGGACTCAGAACAATTTTATATTGTCTGTTCTAATATTTTTTTTGCATATATTGTCTGTTCAATTTTGCATATATATATTTTTTAGAAGAGTTCGGTTTCAGTTTACCTCTTCAGCTTGCTCTGCTCTGTGTGTGGGCATATATCGTCTGTTCAATTTGCATGTATATCTTCTAGGTCATTTGAGAGTTTTCTTTATATGCGAAAATTTTAAAATAAAACGAACATGTACTAGCATCAAGAACTGGGTCCAATTTGAAGGGAGAAGAACACCCCTTTTTGACACTATCACAAGATAAGCAACTGTAGTTCCTGGACATAAGAAAAAAATACACTAGAAACTGAAGAGCACTACTCAAAATTAAAAAAGAAAGAAAGAAAGAAACTGAAGAACATTAGAACCAACATAGAAAGAGCTCGAGTAGCAGTTATTCCCTCCGACCCAAAAAAAACCCACTTCTAAAATACCAATGCATATTTAATAAAGAGAGCAAGTGATTAAAATACCCTTCATAATTAAGAAACTAGTATTGGTGGGTGAGTAGATAAGAGATATTAAACGATAAAATTTCTCAATTTTTAAGAATATAAAAATTAATTTATTTTAATAAAAATTTTAATTCTATAAATTAATTTATTTTGAGAAAAAAAGAGTTGACGCTTTTGGCTGCGATTGGTAAGGGAGGAAGATGAAGTATTGAAGTCTTTTCACCGGCACCACGCATTGAAAGACGATCGGGCGTGGTTTTTATCCACCCGACCTGGGTGCCGTTGGATCAAATCACGAGATTCGGAATGTATTTCCCAGGGTCGCGTACAAGGCCGAGTATATCGTCGCCAGGTATACGAGGAGTAATTATTTGTCTCAAAACCAAACGCAGCCAAGCAATACATTACACTCGGCCGTTCACTCTATAGTCATTTTCAATCCTTTCAAATTTTGGTATTAACAAAATTTAGTAAGATAACAATCTAAATATATCATTATCAACATAATTCTATCAAATTTTGATAATCTTGGAACTTTTTACTTTTAAAACTTCTATCAAAATTTGATAAGGTATCAAACTAAACACCACCCAACATTATTCTATCTTACAAAAATTGGCATTTAGTATTACCAAAATTTAATAAGGTTTTTTTTGGGTAATAAAGTGAACAAGCCAAAAGTATTCAAGGTTGCCTAGTTGCCTTAATTTGCATGCAGAAAAGATCCGCAAATTAATCTCTCATATCCACGAATAAATGATACTATGTGAGAATAAGATTTTTTTTTATCTTGCTTGTAAAAACTATCTTTGGTTGATGGTGCCTCGATAGAGTTTCAGGGATTAGCTGGTGCACTACGGATTTAACAGGCTGTTCGGTCGTATCCCCTCATCCTCATGTTATCCTTCACAAGCCTGGCATCGTTCCATTATACTTTTGTCTTCTGCTTATTTACTCGTTTTCCGTAAATATATTTTCTGAACTGTTAATCAATATATTTTTATAAAAATTTTATATATAAAAGTATCTTAAAAAATTAAAAAATTAAATAGATCTATTTTTTATCTATTTTTTAAGTTTGTAATAGCTAATACTTAATTAGTCATACGTCAATAATATTTTGATTTTACGTATGATTTATAAGCCAAGCAACGCCGCCTTAGCAAATCTGGTTCGGCGGCATGCCCGCATGACGGTTACTGATGTAACGTTCCAGCCGACTCCAGCTCCGGCTCTGATGGGCAGCGGCTACAAAGGCAGCTGTTGACGAATTTTTTTTATTTTTATATTTATTTAATAAAATATTTACAAAACTATATTTTTATTTCTAACAATTACAAAAATATACTCCCGCCGCTCTCTGGGAGGGCGATTTTTATAAATCGCCCTTCCAGAGGACGATTTAACCAACGGCCGTCAGCCCATTTGCAGGCGGCCCCCGGGCCACCTAAAAACCACCCTCTGAGAGGGTGGCAAGGGGGCCGCCTGCAAAAATCCGGCCGGAGGCCAGCCATTTTTACAGGTGGCCCCCTTGCCGCC
This sequence comes from Oryza meyeriana var. granulata, assembly GCA_003991445.1. Taxonomy (NCBI): domain Eukaryota; kingdom Viridiplantae; phylum Streptophyta; class Magnoliopsida; order Poales; family Poaceae; genus Oryza; species Oryza meyeriana. Next base: position 164,365 of record RYFJ01001534.1, read on the forward strand.
CTTTTAGAGGACGGTTTTTAGGTGGCCCAGGGGGCCGCCTGCAAATTGCCCGACCCCCGGCCGGATTTTTGCAGGCGGCCCCCTTGCCGCCCTCTCAGAGGGCGGTTTTTGGATGGCCAGGTATAAAACTCCCTCCCACTCTCAAAAAATATCATAAAATTCACTAAAATCACAGAAAAAAAAGAAGAGAGAGCTGAGAGTGAGAGTGAACAAAAGCAGCGAAGCTCTATCAGTTTACTGATTCATCTGCAGGTAAAATTTATTGTTTCTTTGTAATTTCTATTTATATGCAAAAATTGATATAGTATTGTACTGGTTATGTGTATAGTACTGTATGAAAATAAGTTGTTACTCGTAGATCTGTAGGTTTTTAGTTAATCTGTTAGATGACTTAATTTTTGTAGAGATGTGAGGAGAATATTGGTACCTAGTTTAACTGTATTTTTTCATCAACAGAAATGGCAAATAAGATGATATTTCAGTTATTTCACGGGCAAGAAAATGTTAGATATGGTCCAGAAGAGGTAGATCTATCGGATTTTAGTTCAACGGCCAAGGGGATTGATAGACCAGCTGAGAGAAGTTTTGAGTCAGTATACAACTGGCTGATGCGAGGGTTTCGACTGAACTCCAAGCTCAGCGCAATAACCTTGTATGTAGTAGTCAGTCGTGCAACTGAAGGTTTTTTTGGGAACTGATGCCGATGGATTGCACTGCCACTTGGAGATGGTATGTGAAGAATGCATTCCAACGTGGTTGGCCACTGGGCATACTTGTGTCGATATATGAGAAAGATAACACCGCTGGTACAATGCCCGTGCAAGATGATGAGGGTCCAAGTATGGCGGGAGGTGATAGTGAAACAATGGAAGGAAATAAAGGAGTGAATGAAGGAGGGAATGAAGAAGATAAACAGCCAACAGGTGTGGCAGATGAGGGAGAACAAATCAATACCATCGTCGAAGAAATGGATAGGGAAGATTTTGAAAACGAGCAAGCAGAGTATGATGATTCGTCTGATGAGGACGCCGTAATGCCTACAGAATGGAGCAACGAGGACTTCTCTAGGCTTTCTATCTCCGAGGGACATCATGTGCCATGGGAGTACAAGGAAAATGAGGTCATCCAGGGGGTCAAGTATGCATATGTAGAGGATTTAAAGGAGGCAGTAAAACAATGGGCCGTGTCACTTCAAAGAGAGTTCTCGGTCGTGAAGTCAAGCAAATCGGTATATGAAGTGAAGTGTTGTTCGCATCAAAAACCACCGGGTGTGCCAAGAAGCTTATTGATGATCTGGTTTGATGCGATTGAACATACGAAGGCCTGGGAGATCTGCTTAGCTCCAGTGCAGGTCCTAAAATCTTGAGGTTCGCAGGCGTGCCAGTCAATTTGACCCCGCAATTGACAAGGAGATGAAGAAATTTGATTACTGATCCAATCGGCCAGTAAGCCGATACGGATTCCTTCCAGCCGATCGCCGCTATGCTCGTGCCCGGGCCCTCGCCTGTACTCGCGCCCGGGTCTCGTGCTCGGGTTCTCGCTCCCGGGTCCTCGCTTGTGCTCGCGCCCGGGTCAGCAGCAACTGCACATCGGCTATCGGCCGATACGTACTGATGTAGGCTCCTCGTAGCCGATGGCCGATGGCACCTGTGTATCGGCTAGGAAACCGATAGCGCTATAAACAAATTGATAAACTGTTAGTATAACATGTGCATCGGCTAGAAGCCGATGATAAGATAGATAAGCAGAATAATGAACTAGCCGACTGCCAAGGAAACACATGTGCACCGGCTAGAGAACCGATGATAATATAGATGACCAAAATAGTAAAGATAATACAGTCGGCTTTATAAAAAGATAACCTATCGGCTAAGCACTCCGATAGAACGTCGCATACACACTGATCGGCTCGACAAGGATAAATCTATTATTATCGATCTAGTAGTTCAAACCTAACTGATGCAGCACAGATCGATAATAGTAAAGGAACCTCAACAAACCGATAGATCTAATGCAACTGTGATGTAATAAGATAACTTATCGGCTATACATTCCGATAAAACACTTGCGCAAAAAAACATCAACCTAGCAGGAACAACTTATCGCGACAGTTTAGTAGGTCGGACCCAACCGATGCAGCACAAACTGACGATAAGCTACTCCCAGTAAGCTGATAAGATCTACGCACGTGTGATGTGATATACCTGATGGGCCTAAGAGATCGAACCGAACCGATGCAGCCGTAGACAAAGCAGATATATCGTGGTAAGCCGACTACCATAGACCGACTAGAATATCGGACCTAACCGAGAAAGTCCTAGCCGATTGGTAGTCGGGGTAACGAGACTTACCCTCTCGCAGGAGTTCGGACCTAACCGATGCAGCCCCGCTCGAGAAGCAAGAACCCGTTGGTAAAGGGTGGCGATGCGCCGAAGTTTAATTGATCTTTGTGATCGTTTACAAGGTCCCCGGGCATACGTATATATACCCCGAGTTACAAGAGTCCTTATAGGACACGGAACAGGACTTTCCTAACTAGAAAAGGAAAACTAACAGACCTGATCGGACAAGAGATCAGGTTTCCTAAAAGATAAAACTATCTAATAGATAAGATAAATAACTGCCATAACGTGGTCTTCACGATTCCTTCCCAAGCTCGGACTCTTCTGGATTAGTTTCCAATGGCTGATATCGCTTCTTTCCTTAACCGAACATGGTAACGACCCGTACCAAATTTTGGCGTTAACAAGTGTATGAAGGATGGGTGTCCATGGCGGGTGCACGCATTCAAGGGTAAATGGAAAGATTATTGGTAAGTATCAATCGTGACTGAACATTCATGTTATTTACCCGGTGTTAAAAAATATCACAGAAACATGACATCTGCATTTGTTGTAACAGAGATGTACTCACATATTATTAACAATCTGGGGTACGAACCAAGGTCAATTGTTAGACATATTGAAGAGAAATTCAAATACACAATTAGCTATGTAAGGTTTGGAGGGCAAAACAAAAGGTTGTAGAGATGAGATTTGGCACATTTGAAGCATCCTATGATAATTTGCCTCGTCTGTTAGGCTGTATTCTTCAGAGGAATCCGGAGACGTGCTACGACCTAAAAGCCTTTCCATTAATTCACCATGGTAATAAAAGTGTGTTGCAACGAGTATTCTTTGTATTAGGTGCTTACATTCAAGCCTTTGTCCATTGTCGTCCCATCCTCTGCATCGATGGAACATTTATGACCGGGAAGTACAGAGGGCAGATCTTAACAGCAATTGGAGTTAATGGGAATAACCAAGTTCTATCAGTGGCTTTTGCTTTTGTTGAAAGTGAGAACACTGATAGCTGGTATTGGTTTCTAGAAAGGGTTAAGTCTGCAGTTGTACGGATGAGACCAAACGTGTGCCTTATACATGACCGTCACGCCGGCTTGCTGCGTGCAATTGAGGAATTGAGATATGGATGTGTTGAGAAGGGATACCCACCAAGGTGGTATGAAATAGGTTGACGTAGCGCGACAGGTTCAGGCTGATGTAAACGCGGCGTTCGGACGGTTGGATAGTGGGATCGTGTTGAATGCCCATGAGCAGAGGACGACCTTCGGGAGGATTCATCAGGCGATGCACACAGTGCTTCGTGCGCTCATTTGTCGTACGGCCGACGCGGTACCTCCCGTAGTTGCATAGCAGCAATAGCCACGGCCAGCAGGAACAGAAGCAGGAGTGCGCCCGCAGGGTACTAGTCAGCCATCTGGCCCCTCCAGAGGTAAATTCGACTAACCATCGGTTCATAACATGTTTCATTCTACGACATGTACCGTTGTACATCAATATGCTTCCCTACAGCTTTCGCTACACCGTACCTACATCCCTCTGGAGCTAGCACGTCGACGCATGGAGTGCGCCAAACACAACCACACGCGCAGCTGGGCACGACAAGTGCCCCCCGGGCCACGACAGGAGGTCCTTCAGGTTATATCAAAGTTTATTTTTGCCTTGCAAAATTTTGGTTTGCAATTATCAATATTTTGGTGTACAGGGTTCCACTCTACAGCGCCGGGGATGTTTGCTGGCGCTGGCTCCTTCACGCAGGGCGCACGCGGCAGCGGTTGGGCACCGGATCCTTTCGAGGGGGACGACTTGGAGGACTCGGGCGAGGAGATCCAGGAGATACTAACTGCCTCCCAGCTCGAAGGAGCTCCGCCACCACAGACGCAGGACCCATCAACTGCCACACCTGTGCAGACGACCCGCGCTAGCCGTGCCGTACCACCAGACCGGCTGACGTACTCCCAGGGCCAGGTACGAGCGCAGAGTAGGAAGACAAAGAGAGCTAGAGGTTACGGTCAGGGCCCGTAGTACGTACTATCAGTGATAGTTTCTCTGTTGTATATCATGTTTTATTAATTCTATGCATACTAAAGAAACCTCTTTATTAATTCTATGTTTTATCTTTGGTGAGCCTCTCTAGTCCCTCAGGTATTGCATGCATGCATCATTTCAGCTTGTAAGGTAAAATCCATATGCATGCCGAAAGAGTTCGTCGCCTCCGCTGTTGTCGCCGGTGATTCCAACCACCTCCGGCCACGAGACAACCATCGTTAGGTTCGCCTGGTACTCCTCTAGCTTTTCTCTTTTGGTCACCCGACGAGTTACGCCGCCATTCGCCGCCGCTGCCACAGAAAAGCTCACTAACTGTGCCTCCTCTGTTTTGCCTAGCCGGACCATCCTCCTCGTGGCCGGACGGTCCTCAGCGTGGTCGGACGGTCCGCTTCTCCCCAAAAACCGCCCTCTGAGAGGGTGGCAAGGGGGCCGCCTGCAAATATCCGGCCGGAGGCCGGGCAATTTGCAGGCGGCCCCCTGAGCCACCTAAAAATCGCCCTCTGAGAGGGCAGTAAGGGGGCCGCGCCGGATTTTTGCAGGCGGCCCCCTTACCGCCCTCTCAGAGGGCGATTTTTAGGTGGCCCAGGGGGCCGCCTGCAGTTGGCCGTAGCCACGTCATTAAATCGCCCTCCCAGAGGGCGGCGGGAGTATATTTTTGTAATTGTTCGAAATGAAAATGTAGTTTTGTAAATATTTTATTAAATAAATATAAAAATAAAAAAATTCGCTGTTGACGGCAGCAGCGATGAGCAACTTTTAGCCCATCGATGAGTAGCAGAGCAGGCTAGCAGGAGCAGGGGGCGAGCCTTGCCGGTGGGCCGCGAGATTTACGTGGATACTCCACACAGAAGAATATTTACGCGAGATTTTTTGGCACTTCCATCGCCGAGCTTTATTTCCATTTTTCTTAAAATCAAACTCTGAAATTCAAAACTGCTAATGCAAAGTTGAAACAAACATGGCCATAGTTTGCTACAGTAGCTTTTGTAAGTATGTTTTTTTCCGCCAAAACTTCCATTGAACTGATAGGGACTTTGAGAAAACCAAACAAAGACGTTGCAGGAATTCCACAAGAAAGAAACCACTCAGATCCAGAAGACACTAGGAAGAATTGCCATGTCCAGAATGAGGCATATGTTCAAGAAACTAGAGAATTTCCGATTCGTCCTCCATATCTATCTCTGATCCGAGTAACCTGGTCGTCCACGAAGAGAATACAAAGCAATTAAAAGTAACATGCATCAGGACATCACGTCGTCTCATTCAACTATTGCAGCGGCATGCCGATGAAATCAGGCATAAGGCAAAACCAGTATAGCAGGCAAGCAGTTCCTCCTGCCGATGAGTTGCATGTTTTCCCTCATTCCTGGGCATATCACCCAAGCAGTTGGCTCCGTACATGGTTATTCTTTTGAAACTTGGTTTATATCTAGGGACATGGATGACGATATAGTCTTTAAATTAGTAGTTTTTGATACATCCTGTAATATGTTACTTTGTAACTCTCTGAGTGTGATGGGTGTTTGGCTGTGTACATCCTCGCTATACAGAAGCTAGAAGTGTTTTCAAAGCAATTATATCATCTTGATATAATTGACTGTGTTTAATAAAGCTTTCATTATCAAAAAAAAAAAAAATCACCCACGCAAAACCAACTGCCAGATAAACAACCCAAGGACTCAATCCAGGACACCACCGGCTAAAACCGGCATAAGTTCAAGCTAAACGAGGTACTAGCATGTTCCAAGCTACACTACAGCTCGGAACAATAAGCACACCTATTAAAAACTGTACGTAATTTAGATTTTAGACACTCCATATTGCAACTTGCTAAGATATGGATAACCCAAAAGCTGCTCTGCTTGCCAAAAGTCCTATGGCAACCTACCTAATTCTCAGGCTGCTCCTATATGCTAATCACCTTTCCTCTTTGGTATGGGGATGATCTCAACACATCGTCGTCACTATCTGAGTCGCTTACCTTCTTCTCCAATACTAGAAAGTTTAGCCCATTTTTGTCGTCAGTAGCATCAATGAAAACAGTTGAGCCCTTTCTAGCCTCTCCTGTAATAAGCATGTCAGAGAGCTTTGTCATCACATTCTTCTGAAGCCACCTCCTTATAGGTCTTGCAACATACATCTGAAAGAGATGAAGCATGGTTAACTAAAAAAGTACAAACAGAAAGATCTCCTGGTGGTAGACTAATGTGTAACAATGTTGAAAAGAATCGACACTTACCGGGTTGTATGATTCAGACAAAATGACGCCCAAAGCATCATCACTTGCAAGCAGAGAAACACCCTTGTCAGCTACACTAGCAACAACACTCTTCATCTGAATCTTGACGACCTCCTTAAGTTTGTCATGCGAAAGTGGCTCAAATATCACAATCTCACTCAGTCTGTCGAGAAGTTCAGGCCTGAAATACTTCTGCACCTGCACTTGCAAGTACATATAACAATCAGAAAGCAGCTACTGCAGCCAGTCCAGGATCTCCAAGCAGGGTAGACTGGGACTAAAACAAACCTGTTTCATGACAAGGTCCCGTGCAGCTTCCATTGTTCTTTCACCAGTTACTCCTTCAGTTAGGTGCTCTGCTCCCAGATTTGAGGTCATAATGATGATGGTGTTCTTGAAATCTACTGTCCTTTCTTTGCCATCAGTCAACATGCCATCGTCGAGGAGCTGAAGAAACACGTTGAACACTAAGGGATCAGCCTTCTCCACCTCATCAAAAAGGATTACACTGTAAAGACGCATCCTAACTCTCTCAGTTATCCACCATCTTGATGGCCATGATAGCTTTAGATGTCCAAAGAAAGTACTAAAATCAGTCAAAATAATGACAAATATGAAATATGTAAAGTTCAACAATGGGAGCAGGGTATGCAAAACCTTGGAGGTGCTCCAATAAGACGCAACACAGATCCACTTCCAACAAATTCAGACATGTCAAAGCGGATCAACATCTTCTCACTATCAAATAGCTGTTCATCAAGGGCTTTTGCTAGCTCTGTCTTTCCAACACCGGTTGAGCCCAAAAAGAGGAAAAAGCTATGTTGGCCATGTTGTTCAAGGCCTGCCCTAGAACGTAACACTGCTTGTGCAACCAGTTTAACTGCTTCATCCTGGCCAACAACTCGCTCATGCAATCTGTCTGCCAGGTGGATTAACTTCTCCTTCTCCTCTTGATCAAGTGTAGTGACAGGAATGCCAGTCCACCGGCTCACAACCTTCATATAACATTTGAACATTACAAGGACAATAAATTAAGTGATTGCAACAATGGAAATTGTTATACAAATACAAGTAGGATGCTTACTTGAGCAACATGATCTGGGCCAACAATTGCTTCCTTCAGTCCATTCACTGATGTATTTTCATTGTTAGTTTGCATTCTTGTGGTGTTCACCCATCTTTGACTATCGATCTGCAACCTTACGGTGGAGCACGCCTCATCAATCAGATCAATCGCCTTGTCAGGAAATTGACGACCTACAGGAAGAAGAAATGCCATCCGTCAAATATATATACTGATGTCATGTGCATGAAAATCACTAGAAAAATTGTGCCACATTTGTCCATGGAGTTCTCAAGAATTCTGTCGATCTTTAAATGCAAGCGATCTATTATATCAGATCCTATATAAACTTATGTATCCAATGTCAGAGGACTCAACAATGCTCTAATGTGATTTAAGAAACCACACAGAATAGCAGGGAATGAACGATTATGCCGTCAATTGCAGTCTCCTTTTAGAAAATAGTTGAGTTGACCAAGTCGACAAGTGAGCAAAGGTTCAGTGAGGAAGTGAACCCAACAATGATGGCCAATTAACGCTCTATCCAATTCTCCTCTCTTTCTTTTTATTGTGATTCCTAAGTGGCTACAGTGGCGGAGCTTCACAATAAACCTGAGGGGGGCTAATGTGTGAAAGAGTTTTACAACAGGGGCTATTATGCAATTTTATCTTACACAAAAGGATAGAACCCATGGACTCCACCACGACCGCCCCCTCCTCTTCGTGCTCGCTAGAACCGCCCGCACATGGTAGCTATCTACTCCTCTGGCCTCCCCGCACCCTCCATGCATGCGCCTTGCCAACTTGCTTCTCCTATCGGAGCTCAGACGGAGAAGGCCCTGCAGCGTGGCGTCCTGGCATGTATCTGCAGTAGAGACTTGGGGAGAACGTGAAGGCTAGCGGAGGGACACCGCCAACCCCTGGCCGGACGCCTCGTTGTTGCAGCTCCAGCGGATATGCGATTCTCGGCGCCAATCAATACACTATAATCCCTCTACGAGCCATAGTATCCTTTTTTTTCTCATGGTGTTATATAAGTTGTGATGCTATCCAACAAAGCAAGCTCTTAGTAGTTTCCAAATGGGAGATGTAATCATAACTCATGCGCTTTGTTTCTGAACTTTTCTATTTCAATAAAAGCATGAGTTTTCAAAAAAAAAACCTCCGACCGTCGGTCGACACGCCGGAGGCTGCGCGCCGCCGCAGCTCAAGTCGGCCACGAATCCAGAATAGCAGCGTTACTCGTAAGAATATTGGGTGGGCCACCCGTGGACGCCATTAGGCCCATGTGCTAGGCCACAGCCCAGCCTACTAAACAACCAACCAGGAAGCCCTAGGCTCGTCTCTCCCACAACACCACCTCTCCCTCCACCCGCGACGCAACGGCGGCGCCATGGTGGAAGCACCAGCACCCGCCGCCGCCGCAACCAACTACGAAGTGGACCTCCGCAACCTCATGGCCTACGACCCGTCGCACCACCTCGCCGCCGCATCCTCCTCCAGGTTCTCACCACCCGCCGCGCGCCCGTGTGCCGCTGCTGCTGCTTCCTTTTCTGCTGTGACAAGTCTCTGGTCGCGCGCAGGGAGGAGCTGAGGGAGGAGTGCCTGCGGAAGGGGACGGAGATGGCGCAGGCGGTGGCCAACGCTCTCTTCGCGCTTCCGGCCACTCAGGACCGCGACGGCCCCATGGTCCGCCTCCCGCCGCCCACCAGCCGCCTCCCCCGCGAGAAGCATGTAACAACCCAACCTATCCCTCACCTACTATCTATCTTCTCGTCCGTCATCCCCCAAGCATCGTATCGTTTGCCGCTGCTCATCAGCTATAGTACCATAGGCTTATCGTTCATATATTTCCTTGTGTGCTAACCCCTAGTCCAAATTGCAAACTTGTGCAAAGACATGTGGTCTTAAGTGAAAAGATTGGTCTAGACCTTTCCATTGTGAAACTTTGGTTAAAATATGTGGCTCAATGTGAAATTTACTCCTTTTTTTTTGCTGGGAAAACTAAAGTTAAGATAATCTGGTGTCAAATTTTAACATGCAACTCTAGCTGCTGGTGCATCACTTTTGTATATGTTCTTGCATACCCAAGAGTCCACATCGACGGGAAGGTTTGGCACCTCGGTGTCGGCTCTTTGCCACCTGGAGCACTAATCCATGAGAGTAGAAACAATCTGAATGAATGGTTCTTTCTTTTGATGTTCGCATGTGCTTGTCATACACACACTGAAGAATGCAATTATTGAGGTGTTTCACTTCTTTAACCTATTTTTCTTGCCCCCAGCTACCAAAGCCGAAACCTCCTACTAAATGGGAGCAGTTTGCGAAGATGAAAGGTGAACTTCATTTAACAGAATATGTTTTCTTCTTGTTGCATACTGAATGAATGTGTTTTCGTTGAAGTTCACCTATGTTCTCACTTCTGGATGGATTTATGAATGTTACTTACAGGTATTACAAAGCGCAAGAAGAACAAGCGTGAATGGGATGAGCAAACTCAAACCTGGAAGAGAACTTATGGCTATGACCGTGTTAATGATGAAAAAGATATTCCGATCATTGAAGCCAAGGCGACAGATGGTTAGTAATTTATCTTTCTTTATCTATTATTAACGACCCTGTTCTGCGACAAGAATATTACTTTCCCCTGTCCAATAGTTTATTGCAGTTACCATATTCTACAGTGTAATTTCTTAAAATAACCTACTTGCATCTGCTTATGTATATGTATTTTGTTTGCTTCAAATCTAGCTTATGTACACTTTATTAGTTCGCCATTTTAAAATATTTAATGCTTTACCGTCAGTTCATCTTAGATAAGTAATGGGCCCTTGTTTGCAGTGACACTAATTCTGAATTTGCATGTCCTAATCCTGGTTTTCCTATCCGCTACCCTTTTTGTTGATATAACTTTTTGTTACAGAACCTGGTGTTGATCCTTTTGCTCAAAGAAGGGAAGAGAAGAAGAAGCGTGTTGAAAAGCAAGAAAAGAACAGGCTAGAGAACTTGAAAAAAGCAGCCAAAGCTGGTGCTTTGCCTAGGTTGTTATCCTTCCCCAGTAGACATCTTATATGTATCTTATGTGTTCCTTTTCTATATTGGTAAATCAATAACCACATGTAAATTTGCTGTAAAGTACAAATGTATAAATGGCACCTCAAGTTTCTCATATAATATATCTGATTTTTTTTCATCTACAGTCATATACAGCTTGCTGCAACAGCGTTACCCATCACGGGAACTAAAGCAGATGTACCCAAAAAATCTAGAAAGAAAGATCTTGAGGATGTTGCTGGCATGGCTTCATCGGCAACAGCTAGTGGTGGGAAATTTGATGAGAAATTGCCCGGCGAGAAACCTCCAAAAAACCCTGGCAAACATAGAAAGGTTTTCTATCTGAACTTCTCTGCCTTGCAATTATGCACCTTCAAAGGATGTTACAAGTACACCATCTGAATTGATTCTTTTCTGCAGTTCCTCCCTGTTGTTGAAGGAAAAGGAATGGGCAACCAGGAGAAGCAGCAAAACGACAAAATCCTGAACGCTGTACTGGCCAAAAATTCTGAGGATCAGATGGATGTTGGCAGGGTAAGTCCAGGATTAAATATCTTGCACTAATCTGTATATAATTGACCATCTTGGTATTGCCATTTGTCGATGGAGTGAGCTAACAGCATCTGTCTAAAATTTTGAAACCAGGCAATTACAATGTACAAGGTGAAGAAGGAAAAACAAAGAAGGAAAGATAAGGAAAAGTCTTCTACATCGAATAAGCTGAAGCCCCAGAAGAAACCACTCAAGAAATCTTCGAAGAAAAAGGCTTAGGTGAATTTCATTGTTTGGACTTGCTGTAGGAGGTGAGCATGGTTTTCAAGACTCAAGGAGAATTGGCAAATTTTGTTGTCTTTTTTTGTCCAATTTGAACACATCGGAGAAATCTTGTTATTGCAATTGTTGGTTATGGTGCAAGAACCTGAATGCTATTATAACATAGTTGTCCTGAACATGCAATACATATGCATTATAATTTCAAAAGTTATTTGAGTGTGGTTGGGGAACTTGTTATCAATCTAAAGCAAGGAACACTTGCTGATCTAAGAGAATTAACATGGGCGTAAACAGAATATTCTCTTCCCTTGTCTTATTTAGTTCGTGAATTTCGGTACTGTGCGTATGTGGCACTTTTAGCAGATTTTTTGTCTGATAATTGCCTGAATTGAAATTGGTATTCCTATAATTTTCTAGCAAGGTATTTTTTGTTCGAATTTGCAAAATTTTCTGTTGTGTATTATGAAGCTACTGTGTTGGCCCTCTGAATTAATCTCAGGACCGTGTCGCGTAAAACATGTTAGATTTGACCCCATTGCAAAGGTGAACATTGTCTCTGAGCAAAATATGGTGTCGTCGTCGTCACAACACCGGGGGGCAGATCAGTAGAGTAGGGATGGTGGTACCAGTTAGAATTAGCTCATACGATTCAACGACAGTTTGCTGACATGCTACCAACCTCAGATTTGGTATACAGGAAGCATGTTGTTGAGATTCTAAGAGCAGTTGCAGTAGTGTTAATTTGCACTAGAGGTAGACCAGCATGTTGTGTGCTGATTGCTTATTCCTTGAACAGCATATGATTTGGGCGCTGTTTCCGCCGCCTCTTGAGCGTGCATGGTATCTTTTTGGTTGTAGGGCGGGGTGTTTAGACAAGTTGAAATCTCCATGCCTGTTAAGGAGATCGGCCTGGGAGCACTGGTTTGGAGTGTTGAGGAGTGCAAGGCCCCTGCTTCAGATGGAAAAAGTATATTTTAACTCTCTTAAATATGGCACGAATCTAATTCGTATTCTTTAATCATAAAACCAGATATATTGATCCCTCCAACTATTAAAACCAATGCAAAATAACTTTCTCGGTGGTATTTACTCTGGTTTTCGCTGAAGTGACATTCACATGTCACATTGATCTGATCTTCTTCTAACATAATATTCACGTGTCATCTTGACCTGATCTTCTTTTACATGGTGTCCACGACGTACAGTTTGGTCAGCTAAAGGATTCAAAACTGCACAAGAACATTGCTCGGATAACAATTGCAACTTACAACAATCCGAAGAAGAAGAGAAAAAAATCTCACTGAATTTCATCAATCATCAATAGAAAGAATGCTTGCTTGTCGCCAATTGCTAGCATTTCTAGGCGGAGATGAGGAGGGAGAAGCCATGGCCGCGCTGCAGCTCGTCCTCCTTGGGGTTTGCCCAGTCCATGACCATCGAGCCGCTGGCCCACGACGCGGAGGAGGAAGCCACCGAAGCCGACGAGGAGGAACTCGCCTTGGCTAGCCTCCGCGCCTGCCCCTTCTTCCTCCGGTTGTCATCGTTGGTGCTGCTCTCGCTCCAGTCCCCTCGCCCCCGTCTCCCGAGGTAGCCTGCCCACGCGCCGCCGCCCCTCCCGGCGTTTTCGAGGAGCTCCTTCTCCTTGACCTCGGCCGAGTCGCGCTCTTCGCCAACGATGTCGGTGAGCTCGAAGCGAAAGATAAAGACGGCGTGGGCGGGATGGGGCGGCGCGGTGACAGCGGAGGCGTCGGCGGGGGCCGTGTCGCGCGTGAGGAAGAGCCAGTGGTGGAGGTCCGAGGAGACCTGGACACCGTCGCCGCCACCGAGGTCGACCTTCTCGGTGCCGCGGAACTTCCAGGGCAGGCGTCGGATGTGGAGGACGCGCTTGCCGTCGACGGAGATCGACATGCTGACGTCGGCCTTGTCCCACTCCTTGTCCTTGTCCCTATCCTTGCCGTGGCCGCGCGACACGAGATCCACCAAGATCTCCCGCTCCTTGCCGCGGACGTTGACGAAGGTCTTGTGCCCGCGGCCGTGGCCGCCGTCGCGCATCGACACGTGCTCGCGCCGGGACATGAGGACGGCGTCGGGGCCGGGGGCTCGCTGCCCCTTCGTCTTCCTGTACGCCTCTTCCGCCATGTCGCCCGCGAAGAGCGCCATCTCGCTATCGACCACAACAGCGAAGAAGTACCCCGATGACGGCTCCGGCGAGCCGAGGCAGGCGAACCGCAAGCGTGAGGTCCCACACCAGGTCGATCCACAGGTCCCGCACACAGAACCGCTTCGACCCTCGCCGCCGCCACAGCAGCCATGGCTGGACCCGCACCGCGACGGTCGCCTCCTCCTCCTCGTAGCACTCCAGCCCCTCGTCGTAGCACCCGTAGTCGGACGCTGCTGAAGATGACGACGCCCCCGCCCCGCCCGCCACGCGGAGCACCACTCGGAGGCTGAGCCCGAGCGCCGCGTGCGACCACGACAGCGCCGCCAGTCCTAGCCGCGTCTCGTACACCGATGTCGCGGGGCTAGGCCCCGCCCCCGACTGCCCCACCACGCCACCCCCTGTGCCCGCGCCTCCTCCACCGCGACATGTGGACGCGATGTCAGCGAAAATCAGCGTTGATAGCTGCCAATGCTATCTAAGAGAGTTATTTTACACTGTTTTTAATAGCTGAAGAGATTAATATACCTGATTTTATAGTTAAAGAATATAAATCAGATTTGTGACTTGAGGGAGTTAAAATATATTTTTTCTGCTTACGATCGATGCCATGCTGCTATATTAGGCTGGGCCAAGAGCTGCACTGGTTTGGCTAGGCTCTTGGGTCCAAACAGTGTGGCGTCTATCGGTGTGCCCACACATGTAAACAAATTTCTTGAGCCCGGCTTTGTGGTGTCAAATCGAAATTTTTGCGTCTTCCACATGCAGAGCTTATAATCCCTTCCTTTCTATACTCGGTGTGATATAATATAATACGGTCTATGGGCCACAGTTTCAGCTGGGTTTTCAGTCCAGTTTTTTCACACGGCAGTAGAATTTGCCTAAGTTGATTTGCGTGATCTGGGTCTTGTTTTGTGTTTCACAAGACTAAATGGCCTGGGGATTTTGAAATGTTCTGCCTAATGTTTGCTCGACTACCCGCAGCCCTTTTTATTGGGCAGATTGTCTGCAGCCTGAAGAGTGAAGCAGTACTAGCTGCCATGGTTTTTCAAAATAAACTTGTGCTGCTTCTGAGCCAGGTGACTAGTGGATGACTCCTTAGCAGTACTCGCATCTTACAATAGAGCACGTTTCGCGAGAATAGCGTATTTTTGGTATGTACGTACGTCCCGTTTAAATATCTCAAAAACAGATCAGTTCTGGCGTACGGAAACATATATGAATATTTTTCCCATGATCCAAATAGAGACTTTGAACTTTGCCTATCATTCCCACGCGCGAAAAAGAACACAATAATTTCAGAACAGCTTCACACTATCTATCACCAAACAAATTCACAGTGCAATTTGTAGGTTGTTGATAGCATGCACAAATTAAGATGACGCACGAGAGAAACGACGGGCAACAACGAGTAGGACGAAATCTCGATCTCTCGCGGCAAAGCAGCAATATACAGCGACGCATCTCGATCACTCCAACCCAATCAACACACACCAGTCAACAGCTAATTAACGATCAATCAAACTCGATCGCTTAATTGCTACCTAGCTACTACTAGTAATTGTATATTAAGCATCAGCTAGCCCATGGATGAGCTAGATAGCTAATTAGTCAGTTAATCTGGCTGCCTTTGTTGATGGCCTGGAGTGGCATGAAGAAGCCGGAGGAGGAAGGAGGAGACGCGAGCGCCACGACCAAGGCGACGAATGCTCCGACGATGAGGCCATGGGTCTTGTTGCCGTTGGCACTGAGGTACCAGCCGAGCATCTCCTCCAGCCAGCCCCAGTCGTCGTTGGCGCCATTCATGTGGCTCATCACCATCTCCTCCATCGACCGCCGGAAGTCGCCGTACGGGTCGGCCGTGTCGAACGGCGGCGCGGCCCTTGACGACGATGGAGCTCATCGACCTATCGGGCTCGAACAAGAGTCGGCGGTTCGACGACCCGAGCCCGCGGATGATCACCTTGTCATCGTCGTTGACAGCCGCGGTGGAGACTGGAGAGGCGGCACTCGGACATGTTGATGGCGGACGCGGAGGAGCTGGAGCGGCACTCGCGACGTCGAGTGGTCGTCGACGAAGTAGGCCGGGTTCATGACGCTGGTCTTGTAGTAGTCTGCCTCCTCCTGCCGCTTGCTGTGGTCTCTGATCATCGGCGCGAAGGAGAGGGTTCTCGATCGCCTGCGTGCAGGACGGCCATTGCCACGACGACGACGTGGTGCTGGACCTGCACGACGACGACAGTCTGCCGGCGCCGAGGAAGAGAGAGGCAACAAGCTCAGTAAGCTCAAGTGTGATCGATGGATGGATGAAGCTAGAGCTAGGTCGCTGTAAACTGAGTTGGCTTTGGCCGAAGCGAGCCGATCGAGCTAGCTGTGCTTTTAAAGATGCTGCTGCGGCGTGTATAAAGATGCGAGGGAAATTAAAGCCTTTCTTCTCTCGCTAGCTAGCAGGTTTCATTCGGAACCGAGCAACGGCTCGGCTACTTTCGTGAAGACACTTTTCAAACAGCTAAACATACGTTTTCTATAAAAATTTTATATCTAAAAGTTTTTTAAAAAATCATGTTAATCTATTTTTTTAAATTTAAAATAATTAATATTTAATTAGGTGCTAATGACTTACTTTGTTTTATGTGTCGTTGAAAATCTCAGTCGATCCTAGCCGATCCCTGTATCGAACGCGCAGCCTTAATTAACTGGCAGCTAGCTACCGCTACCGATATCACGTACTAATGCTAATTAATTAACTGAAAGTTGTATGTTGTCGGTTTACACTGCAATATCACAAGCTAGCTAGCTATCGCTACTGTTAGAGTGTTAGTACGACGAATGAAGAGATCTACAGAGTCGAGGAGAAATTCAAAGACATTTCTCCATCATCTCGCTAGCGAGGGTCCTTGAGGAAGTAGAGCTCTCTCATTTGCCGGAACACGTCCCAGATGAGGTGAGCAGGGTGTAACCGTGGAGCAAACGATGAGTACCAATAAATGCGCACAACAGTTGTTTGTTTAGTTACCTGCAATAGGTTCATATAATTAATCACTTAATTATATAGGTGATCTATACGATGGTATGGATGTGAAATATGCATTTTGATTATATGCTGCTACGGCTAATTTTATGTTCAAGCAGGTGTATGACATGGTTTCTTGTAGAACTCCACAATTTAAATGGCTTTCATCTTGTGCTCACTGCTAAGCATTGATCACCAGTCGCTTAATACACTTGGGGATTAGGTTATCACAGTTTAGCAGTGGCTGGCTAACTAAGGTCAAAACAAGAACTACGTTTTGCGTATTTGCTACAAGGGCTACAATGTCTGATTCCATAGTTTTTTCCTCACGATCAGGACTCTTTCATCACCGGACCAAAGCGCGTCTTTCTTGGGTTTCACCTCAGATGACCAGTCGTCCCATCTTAGCGCTGGTAAAAGCCTCTTGATGTAGTTTATGACAGCAAATTTGTCTCTGATAATGGCATACCCATGAGGCCTCAGGATACGGTCCATCTCAATCAGTAGATCTTCCACACTGCACCCTTGCTTCTCTATCTCAGAAAAAAGGAGCCAGGCGTGAAGGAGATCGTAGGTGCGCGGGTATGTTGAGAATGACTCACACCTTCAATTAAGAAACAGAAAATAAAGAA
This sequence comes from Oryza meyeriana var. granulata, assembly GCA_003991445.1. Lineage (NCBI taxonomy): Eukaryota > Viridiplantae > Streptophyta > Magnoliopsida > Poales > Poaceae > Oryza > Oryza meyeriana. Next base: position 181,686 of record RYFJ01001534.1, read on the forward strand.
ATTATGCCACAATTGATGTAGGAAGTAGTTGTAGGTAGCACCAAGTACTGCAATACAACAACAACAAGAAGAAAGTGCTTTCTGTATCATGGCAAAGTCTATCAGGCATATGGAAGGCAGTTTAGTAGAAATAGGAAGTAACAACAGAAAGTAGACACTGAAATTAAGCAATGCTGAAGCACTGGGACCAGATAGGAGATAGGCCAAGGTTTAAATTTACATACTGATAGTAAATAATGCATCTTGGTCACATAAGTTAATAAGAGCACCACATGTCATATGGAGGGATTATTCATGACGAGAACTTCAGGCGCAATCATAATGACTTAATTAATATCATCTATAGCGACGTGTTTTAATGTGGTGACTGAACTGTAACTACTATTAAAACCGTGTGATAAATAGCTGCCACCCTCCCATAGTTGCGTTACTAATGAATCCACAAAATTGTATGCAAATTATGTCTAGATAAAATGTAATCCCCTACATGAATGGAAAACACATAATGGCGTTTTGTTAACAAAGATATGGTATTACTATGGCTAGCAACTAAAGAACAACTTGACAATAGGTTCCACTTGTCAACAAAAATAATAAAATTACTGGTTTCTTTCTTCAATCAGCCACTCGACATTCGTCAATACTTTTTGACTATTGATTGTATTCCATGTATTAGAACTATTGTTTTTGTCTGCCACAAACAATGAATATGTAACAATTTTAGCTATGCAAATTCGACCCTGAAACAAGTGAACTGAAATGAATCTAAACGATTTAGGACAAAAGGTTTGCAAACATATCATACCAATTATGGATGGTCCCTACTAAACCACGATCGTAGATGATCTTCAGTTTTCCAGATTCTGTGGAAGGAACTACATTCATCACCCAGACATCCTTTTTCCTCAGGGATGCTGCAAATCCACCAAGGTTTGCATTCATATCCATAACATTTCTAAAGGAATCCTTTTGTATCTCAGATTTCATGAGTTTCCAGTACTGAATAACTCTAGAACGCCAAATCTCCTGCAAGGAATATTTCAAGGTCAGGTACTAAAGAAGCTATCAGAAAGGATGTAAGCACACATTGCAAGAAAAAATATCATTGGCTTATTGCATAGCTCACATTGTCCTCAGAAAAATTGTTTAAACTGATTCCGAGCTCTTCAAGACGAGAGGGTGGTGCTGTAAGCCTTTGCGGCCAGGGAAGCAGATTACTACCTTTAACCTTGTGGACTCCTGGATAAGTGCACATGAAAAGATCAGAATACAAGACTAAATTGGCTAAAAAGGAGATGTTTGATAGCAGATAAGGATACGACAATAACTGGAGTTGACAATTCTTTCAACAAAAAACAGGTAAGTAACACTTGCTTGATTAAATTTCCAGCACCAGGATAATGCACATATTTGAACCAAACAAAATTACAACAGAAGTTCTCAAGCAACAGCAGAATTTAATACTTCAGTAAATGCAACAATGTCCAATTGGTTACTGGGGAAGTTATGAGTGATTCTAGGTAAAGCATTTTTTAATATAATGAGGTAAAGCATTTAATACATACTTTACCAAAGCTATATTAAAAATTATAAATAACAAGTTTGAAGTATTCTCAGGAGATGTCCCCACTTAAACATGCACAGTTCGACCTATCTGTTGAGAAATATGGATTACACAGCTTGCTGTGCAATACATCTAACACTATCATCTGCTCTTCAATCATCAGTGCATAGCCAACTATGATCTGGAACCGCCGCTATGACCGGGAGCATGAAAGAGGAGGGTAGTCTGTTGAGGCCATAAATGGTTGGATAAGTAGAGCCCACAGCTTAGAGTGAGAATGATCCAGGTTTGAGCCTATTGGTTGGCGACTGGGCAGCCCAAGTATTACGGGTTCAGCAATGGATATTCTCTTGACATAAAAGGTTGACTTGGTACCCTTCTAAATTATCAGTAACGATTTGAATCTCCAGCATTAAGTTTGTCCTGAGATGCGCAACCTTTTGCCATAATGTAGCATTCAAGCAAAATTCCATAAGAAAGTAAGGGACATTATAATTCAGTAATCTTGAGGAAAATCAGGGAAGTAAACTTACTTTCTGAGTAGGGAGTTACGCATGCTTTCATGGGCACATTCCAAGCAGCATCTGGATCATCATCACGGTGACACATAGGAGGAAGTGTTCCTGGCTCTCTCTTCATATAGCACTCATTAGTCAATGGCTTGACCCATATCACTGTCTGATCCTCCTTAGATGCAATCTGCCAACACATTCTTCGAGCAAGATCACTCATCTTTCTCCATATATTCCTGTTGATGGGATCCATGGCATAAGCCTCTGGCGATGAATACATGAAATACCCTCCAGGCCTCAAAACCCTATCGACTTCCATCAACAAGATCCCATCCCTCTGCAGCCAGTCAATCCGACAACGAGAGCAGTGCGCCAGCTCAAATGAGCGGCTGGGGTATGGCAGCCTCCTTGTGCCCAGCACACCGAGGGTTGATGGGATTCCTCTTTCAAGGGCAAACTGAATTTGGTTCTCGTGCACATCGTTAGGAGCAAGCGACATCGCAATTATACCAAGAGGAAGAAGGTAGGCCCCGAAGCTGGCAACCCCACAGCCAACATCAAGCACATTCCTGATGTTCCCTCCATTGTTGAGCTTACCATTCGGAAAGTTCAGCATCTGCACCATACATCGACACCAAACAACAATGATGTCATCAAATTCAAAGGTAACAAAATATCAACTAACTGCTGGATCATCTCGAACCTGAGCAAGGTGCACAATGTACTTGTCAGCACCAGTGTGGAAGTGGGTTCCCCCACCGGGGAAGTTGATCTTGTCACCGTTCACCACCATCCACCGCTGATCGGACTTCTCAGAGGCAAGGTGTGTGTGTGGTATGTTTGCCTTCCACACCTCGTCCCGGCTCATCGGCCACCTGATGGGCACCTAAGCATTGAAACATCACACCAACATATTAGCAAATAAACAAACAAGGGCACAAGGCATAGCACAACACGTGACGGGTTCACCAATAATCATGTATGCTCTCCATGGTGGTATGTTGTCTCACCCGGTAGCCGGCGGGTGGCGGGATGAGGCAGTTGAGGCGGCGGGGCGCGGGCGGGCAGTGTCGCTCGTAGTGCTCCATGAGGGAGAGGTTGAGCCTGAGGCGGAGCTGGTAGTGGAGGCCCCGGTCCAAGCACGGGATCAGCTCCGAGTACCTCGCGTCGCACACCTGAACCCCACCGGCACCCACGCGCGGAGTTAGCGAATCAAACCATCAAACACTCGCAGAGTCGCGGGTACGGAACAATGGAAGAGAGCTCACAGACCGGGAGGGAGGAGAGCGCGAGGTCGGCGGGGAGGGCTTGGGCCTCGAACCGGCGCTGGAGGGGAAGGCGGTGGGAGCGGAGGGTGGGGCCGAATGCGGTGCCGTAGAAGAGGCAGAGGAGCGCGAGCGCGATGACGGCCGCCGCGAGCAGCGCCGCAAAGCCGCGCCGCCCCAACGCGCCACCTCCGCCGCCCCCTCGGCTCTGCTGCGGCTTCATCGTCTCCTCCTCCTCTCCCTCGCGCTAGTCGCGCGGCGCCGGCATGGCGGGACGAGACGCGAGACGCGCGGGCGCGGAGGCGGATGGTGCGGGGGAAGGCGTGCGAAACGAGACAGCGAAATCGCGGCGTGGATTGGCGGGGACGCGGGGCAAGTGGACTCCGGTCTCAGGCTGCGACGCTGTCGCTTCTGCGTCTTCTCCCTTGTGACCGGGAGGGAGGGAGGAAGGCGGGGTCCGCGCGCAGCGGCGGGTTGCTCGTGGGGTCGCGTGTTTTGGTCGGGATCGCGTGGAACTTTTTGTTCAGGAGAGATGGAACGGCGAAACCGCGTGGGCGGTGGTGCGCTGCACTGGTTCTGGGGACCCCATCGCATTAACGTGGTATGGAAAAGAGTAGGATGAGGTAGACCGCAGTCCTGCTATCTATGATCCACTGCATCGATGGATACAACCATATTTTGAGAGGGTGCAAACGGTGATACCAATGAGAAAGATCTGAGGATGTCTCGTGCTTTAGTTATGAAATATATGAATAAATATATATTAAATATTATTAAAATAATAGATAAATATATGTTCAAATATTGTATAAATGATATAGGAGATGATGATTTAACATACTTACATATTAACCTCTAGAATTTAATAAACTATGGATGAATATATGAGCTTTATGATATAATAATTGTTAGTGAGGGATGATGTAATATGTTTATATGTTTAGTTTTAGAGTTTTAGCTTTACAAAAGATATAAATTTATCCATGTATATGATGACGGTTGGTAGGATGGAATTTTCAATATACAAAACACAAACATATTACTCCGCTCACTGCAGTACAACAATGATAAGATATACTACCATGGAGTTACCACAATCAAGTATGGTAAATAAAATACTAATAGGATTTTTAAAGTAGTGATTAGGAGATGGTCACTCCGCACCCAACCCTCCATTCCACCTTTGCATCTAAGGCTCCCTTTGATTTATAGAAAAAAAACATAGAAAAATTATAGGATTTAGATCCCATAGAAAAGTTTTCTATTTGGTCAAAACACAAGGATTGAGACTATAACAATCCTATGAAACTCCTATGGAATGGCTCAATTGGAGAGGATTTTAGAAGAGGTTAGCATAAGGTCCAACCTCATGGAAAGTTTTCTTTGAGTCATTATCTCACCTTTAATTCCTAATTCATGCATTTTTTATGTGGTCCATTCAAATAGTTATTATTGTATTTTTCTGTGTTTTGCAATACTCTTTTTTACACTTACATTCTTATCAAAATCCTATGCTTTTCCTATTCCTATATTTTCACGATCATGCGTTTCAAAAGGTATTATAGTTGATGCTGCATTGTTGTCAAAGTTGAGAAGTTTCAGAGAAATAGTTTGAAGCACGAATCTATTTACAGGTCCAATGGATATATATTTGATTGTCATTGTAAAATTTTTTATTCGAGTGTTGTCTAACGGTTACAAATTCTTTTAGGGCTCATTTAAAATGCAGGATCGAGGAAACGGAGGAATAGGAAAAATACAGGATTTTGATAGAAATACAAGTGTAAAATAGAGAATTGGAAAACACATAAAAAATACAGAAATAACTGTTTGCTTAGACTATAGAAAAAACACATAAATTTGAGAAGAGAGATAGACTCAAAGAAAACTTTTCATAAGGTTAGACCTCATGTTAAAATTTCTCCAAAACTTACATATATTGAGGCATTCCAAACAAATTCCATAGGATTCACTGTGGTCCAATCCTTTGTTTTAAAGGGATATGTAGGAATAAATTCTATAGGATTGAAATCGTACAAAATTTCTATATTTTTCCTCCAAATAAAAGGGTCTTAACAAATAATTCAATACAATATTAAGCGGGAAAATCCGTTAAGGCTCGTTTGGAAAAAGGAATTTTTATAGGAAATTTGTAGGATTGAAACCCCAAAGGAATTTTTCCTATGGAGCCCTTTGGTTTGAAGGTTTTGACTAGAAAATTTCCATAGAAATCCTTCCTTTCCATTACTTTTTGGAGGATTTCAAACATGACCTTAAACCTCATTGTTTTGATTTTCTCTGAGAAGTCCAATGCACCATATCTCTTCATCTCTGCTCTCAACTATATTTGTAATAATATTTTTCATGTAAAATTCCTATGAATTTTCTGAAAAGTATCTAAACAATTTATGTGATAAATTTCTGTGTTTTCACTTCCTATGAGATTGCATATATTGTGACATTCAATTTCTATATTTTTTCTAATACTGTATTTTATAATTCCTACGTTTCAAATGAGCGTTTAGTTTTTGTTATTGGTAAAAAAAAATTATGCCTGGGCAATACCGCAATACCATCACTCCGTCACACTCACAAATGCCATAGGACACAAAACGCTTACCACGCCTGCGTCCAACCCCAATCCGTCGTGCTCACCCGAGAAGGCCGAAAACCACCCCAACTCCGTCGGCCACACGGGCGGCGGAAACCCTTCAAACCGCGTCCACATCCCCTACCCCACATCACCCTGCCGCCTCCGCCGCCGCCACCACCACCACCACCGCCACCGCCGCGCTCGTGCTCTCCTCGCAGTCTCGCATGGCCGCGTCCTACTACAACAACCCGCCGCCGCCGCACTCCTCCTACGCGCCCCCGCCTCCCCCGCCGGGCACCTCCCCGTACGCCTCCTACCGCCACCACGCCTACCCTCCGCCGCCCCCCGCGTACGGAGGGTACTACGACCACGCGGCGGCGGAGCCGCTGCCGCCGCGCGACGAGCTCCGCACGCTCTTCATCGCCGGCCTCCCCGGCGACGCCAAGGCCCGCGAGGTCTACAACCTCTTCCGCGACTTCCCCGGCTATGTCTCCTCCCACCTCCGCTCCTCCGGCAAATCCTCGCAGGTTTCCTCACTCTCTCCATAGCCCCCACACTGCAATCTCCTCGGTGCTAGGGTAATAGGGTGTGCAAACTTGTACTCCGTATTCCTTTTTTTGAATAGCATGGTTAACACAAACCCTGACTGTTTCTGCGTTGCAGGCATATGCGTTTGCTGTCTTTGCAGACCAACCGTCTGCCTTGGCTGCAATGAGTGCCACAAATGTAAGAGATCAGTTCAGCATTATCGAGTTTTCTGTTCAGTTATGCTATTCGGACAATCCATTATTCCTAGCAAGTCTTTCCACATCAGAATTTATAGCTGTAAATAATCTGTTTATAGTTCTCAATGCTGTTGCAATTTCTGTGGATTGTTTCTTTCTGCAGGGAATGATATTTGACCTTGAGAGTAATTCTACACTCCATGTAGATCTTGCAAAATCTAACTCAAGATTGAAGCGCTCCAGAACAGGTGGGTAATTGGCCTGCAACTTGCAATTTTCGTTCCTGCAATATAATGTGGTTATTCTGGATTGAATTGTTGATAACACCCATTTACTAACAGATGATGTTTCGCCATATCCCTCTGAGAAAAAAGCTAGAAATCCAAGGGGATTTCCTGATTCAGGTATCATTCAAGTAGATGTGGGGCTAGTGCCTGTAAATTTTTTTAACAGCTTGTTGTTCACACTACGTTGATCTATGCGCTATGACCTGCTCCATTGTAGTCACATGAACAATAGTGGACCATTCCAAATCCACAGTTTCCACATCAATCAGTTTGATGAAAATGATTTCCCTCCGTCGAGGGATACAGTTGATCTTGAGTTTCTATAACTTTTATCCTAGAATTTTCTTTGTGTTCATATCCTAACTATGACTTCATATCCACTCACGTTGCTGAACATTCTTGCAAAACACTCACCTTGCACATCTTTGGCACACTTTGCGCCCTACCAGGTGCTGGAAGCAATATTCACATGTCTGGAATGGGTAATTCTTCACACAGCTTGAATGGTTATCCTTCTGCACAAAGGTTATGGCGCACTACTTGAGCACAGTTTAATTATGTGATTTTTTTAAGGGAAATCAGCTTAAGATGTCCTGCAGCTGATATTCAAAAGGAGACATCGAATACTATTTTGGAGGTTACTTCTAGAAATATTTTAATTCTAATTAAGATCATTTTCAACTTGCAGTTACACAAACTTCGAGCCTGCTGCTCTCAGCAAGGTGAGTTTTATTCTGCAACTTGATATGTTTATCCTTATCTAGCATGATTTGTTGGTTTGATACTATACACATATGTTATTTGTTAAATGATGCAGTATCTGAAATGGAAAGTTTGAAATTATGAACAATTGCTGCAAAGCTTAATATTCTTACCATCTTATGCCATTTATCACATTAGCAGCTGTTTGAGTGCTTCTAATTAATTCCATTTATAAGATGGTTGCAAATTATGGAAAAATGATAGCTAGCACACTTATGATATGATTGTACCGCAACTCAGTTCTGCAGTCAGAGTTTTACTACTAGTACATTATCTTCAAGGTAGAACTCTGTTAATCTTGTACACTTGTACAGTAAGTCAAGCTATTAACTTAGTCACAGCAATGGCAGCTTAGAGTATTATAAAGTCGATTGAGTTACAAAGCTCTAAAGGAAATAACTTCAATGGTATAACTGGTACTATAAAGCATAGCCACAAAGATTGGGGTTGGCCCCACGATCCACGACATGGGGCATCTCAAATCATGGGTCACCACCAGGACATACCATTGGTTGCCACTCTCCATGGTTGGCCACTGGATCTTTCTGCCTGAGGGAGCCCTTTGAGATCTTTCTACCTTTTGCTGGTGGTTGGCCATGATTTTGTGGCTTACTGCCAATCAGTCCCACCATCGCATCATCTGCAGCAGTCATACGACATGGTTATGGGGCGAGGAGGAAGAGAGAGAGGAGGAGGAGGAGAGGGGGGGGGGTGTGGGGTGCACCAAACAGGAGGTAGAGGAGAGAACTAGGTGTCTGCAGCTGTGGAGGAAGCATGTGGGCTTGGGAGCTGTGGCGGTCGAGATGTTGGGCTTAAGTGAGATAGCTGGCTGAGTGTGGTAGTGGGCCATCTCTCTTCTCTTCTCTTTTTCTCTGGTTTATGTGCACTGTATGTGTTGATTATTCTACAAAAGAGATATAATAGGCTGGGCTGTCATATTGTTAGGAATCTCCTACTTCCTCCCTTTTTATTTCCTTCTTGTTTTACAATTTTGCTTAGGTTACATTGTAGCAAGTAATTGTATAATTAGCTCGGATCATTTCAGCGTCCCAAATATCATAGGTCCAGCTGTTGATGAACAAAGCATTTGATCTTGACTTGTAGAGCGAGCCATATTATAAAGCTGAGCTTATTGGATGGAAAACTAATAACTGAAGAATCCATGGTTTTACTTTGCATAAAATAAAAACAGCAAGACTTAGAAAGTAGCACAATTGATTTGTGTTGTTGCTAAAGTTCAAATACCTATGTTTGGTTAGGCTTATTTGATAGGATGTAATGCTTACTCTTTGCATGTTCATTTACCTGCAGGACCCATCAGCATTTGCCCCTCAAAATAATCCTCCTTGTCCTACACTCTTTGTTGCAAACCTTGGTCCAACTTGTTCTGAGCAAGAGCTAATAGATGTTTTCTCAAGGTATTGCAAATACTTCATTATGTGAGATAAATACTCCCTCCGTTTCAAAATATAAGCATTTCTAGATTGTTTAGCAGATATTAAGGTTAAGGAGAAAAGACCTTAGTGCCCCTCAATAAATGTGGAATGAATGGAGGTGGGAGGGTAAGCAGGGGCAAGATGGGAAGAAATTTGAATGGGAAGAGATTGATGGGACAAATAGTACCATGAATAGTGCTAGAAATCCTTATATTATGGAATAAGATTTGAATCCTAGAAATTCTTATATTTTGGAACGGAGTGAGTAGTAAACATCTCTTTTTTTTTGACAAATTTCTTTTCATGGTTAGTTGTGCGGGATTCATAAAGTTGAAGATGCAAAATAAGTTTGGAGCTCCAGTTGCATTTGTTGATTTCAAGGTATATCAATTTAACTATTTTGCTGCTTATTCATAATTGTCTAGCTACTACTATGTTGGTCTACTGGGCAGAGATCTTTTCTGCCTTTTGAAATCTGGGCTAGATCTTTAGATAATAGATGCCCTTTTTACTTTTTTTTAGAAGGAAAACATTGGGTAGAAGTGGAAACAACAAAAAATCACACTCTTGGACCGATACACTTACAGAGACAAGAAATACTATTTTGAAATGAATGGACTGTGTAAATTAATAATTTACTGTCTGTTAAATCCAGTTGAGGCTCCTGAAATTAGCTGTAATTTATTGAGAGATTTTACTAGTTAACCCTAATGTTTGTGGTGTGAGTCTGTTGCAAACATTATCAACAAAGTCATATCTGTATTTTTTTTCTACATAAGTGTTTTTAGTACCTGTAAGTTTTAGAGAAATCAATGAACTGCTGCATACACAAGCATAGGTGAAGTCAGTCGAATTAGGTGACATGGAATAGTGGTTTAGGGGGTTCTTGGTTTGTTGCCACATTTAGCATGCAACAATCTATCACATTGAACTGACCCCCAAGCTCAGATATTTGTCTAGAAAAATACTCTTCTGCACTTGCATTTCCCTACAGAATGACTCCCTAATTATTTTCATTAGCAATGGTTTTATATCTTTGAATTTCTTTTCAAAGTTAATCCCAAACTGGAGTTGCTGCCTGCAGGATGTGAACAGTTCAACTGAAGCCATTAATCGTCTCCAAGGAATTATTATGTATTCATCAACTGGCGAGGGAATGCGTTTAGAGTATCCTACATTTTGGGATTATTTATTTTCCTGCTGCCATATCTCATTGCAAATTCTTCTTATAAATGAATGATGCGCAAATCTCCTGCGTGTTCGAGAAAAAATATCTATTTCCTGACCGTGCCTTTTAACTTAATGATATAGTTCCTTAACATCTATCAGATATGCCAAATCTCGGATGGGCCTGCGTAAGCGTGATAAGCGCCCCTAGATACAGCTGATAGACGAGGCTGCAGTTGTTTCTCATACAGCACAACTGGCAGCGGAGCATGATGTTTCCTGACTGGTCATCCAAGTGCTGTATAGTCTGATGACACAACATTTGTTCAGTGAAATGTCTTGCTCATGCTGTTAGGTTATGGTGGATCGGTGGTCTTTCAGTTGCATAACATTTTGTAATTGGGTTTGATAACTTCAGTTGTACCTGTGTAGTTGCCTTACCTTCTGGTTTTTTTTCACCCCCATACTTTCTAGGCTGTTCTTTATTTACTGCTGAAGTCAGCATACCCATGTAATCATGTTTAAACTAGTTGTAACTTTTGAAAGATCAACTGGTTTGGTACCAAATTAACTGTACTTGGTTATGGAGATGACAGCAATAAGTCCTGATTCAATTGGGGGTTATCATTGGCAAAGTTTAATGTGTGTACATTGGTTGGTGGCTGTCCAATGTTGTGAGGACATCATGCTGTGTTTGATACGGATGGTTTGGTTGTGTGGTGGGTGATATGTGCCCCGTCCGGCCGACGGCCGTAGAGATGGAGGCCGCTTCGTCCGTCGGGACGCCTGCAGGTGTTGATACTTTCTTTCGCACGGGAGTTTCAGGTTTGTCATGTCTGCCTTTCAGGTACATTATTCAAGGCTAGCTCACTTGCTAATCTGATTGCTTTAGAGTAAACCAATCAAATGCAGAGTTCAAATGACGCCTCTGCCTTTCAGGTACCCTTATCCTTGTTACGCTAGTACATACTAGTTGGGAATATTATTATATGTATATTATATATAACAGCTGTGACTGGGAAGCATAGCAGTTGCTCATCCTGATTTATTTGGTATATATGGGAAACTTTGGATGCATGTAACGATGCTAAACAGAAAGCGAACCTAAAAGGCATTCAGTGGAGCTACTTCGCTTATCCTTACTGTAAACGCTGAAACACCATCTTGGTGCATTTTGGCTATTTGCAGGATGCCCTACCTTCTGTATACAAAGTGCTATATCTAACAGCGATGGTTCTGCTCAACTGTACTTTTTTTTCGTGTCATAACTTGTATTCCTCCATCCTAAAAAGAATGCAATGAAGTCCTAGACTACTAGAATTGCTTGAGAGGTGCTTCCCTTTATCAACGGGAAAGCTATAGGCACTGAAAGTAGCACATTTTAAAAGAAAGAGAGCGACGAAGTTTAGAAGTCTTGATCAGTTTTAAGTTGAAATTTGTTCTGGGAGAACATGTTCAGTTATGAAATTGTTTTGTACTTGTCTGCATATTAAACACCATCAACTTGAATAAAATTCCAGAGATCGTTACTGGGGGGTAGAAATATAAATTCTGAATACCTCTATATATTGAGAGGGGTCGTACTAATTTGTCTTCAATTCATGGGAGGGATGTCATATGCTGCTGCTGCAAAGATCCCTCGTTCTGGGCCCCAGCTAGTACAGAGCTTCAATAAAGAGTTGAACTGTAGCTTTCTGAAGTCTATCAGCAGCTGCAACGTGCTAGTGCTGTGCGACAGTGTGAGGGGTAGGAACAGTGCGGTATAGTACATTCAAACATGGTTTGCAGTGATCAGACTCCTTGTTTGTTTGCATGCTGTTACTGCTCTAACTGAGCTGTTTCATGTAAAGTTCATCACTGAATCACTGATCCGCCCCTGAAAACTCTGCTTTACTGCCCAGGTGTTTAACAACTGTTGGAATCTGTTTGTTCTTAGTTGTGAACTTGTAGACAGTAATTATATATACTTTGTTCTGCATTCGTCAAGTGGAAGCATCTCAGACTCAGATGTTTGCCTTTTGCCTTCCAGGTGAGCTAGCTCAATTCTAATCTATCCTCTCAAGCCTAAGCTGCAGCTAATGGATGCCAAAAAGGAGCATTGATCTTCAGAATACGAGAGCATAAACTATTCCATAGCTTTCAACAAGATTTCGGTAGCAATATCCAGGAGCAGATCTTCAAAAAAAGGTGAGCCTTTGCTTTCGATGCTATTGCTTGCTTTTGATTCCATTATAGCTCCTGTAATATCACCGACCGAATAATTTATTTTCTGGTAGTCTAGTAGTAGCATAACATTAGATTAGCATTTTTGTATGCAGGCATCGCGTGGCAAACATTCTTGGGAAGCCACCTTAAACTATGCTCGTCAATGTTAAGAGACCAAGACGTCATGCTTTCACCTTCAGACTTCAGATGTAATCAACACTTGCCAAGCTGCTAATGATGCTTAGTAGTAGTACAAAGATTCTGTCTGAATAATATACAACAGGTACTGTATACTAATACCAACGCCACAACATTCTAGGTTAAAGTAAACTAACAGCATGACAAATCTTTAGGTGCTTCCTGTCTGATGCTTTCTCTAATCTTATCTTACAATTGTTACATTCTAGATTGTTCAGATAAACTAATGCCAATGCTTCAAGAATCCATGCAAAGAAATAGTAAGTGACAAGTGACAAAATGAAAAATCAAATGCTTCACCAGGATGGCATCTCCATCACTGCATGGACATGGCGTCGTCGTCGGTGTGCCAGTGAGCGCACATTGGCATCTTGCGTTATCTGCTTGCAATCTTGAATTGCCCGAGGCTTCACTTAAACTCATATTAAAGGCGATGGATCCAGAGATGGATATAGATGGATGGCTTGGACATGTCAGGTCCGTGACTTAAATTCCAAGCGTATTCTGATAACATCTCCCCATCTAACACATTTAAGGCACATGATTTGGAAATTTTTGTCAAACATTTTTGGCACCAAACCTGATTATATACCCCATAACTTTCTTGCTGACTAATTAGGTCAGATCATATGGCCTTTTCTCTTCTTGACTTATAGATAGAATTGTCCTCTGACGTCCATCTTTTTCAGCTAATTTCTTGATTCATCTTGAGCAACAATGCAAATGTAGCCACCCTAGCCTGCCTAGCCCAGTGGTTAGCCGTTGCCCGGCCAATCTGAAGCTGATTTGTACAGCAAAAGCATGGGAGATGGTACGTTCGATGTCTGATGAGGTGAAGTGCTGCCTTGCTCGCTTGTTCAGATAATGACCTCGTTTATTAAGAGGCGACCTGACAGTGACTCGCGTAGGCAGGGCACTAAATAGCATGATTGTGCATTGCTGCTCCTTCAGATAATGGCTTTGTTTAGATAATTAGATTCATATATCATAGGCCCTTTTTAAATGTGACATAGCGTAGCAATCGGTTTATATTTTTCACAAGATTAAAAAAAATCTGCTTTCTGAAAGAGGTTTAAGATATGATTTTTAGACTAATCTGCTATTGCGTCCTGTGCAACGGGGACTTTGGTTGTTTGGCATTGATTAAGTTAAGTTGCTTGGTCGTGTGACTCATCACATTGTGCAACTGTGGTCCGAAAGGAGGACAGAAAGCGATGGCTTTTCTTGGCTTCATTCACTTTTTCCTTGAACTAACTATACCAGTGATCTCCACAGTAATAATATCATACGACCAAACTGAGTTGCCTCTTATTATTATTATTATATAGCGTTGGCTGACTTGGGGCTTGGAACCGCGGTAAAACCGTTGACACTGTTGACTCCGAAAGATTAAGAAACAAAAACTACACTAGAAACTGTCACAACTTTCCATCTTAAATACACAAAACAAATAGCGAAACATAACTTATCTGTACAGTTTTCATGTTCTAAAACCCAAATAAATACAAAATTTCGAACCTTTTAGATGAAAATTTGAACTTTTTTGGTAGGCAGGAAGGAAGGCAGCTTAGGTGGCCTTCGACACAGCGTTTTGGTGCGCACTTAAAACGAGGACTATCATTAACACGTAATTAATTAAGTATTGACTATTAGAAATTTAAAAAATAAATTGATTTAATTTTTTTAAGATACTTTTATATAAAAACTTTTTAAAAAAACACATCATTTTATGTTTTGAAAAACGTGCTAACAGAAAATAAGGTATAAGCTAATAGCTGAATCTAACATCCTCTTAGTTTGATTGGAGATAAGTCTATGAATTGCCAAACGCAAAATTTTGAGCCTTTTAGATGAAAATTTTGAAACCTTTTTTTGGCAGGCAGGAAGGCAGCTTAGCTCAAGTCTGATTGGAGATAAGTCTACGAATTGCCAAACGAATGAGAAGAGGGGAGGAAAAAGTTGCAGGACGTACGAAAACGAAGAGCGGCAGAGCGGCCACCGCAAATCCCGGCGGGATTAACTCCCCCTTTTACCTACCAACCCTACCCATCTTCTTCTTCTCCACCGCTCCACCTCCAGCTCCACCTCCACCTCAACTAGGTGGCACTTCCCCCATCCCTCCCTACCTCCCTCCCACACCTCCTACACCTCCATATCTATCCACAGACTCACCCACTCACTCTCAGTAGGAGCAGGCCAGTCCAATTTACTAGCTCTCCCTTCAACCACCTGGCCGTCGGCTCCACCTCGCCATTGGCTTCTTGGCAGCTCGGTTTCTTGCAGAGAAGCTGAGGGAGATGAAGGGGCTCAGTGGGCCGAAGCTGCTGGTGGTGCACCCGTCGTCGAACAAGCCGCTGGGGGGCGCCGGGTCGCCGGCGATGGCGGTTCTTGGCTCGCGGCGCCGGATGTGGGTGGTGCTGTTCTTGGCCGGGTTCGCCTGCGTGTCGCTCGGGACGATGCTGTGCGCCGCGCGGGATCGCCCGGCGCCGCCCGTCGCCGGGAGGAGGTTGGCAGTGTCGGCGGAGGTTGGTGGCGGCGGCGGGGGCGGGCTGCCGGGGTACGTGTTCGACGCGCTGGTGCAGTACGCGGCGGCGGAGGGGAACTCGACGGTGAGCATGCCGGGCGCCGACGTGCGCGCCATCGCGGCGGTGCTGAAGCGGCGGGCGCCGTGCAACCTGCTGGTGTTCGGGCTCGGCGGGGAGACGCCGCTGTGGCGGGCGCTCAACCACGGCGGCCGCACGGTGTTCCTCGACGAGAACCAGTACTACGTGTCCCACCTGGAGGGGCGGCACCCGGGGCTGGAGGCCTACGACGTCGTCTACACCACCACCGTCCGCGAGTTCCCCGACCTCCTCGACGCCGCCCGCGCCGCCCGCGCCGCCGAGTGCCGGCCCGTCCAGAACCTCCTCTACTCCGACTGCCGCCTCGCCATCAACGACCTCCCCAACCAGCTCTACGACGTCCCCTGGGACGTCATCCTCGTCGACGGCCCACGCGGGTAAATAAATACCTTCTCCTCCCATCCCTCTTCAAGATCTAATTCTTCAATCGATTCTCCATAGCTCAAAGCTGAATCGAATGTGGGCGGCGCAGGTACACGGCGACGTCGCCGGGGAGGATGTCGGCGATATTCACGGCGGGGGTGATGGCGCGGACGAGGGCGGAGCAGGGGGCGGAGACGGACGTGCTGGTGCACGACTACGAGAGGGAGGTGGAGAGGGCGTGCTCGAGGGAGTTCCTCTGCGAGGAGAACCGCGTGGAGGAGACCAGCACGCGGTCGCTCGCTCACTTCGTCGTGCCCGGCGGGAGCGCCGCCCGCCGGGAGGCCTTCTGCGCCGCCGCGGCCACCACCACCGCCGCCCCGTAGCTTTTTTTTTTTTTTTACTTTCACTTACTTACCTCTTCTTTTTTTTTTTCCATCTTTTGATGGTTAATGATGATGTCGGTGGCCATTGGCCCAACCTTTTGCGAGTGAACATAAGAGCAAGAGAGAGCTGAAGCCTGTAAAAAATCGGTGAAGATGCCAAGCACATAAAATGTGTCCATGGTGTTCATCTTTGCAGACTTTGCTTTGCTTTCAGTCTCTTTTAGTCATTTTTCCACGTTTCCTTACCAAAAACAAGAGCCACAAAAATACAAGCTCCAGCTCAAAGAAAAAAAAAAGTTGTAAAGAGCCACAGAAATTTCACCAAGCTACAAAAATAACTGGTGTAGAAGCGAAGATAACTCCAACTGGTATAGAAGCAAACATAACTCCAATTTATTCGCAGCTAACTGAATAATTTTATGATAACTATTTATAGACGAATAAATTAACTATTATAAATTTAAAAAATAAATTTAAGACATTTTTAAAAAATGTATATATAGAATGTTTTTACGAAGATAACACCGTTTAAAATTCCGAGAAACATGCTGCATTAAGCTATTAACATGATGTTTTTTTTTTGCTTCTTTCCTCTTTTTTTATTATGTGAGTATATTTTCTGAACGGTTAAAAAGTATGTTTTTTTTAAAAAAAATTTATATGAAAGTATCTTAAAAAAATCAAATAATTTTTTTTCAAGTTTCTAATACTTAATTAATTACTCATTAATTACGTTTTTTTTACGTGTGGTTTTTAAATCGCGTGATTCAGCTAGTTCGAACACTCCAAGCCATTCCTCCGAAAGGAACAGGCTGAGGTGCGGGAGTGGCGATATCAATGGCGCTGCTGCAATGCTGCCATTTTTGGTGTGGAGCTGGGGCCTCGCTGCAAGCATGGTGACACTGCCACGGCGGTGGTGGTGGAGCCCGGCCGCCCACCCCCGCGACTGTTGCCTCGTCATCTCTCGCGTCTCCTCTACTGCAGCTGCCGCGGTGCAGCCTGACGCGACGCGCACGCTGCCGGCTCGCGCGGGGCACGTTGGGATGGCTCGGTCGCGCGCCTCTCCAGATGGCGCCGCCGCTGCGGTTGCGGTTGCGGCGAGGGAGAGCGTCGCCGTCGGGCGCGCGACTGCTGCTCGGTGGATGGGACTGCGTGGATATGACCGGAGTACGACTGGTTTTTTGTTTGGAACTTTAGATACGTCGAGGGGATGGTGTTGACTTGTAGGCCCGTGATTAACCTTGTCGTAACTCATATACTTAAAAGGCCCCATTGGCCGGGAACGTATCATATATACATCAGCTTTTCCTATATTTATCGTACACACTAACCAATTAATAATTGTTACTAAAAATTATAGAAAAATTTATACATGTATTTTTAATAATATTACACTAATGTGTGAAGTCTTATCTTTAAATTTATTATATTTTAGCCATAACAAAAGAAATAAAAAATTTAACAGTTTTAAGAGTATAAATTTATCATAAATTTATCTTTTTTTAAGCTAAAATATAATAAATTTGAAGATGAGACTATACACATAAGTGTAATACTATTGGAAGCACATATATAAATTTTTCTAAAATTTTCGGTGATAATTGTTAATTGGTGTGCACGGGAAGCAGGATATGCACCTCCATTGGTCCGTTCTAATCTAATGAATGGATGAAGATTATGGGCGGCACTTTGGCAAAAAAATACTTTCAATATATAGGTTTCTTATAATACTTTTTAAAACATTTTTTAACTTTGTTATAGTTAATTTCATAGTTTGCACTATCAAATATTATCACAAAATCAGATAATCCATCATCCATTGAGCTAAAAAAACTAGGGCTAAATTGAGTTAAGATTGGTTGCATTTTCTCTAGAGAAAGCTGCCAGGTGAGTAGTACTAAAGTTAGGCAGAAAGCTGCGTTGCATGTCTGAAATTACGTTTCAGAACAAGAAAGCGTTTATCGATGATGTCTGATGTGTTGGCATCGGATGCTGTCTGCCAAGTACTCATGTCCTGAATATGTACGTAGTACTCTGAACAATGATACAATGCGCCCTGTTTTGATGGCCTCACGCTCTGCTTTATTTGTTCTGTACTCCGTATATATCGATACAAAAGCTGTTAAGCTGCATGATCTCATTAATTACAGTTACTACCTCGTGATACTTCAGTTCTCATGTTAGACGGTTCAGGTCAACACATTCCCATGTTTAACTACTACTAGTACGAACAGTTATCTCCACAATAGAGGGGCAGACTGCACGGCGCCGCATCCTGCTTCTGAGCCTCATGAATTTGGAGATGCTATGCAAGTTATGCAAGGTAAGAAGGATCAAGAATACCCATTGATTGAAACAGTGAACATGCAGCAAAGTTACAAAAGATAGTAGGCAAACCATCATGAAAATATTTGCCATGTTTTTACAAAATCTGACAAGCACATTTGGAAATACATCGAGCAAGCAATGCATGTAGCGTCACAAAAAAAACTTGTTCTGGATAAGAGCAGAATGCAAGGAACCTACTGCTAAATTTGACCCACACGAGTGACCAAAGTTAACGCGACATAGAATGATTACCGCCTCCTCATGCCCCTTCCACCACGGCCCCGCATTGCTCCTCCGCCACGGCCAGCCATAGCGCTAGCAGCCGCATCACCTTGTGCACTTTCAGACTACAGTAATGAAGATAACTCAGTTAGACGATGTGAATATGTGATGCCTACTGTAGCAGCAATATGCATGCAGCAACTTAGAATGAATTGTGAGGATGAAAATGAATGACTGGCTGAAACATCTTTTTTATTGTGGCATCACAAAAGGTGCATAATAGCACAAATTATAAGTCTATGAACTTGCAGAGATCCAGTATTTGTGTCAATAGCCTACAGAATATATTACAGTGTTGGATAAAACCATATGTACATACACTGAGGCCTGATTGACTTAGACTTTTAAAATGATGTTACTAAACAAGTATTAGTGAAAAACAAGAAGAATGACAGTGCTCTCCAACCCCATGCACAAAAGGATGGCATGGCTATCTTATTTTACTGTTCAAATTACATGTGGCAGCGAGATCATGCTCCTAGAACAAGCATACAGTGTAATGTGATTGGCAAAGGAAAAATCGCTAACACTGGTCAAAGGAGAATTTAGAGGCATTTGGGCAGAAGAAGCAAAGGGTGGTCAGGTTTTATTATGACAGATGAGAAGAATGGATAGTACTTTCTTTACCTTGGGATTTTTAACTGTCTCATCCACACTGAGAATAAGGCAAGCAGCTTCAGTTGCAGCATTTATAGCATTGATCTGGAAATATTTATTTTATACCATCAACATAAGAATTGAGATATGAAAAAGGTTAGTGAAAAGGAGAAGCACAATTACCTTCACAACAGCAGGTTCCCAGACAAAGTTAGCAAAGGAATCAGCAATTCCACCGGTGTTGATGTCTACCCCGTAATTAGCACCTTCACCTGTTAACAGTGAACCAAGAAGAAGAAGAAACAGCCCACCATATGAGTTCATATAATATTACAGTTCCACATTGGCTTGAATGAATTGAAAATTTTCAACAGAACCTAACTATTGAACCAAAGATACAGGTAACAAACCAGATGCATGTTTTTGTCGGAGCTTATTGAGAACATCAGTTGCATCAAATCCAGCATTGTCACAAAGTTGTCTTGGAATAACCTGCAGAAGAGTTAAGTTCAACTGAGCAAATTTGTATACTGCAGCTCTGATCTATAAGATTTGAAACAGCATTGAGCAAAACCAAGTGAATCGTAAATATATGCTCAGTGAAGTGCTAGACAAAAACTGCATTGCTTGATATGTAATAGAGCTTCCAATTGAAACTAACAGTAGTAGCTCATCAAAAGGACTGGCTGAAACTATTTGTTAGTGTTTGTTTTCAGGGCTGGAAATTGAACCTAATATTTAATCCAACACCCTCCAAAAGAAGGTAACATATTCTATAGTGAACTCAGGGTCTGGTTAGCAATGCCACTACCCTACCATTAACAGCATGGAAGGCATTATTCATAACTAACAATCACATTATAGAAACAAAGCTCAACTGTGCACTTCTGATTGTACACCAAGTGACAAAAAAGCCTGAAGGAACCAGCAAGTGAAAAAAAGCAGTCGGATTAAACAAAGCAATCCATACTATGAATAGCAATGGAGAAGAATGAAGCGAAGGATGTACCTCGAGGGCTTTAGCAAATGAGTTTACAAAAAATTGAGACTTCCCAGCTATGGTACGTGCATGCTGTCTGAGGTACTTGCTTATTTCCATCTAGTACAAAAAAAACAGATTAGTACATCAATAAATGTAGAAAATCACATTATTTAGCTTAAGTTGGCAATGCATACATCAATGGCACCACCACCAGGTACAACTGTTGAGTTCTTAAGAGCTCTTCTAACGATCATGATGGCATCATGGAGGCTCCTTTCTGCTTCCTCGATGAACTGATAATATCAACAGCGGCATTAGTATATTATGATTAGTTTACAAACTTAGCATATCATATATAGCTGTAGAGGACCTGATCTGCACCACCACGAAGGACTATGGTTGCTGTTTGACCAGAAGGACAGCCGCTGAATATATTGAACCGTTCATTGCCCACTTGCCTTTCCTCAAAAACTTCGCAAGAACCAAGTACCTTTTCAGCAGAAAGGACCATCATGAACTAAGTGAGCCTATTTGGTGCCAAAATAGCTACTCAATGCCAACATGTGTACTTATGACTCAATTTAGTATCAATCTATAGACCAAAAACATGAAAACAAACAGGATTACCTCATCAATGACATTATTCACTGATGTCTGAATAGTGCCACCTGTTGCTGCTGCAACACGTTGTAAATCCTCTTCTGTAACACGACCAGCACAGAAAATGTCTCGGTCTGCAAAATACTGGATAAAAGAAATTTGTTGGGCTTAGGCTAAAGTATTACACAAAAACCAATTTACAGAATAAAACGAACTGCAATGAGGATGCATACCTGTGTTGCAAGATCACCAATTGCCAACCGAGAAAGGACTATTTTTGCCCCACTTTTCACACATTTATCCAACTTATCATAAATGATATTCCATTCAGCATCAACGATTGATTGGTATTGTAGTGGGTCGGACAATCTAGATAAATAAGACTACAGTGAGAAAAAGGGAAGAACAGGGAGTGCGTGCAAATATCAGTATATATCACGGTCACACTAATAGCACTTGGGTTGTGCTAGCATACCTGATCTCTGCATTTTCTTTCTCAGATTTCAATTCTAGTTCAATGTTCAGCAAAAGAATCTTGGGATTCAAGAACTTCTTTGGTTGTTGCTCAAATCCGGCATATGAAAATGTCTTCTTGAAGGCAACACCATTAACAAGGAAGGAATCTCTCATGGTACCTCCAGGAACCTAATATCAGTTCAAAATTCAGACATCCTAGTTCACAATGAAACTTAGATGCTAAATATCTATTGAATTGGAAACTAGTTTATTCCAAGAAGGTTAAGTCTGTCATCATTGCACACGATGATTGAACACAGAACAGCAGGTACCAATATCTTGAGAAATTACCTTTTTTATTCCAAGAAGATTAAGTCTGTCATCATTGCTAATGGCAAGAACAGCATCCACAACCATGGATGCAAAGAATTCTTTCTCACCACCAATCAACTTTGATGACAGTGTCGTTGCGGCACACTTGGCTAACAATGCTTTCTTTTCTTCAAGGCTTTTCCCTTCAATGCTAGTTGCCAATTCTTTGACCTTTTCAATTGCCTGATGATTATTTCATGTGAGTTAGAAAGGAATGAAGTAAGCGACAGATGTATAGAGAGAAGAAGAAGGGCAAGCATCCTAACCAAATGGCCGGCAGTCCTATAACTGCGAATTAGACTATGCGGGTGAACTCCATCCTCAATGTAAGGTTTTGCTTCTTTCAGGAACTCAGCAGCAAGAAGCACCACAGTGGTAGTTCCATCACCAACCTGAAGGAAACAAGAGATGAGATACAGCTTACTTTCAAGTATGTTACGGGCTGCAAGTATGGAACTAAAACTGACGGGAGATGATAAAACAAAACCTAAATTGTTGAATCACTATGAATACACAAACATCAGCCTAAACACTAATTATGCCTCACAGAAGCTTGTGAAAGAGCATCGTCTTTGTCCAATACAGCACAAGCAAATCGCAAGCCTGTCATGACCTAACTATTAGAACCATACCTTTTCCATGGATCAGGTCACTATGAATCGAAATGTCATTTTACAGAAAAGTTTAACAAAACTGAAGCCTTCACCCTAACAATACTAAGGTCATCCCAACATATTTTCGTGAATTCAAACACCATAAGCCAGTAAACCATGTGTAACAGGGGCGTGGCAATGTGATCCAGAAGGAACAAACAACACCGCCATGGATCACCAGATTGCTTCATTTCACACGTTGATGTACTGAGCAGTGTCACACACACACACACACACACACACACACACACACACACACACACACAAAAAAAAACTAGTCGATTCAGATCTCTACACTATGCATCTTGTGGCACGGCACACTCAGTGAACCATTGTTCCGAATCGGGCGAAACAATCTTATGTAGTAGGCCAGCTGCACACACTAGCAAGCGCAGGGGGTTTTACCTCGGAGTCCTGCGACTTGGCAATGTCGACGAGGATCTTGGCGGCGGGGTGGACGATGTCGAGGAGGCGCATGATGGTGGCGCCGTCGTTGGAGATGGTAGTTCCGCCCTTGTCATCGTGGATGAGCTTGTCCATGCCGCGGGGCCCCAGCGTGGTGCGCACCGTGTCCGCCACCGCCGTGCACGCGTTGATGTTGCTCACCACATGCGCGCGCCCCTGCGACGTGTCCGTCCCCTCCTTGAGCAGGATGATCTGCGGTTGCTGCAAATCCCCCAAAACCCAAACCGCAAAGCACGCGTCAGTGGCTCCGAGCTCGGAGGAGAGCAGAGGTCGCGTCAATAGAGAGTGGAGCTTACCATCATGGATGCCATGGTGGGGAGCTCGCGGTTTTCGGGGGATTTGGGGGTGGGGAGATGGAGATCTGAAGTGGCGGCGGCGGAGGCGGAGGCGGAGAGCAGCGAGGGTTTTGGTCGATCGCTCTGTTTGGGAGGGCGGCGGCGTCGCGAGGAAGGCGAGAATTCTAGGAGGCCCGAGTACCCGAATGGTCGACCTTGTTTGCATCCTAGCCGTTCATTCTTGGATCAAAGGCTGCGAGTAGCAGCTTCGAACAATTTCTACAAAAACCCTTGCTTAGGCTCGGTTATTTTCTATTCACCTTTTGGGAAAAGAAATGCTGGTTATCCAAACCATAAAAAGAACAACTTTGGTTCTGAAAAAATACAGAATATATTAGCTAGTTGTTGGAAATCGATGGATTGCAAAACTTAAATTCTAGCTTTTGTTTCATGAAGTGACTGAAGCACTATATTTTTATTTTTAGAGTTTTCACTTAGACAATGATGTGTTGTCTGTGTTGCTTAGGAGAGGCAATGTGCTTGAATCCTTATTGTTTTTAAGCATCTTTTTCATATTATTGGTGGAGAGTAGAGACCATAAAAAACAAGTGCATGATGGAAGTCACGGACTAATGTTCTTATCTTAATTCACCGTGCAAGGCAATCTTAGTTTTAATCCTTACATGATCATTGGTTAACTTAGAAATCCTTCATTTTTTACCCATAGATCACATTTTTTTACCCATAGATGACAATTTCAAACATTGTTTACATTAAAACAATCCTAAAATAAAAACATATACGTAGGTTTTCGGACAAAGAGGCTCTCGTGCTTTACTTGAAAGCATAAGAGGTTCTTACAAATACTTGGGACACTGGCTGACCATTCAGCCCATGATTACAAAATACAAAGACATTTAGCTAGAAAAAACAAAAAAGCAATCCAACAGCAACAGCGCACATCGTTCATAACATAACTAGCAAACAACATGCATTTTCATCCCATATCCATTGTCGTGCATCACCCATCTCCTAGCAACTTCAGTTTGAAAGGATCGAAGCATGACAAACAGCAACTCCATGCATACGTCCACCTCCTAAGATCGCCTCATTTTCGCCATCGGTCTCCACTATCGTAAAAACGAGAAAGCTCTCTAAAGGAGTTAAATAACATTCATCATTAGGATGTTGTGAAACACTCAATTGTTCATAGTTCTCCAATTTGCAGCTCTTGCAGAAAAAATGTTAGAGGGATCAAGTTGGTTCTCTGATCAACTTCTCCCAACAAAACTCTTTTGAAAGTTTCTCTCAAAGTCGATAATTGTTGCCATCCCAAAGCATCTTTCATACAACTCCATACCAAACACGCTAGGGGCACCTAAAGATCAATTGGTTTACTGTTTTTTGCTCCCACACAGTTTACACCGAGGTTCCCCATACCAATTCATTTTCTTTAGCTGAGATATTGCATGAATTCTCCCAAAAACACCATCCAAGTGAAAATTTTTATTTTTGGAGCGATGGGCAATTTCCAAACCTATACCCTGGCTGTTTTGTGTGGTTAAAAATCTTAACCATCTTGCTAGATGTTTTGTACTCCTTCCGTTCCAATATAAGTTATTTTTAGAGTTTTGTCCCTAAATGAGTTGATTTCTACACTTATTTACTCTTGGTTCGTAAATCGAACAGTTTTATTTCTTCAATACACCTTACTTACCCACCCATCTATACTATTTTCCTATTAATAAGTGCACTCTGCTCTTTCTCACTTACTCATAATTTTTTTCTCGATTTATGAGAAATCAACTTATTTTGGGACGGAGGGAATAATTTGATGCACTATCACTACTTTCTTACAATAAATATTTGAGTAAATCATCATTATGAACATACTGCAACTATATTACGAGAAGAAACATACTTTGTTTCCATCAAAATGAACTAGGATTTGAGCTAGAGATACTTTGGTGCTCGATTTCTTTAAGGGATTTGCTATATGTCACTCATGTGAAAGTTTTTTGCATTTCACTCAAATTTCTGTCCGTTCGATCAAGCTTCAAGATTTGTGCTATTTGTTATCGGGCCCGCAACCCTCCTGGGCTTTGAACCCGTTTTGTTCCCTCGAATCTGACCCGAAGTGGTGGCAAAGTAGCCGGTTTTTTAATCCGAGTCACTTTTTTATCTGAGTCATATGCCTCTTCAATTTCTTACACCATCGGTACGACGCTCAAACCGTATCTAGTTTTTACCCACACTAGTAGGCGATGTGGTCGACAGGGAAAGGACGAGTCTGGTGAATCTTGTCAGCGGCAACCGGAGCCCCCTCACGCAGCAAGGCTATGAGTAGCACGGTGACTCCTTGTGCAGACGATGAAGCAGCCGGCAAGGGCGTTGTGCGGTCCCTGCCATGGTCAACGACGTGTTCTCTCGTCCACTGTCCATGGCGATTGAGAAGGGATAGGTGGAGCCCTCAGCGATGGGCTTGGAGACCCATAAGCTCGGTGAGCGCGGCAAGGCAACCGATTGATGCGGGCACCGGCACCTCTCCAATTGTCATTGTCGGTCTTGGAGCTCCCCGACTCTGTGGATGGTGGCGCACTGCTGCACAGCGAGGCAATGGGCTCAGATCTGGGTCTATGTGAGCGACACCCCCCGCATGTGCTCCCACTAGCGCATCTTTGTTGGTCGCTGTCGGTCCTCCAGCCTTTTTGCTACTTGGACAACGCGCCACTCACTTTGATGTGTTTTGGTTTCTCCCTATGGTACGGCAGTTTCTGCTTTAGATGTAGTTGTTTTTTTCCTTGATTGCGATTGTGAGTTTGTAGCTGGTAATTTACGTTGATATGGGTTGTACACAATCTCTTTTTATAGGGTTTAATTTTCCCCCAAACCCTCATGTTTAGTACCAGTGGGTTTGGTGTTTTTGCCTCTGTGTATGCGTTTGTGTGATTCGTAGGTTTTCACATGATATGAACGTAGGTCTGGTCATTGAAGAAAACGATCTTTTAATTCCGCACGCATGTTTTGCATTTGGTTGTTTAGCTTAGTATGCCTGCTACCAAGAGATAGCTAGATTTTTGCCAGCTACTAGCTCTAATTAGTTTTGTTGGCATGGAAGCTACTTAGTACCTAAAGGATCTGTTGAAATAAAGTACAATACAAGCTATATCCATAAGGATCTGTTACTTTAGTTTATTTGGACAATATATTTGTATATAATGCGACCACGTGAAATGATGCTCATAGATGGTAATGATGCAATCAGTATAACATTTTTATGACATGTTTGTGTCTCCAATTCAGCTATACTGTCATTTTTAAAATGTTTCTCCAGAACTGATATTTTAAGCTTTATATTGTACTTCAATTTTTGGGATTTGCTATTTGTCACTCATGTAAAATTTTGCAGATGTCTCCTCCGGTAGAAGGCACACCTTAGCTTGGTGTCTCCTTCGGTGGTTGCACAGCAGTCACTGAGGGTGTCACGGTTTGTTTTGTGTTTGTTGGTGAGGCAACGACGTTTTTGATGGCAGACAGCAAGACAAGCATGGTCATTCCCTTAGCAATCAATCATTTGAAAATTTCACCTATCATAGATTAGTTTTGTTGAAAATTTCATCTATATCATGGAAATAATTCATTGAAGATAAGTAGTTATGTTAGCAATTTTCTATCATCTAGAAAAATTTCAAGAGTAGTTTGTTTCTTTTGCTATCATTGCAAATGAGTAGTTTTGTTCTTTAGTGTTCATATTTGTTAGTTCACTGGAAATAAGTAGTTCTGTTAGATTCTAAGAATTCCTAGTTTTGTTAGTTTTATCATCTACCAATGTTTTGTTTTGTTAGCTATTAACAAACCTAGTTTTATTAGTTTTGTCTTCTACTAACTGTACTGTACTTAGTTTAGTTTTGTGTTGTTGGTGGTTCTTCCCTACGCATGGTTTTCATTAATTTCACTTACCATACTGTACGTAGTTTTTATTAATTTAGTAGGGATTATTTTTGTTTCAACCTATCATATTGTTCTAACTGATATTTGACTATATGCAGAACTTATAACCCGAGATTATCTATTTGTAGTTCTAAACTTGTAATACCCTGGGTTTTGTTAGAATTTGTTAAGAACCTAGAAGGCTAGAAATCCATTTCTCTTAATACGAACTTGTAATTCCCAGTATTATATGTTTCTATGCCTTTTGCATGATTATGAATTCTAAGTTTCCATTCTAATTCTTGACAGGTCTGATTTGGCAAATTAATTGTGAAGCTGCCCAGCAAACAATACAAGACCTTGTTATCGCTGTGTTCATGGATTTTATCACCATCGCAGGGTAACCATCCAAACTATGTGCATTTTATTTCACTCCAAAATCAATGCTTGATCTATCAATTAAAGTAAACTGGATACATTTTTTCTGCAACATGTGTTTTCATACAATGGTTGAATAGTCGCACTTTTTGGAAGGGAACTATGCATTATTTTTTATTCTTCTCATGTTCTTTTTGTCCTGGTGCATGTTGGGTGCTAATTAGTGCATGTTGGGTGCTAATTGCTAAATGTGGTAAGGTACTTACTCTGTTTTGTTCCTATATGGCTATATGTTATTCTATTTTTTATAGATACACTATTTTGAAATTTTTTTGATTCAGAACTCATAAGTTATCAAATCCAGAATTTTTTTATCTGAAATTTATAATATTGCAGGTTTTATATCCTCATGATCTGTAAAGATTTGGGATTTGAATGATTGATTCAACCCTTTTGCTCCCGATGACCGCCGCATGTTTTAAGCTTCAACCTTGTTCGAAGAAATTAACAATCTGTTGATGAGATCCATGTACATGTTCTGAGAGTGCTCTTGGGGCAATCGAATTAATAAATCTTCTCAATTTATGTTTAAATTTGTTAGATTTTCGTTAGTGTTTGTATCTGATTATGAACTATAGGTTTTGTGGTGGTTTTTACGGACTTTGGGCCTCTTTCTTAATGGGGCAATGGATTGGGTTTGGGTTTTTCCTTCATCTGCCCAAACCAACAATTTGTTGGACAAAATAAACAGGGCTATAATCACAGACCTGATCTAATTATCCACTAAGGCATAGGATAGATGCTCGTGCGGCACGCACAAGACAAGGCGTTGGAGGAAGGCTAAGATGGCGACACACGTTTTCATCCAATGACTGAAAATTTAAGTGTAATCATAAAATTTTTCACTTGAATGACACCTAGACAATCCCTTTGTTCAAACCATGAGAATGATTATACATATGAGAGACAAAAACAAGTAAAATAGATAAATCTCTACGTCGATTTGTGTATCCATATGATCTTCCAAACACAATCACACTTACAGAATTAAGACAATGTAAAGGTACTAGTATTTGAGATAAATCACGAAAATAAAAAAAAATTATTACTCAAACATCTGAGAAATTATTCTCCTCACGGTTCGATAGGATAATAATACACGTTCGATCCGATCCTATCCACGCTCGCCGCGCCCGGCAATCGCGTGGCACCTGGCGAGTTCGGTAATCAGGTTAATGTCAACGAGCGACGAGTCGGGCAGCAGCGCACCAGCGAGCAGCGTCGCGTGGATTCGAGCCAAACCCTCCTTCCTCGACTCTTCTCCGAGTAAAAGAAACCCCTCTTGCGTTGCTGTTACCGCACAGTGAGGCCACGTCGTAGGGTTTTGCTTGCTTTTCCCGGCTGTAAAGCGCCCGGGGAGAAGGAGAGGAGAGGAGAGGAGAGGAAGGGGAGCCATGGAGATCGGGCAGCATCCGGCGAGCGGCTATTCCAAGGAGCACCAGAAGACCTACCAGGAGTGGTTCGCCTTCGCGGACTCAGGTCCGATCCCAATCCCCTGCCTGCTCCCTTCCTGCGCCCTTCGATCCCTGCTCTCCCTTTCGCTTTTTGGTGCTGGGTGATTGATGCCTTGTTCGTGAATCGTGATTCGTCCGGCTAATCGGCGACGCCGCGCAGATGGCGACGGACGCATCACGGGCCCCGATGCCATCAAGTTTTTCGCCATGTCCAAGCTACCCCGCGCCGACCTCAAGAAGGTGCCGAGTTAACTCTTTCCCCATCCTCTTATTGAGGTACTGTAGAGTTATTTGATCTAGGATGTATTGAATTTGTGAAACCGTGCTGTCTCCCAAGGTCTGGGCCATCGCTGACTCCAAGCGGCAGGGGTACCTAGGTTTCAGTGAATTCGTCACAGCAATGCAGGTTTTCCTCCTCTATTCAGTGTCTTGGTTATACTCTGTGCTGCTCTCCGGAGTGTTTGGCTTGCTATTAATCAGTGACGGGTTTGTTGCAATTGATAGCTTGTCTCTCTGGCGCAAGCGGGGGATGAGATCACTCAAGACAGCCTTAAGCGCAATGGTTGTTACTAGCCACCAAGTTAGCTTCTTTGAAGAGTTTCTATTTACTACCACTAATTAGTTTGCACTGATTTCTGACAGACTTGGGCAGCCTGAATCCTCCAGCGATGGATGATTTGGATGCTCTACTTGCAGTAAGTCTACTATGCCTCAATAACATATATTAAATTATGCTGTACAACACAGCCTTATAATAAGTGTGGTGAATAATTGCTTTACAGAAATCAAAGCATCATACTAAGAGAGTTGATCCTGATATAGATGGTAAGGAATGCACCTTCAATAGGAACTCATGCTGGGGATTAGCTATGGCATACAGCAAACAATTTATATTTGTGCAATCATGCAGGATTTCCTCAGGCTCAATCTCCTGCAACAAGCCAATGGTTCAGCTCAAAGTCGTCAAAGAAGGTAATGTTCATGTTTGATTTGAATTTTTTCTTTCCTCTTGTGTTCTGAACAACAGCACACGTACATGAACCTTGAATATCTTGCAAAATTTTAGTGAGTTCAATTTGCATTACATTCCTATTTGGATACCATATTATTTTGCTATTTTAAAAAAGGAAAGTAAGGCAATTAACGAGTTTGCTGCTGAGTTATATGAGTGGTGAAGACATTAAGTTAACCTTTGACATGCAATTTATTGAACTACGAAGCAACAGTACAGAACCCCTTGATTCAATGTCTTACGATGGAGTTGTGCTGTCTAAAGATTTACCCTTTTTTTTCACAGGACTGTGTCCTCTAAAACTATATCTTTAACAATGTTCACAAAGAGGCAATGATTAAGGCCTTTGTCGTGTACAAACCATTGGTGCCAGATGATAAACTGATAAAGAACTTCCTTTCTTAAATGAGACACATATCATTTATGCTGACTTTTTTTTTGTGGTGTTCTATATATGCAGATACCCCTGACCGCTGTTACTTCTGTCATTGATGGGTTAAAAAAACTATACATCGAAAAATTAAAGCCTTTGGAAGTTTCATACAAATTCAATGATTTTGTATCTCCATTACTGGTACATACTTATATATTCTAACTATCAGGTTTTTTTATTAGTTATAAACATCTACTTTATTTTGTTTCTCTGTTCCTTATTGTTTTCCCTCCTAGTGGCATGGTTTCTAAGTAAATTACTTACATGAATAACAATATCAATCCTACCCTTTGCAGACAAATAGTGATTTTGATGCAAAGCCAATGGTTATGCTTTTAGGTCAATATTCTACGGGGAAAACAACTTTTATAAAGCATTTGCTAAGAACAAGCTATCCAGGTTTTATATTTAGTATCTGCTATATTTATTTTCTGTAGTTTCCCAGATTAATTTAGACAGCATGTTGTTTAACAGTTGATTTTATGCACTTGCAGGTGCCCATATTGGACCAGAGCCAACAACTGATAGATTTGTTGTCGTCATGGTAAACTTTAGAATACTCAATACTTGCAGATATGATTTTTGAAGGGAATTTGCTACAAACAACTAATGGAAGAGCTAGCTTGAATTTTTAAAATGAATAAAACACTATTTTCAATTTCTATATTTCAATGCTGATAAATGGTTTCGCATGTTTAAGTTTGAGCCAGTCAAAAGTGGTCGAATAATTTGTCAGTCTTTTACTATTTTTTTTAAAATTACCAGGGCTAATAAGATTTAGAACAAGTAGCTTGATACCTTGCCTTCTAACTTCAATAATGGTATTTTTATGTCGGATGCATGGATTTTGCCATTGGTTGACCCTTTGTTAATGATAACTTCTAAAAGGTGTCAGCTATCTACTTTATGGAATGTTAGCATGGTGACCACTGTTCAGGCACCATCTTATCAGAGTTTCCTCTGAATTGGTTAGCTATAACTATTTGTTAGATTTCTGTGGTGGTTACTATTTGTAGGATTTGTTGGCTAGATACAAGACGCATAACACACCCATCACTAATTAGCATAAAATTTATCCTAGCTTTTGTACAAGTTCGTTTTTTTTAATTTTTACTATAATGGATTGGTGTGAGTGAGTGCAATCTGCAATGTAAACCACTTGCCTAGCTGGTGTGTTGATGAGTTATATTATATTCTATCTGTACTTTTCTATCACTAATTACTCCAGTTAACTTTCTTCCTATACTAGTCAGGACCAGATGAAAGGACTATTCCTGGGAATACCATAGCTGTTCAAGCAGACATGCCTTTCAGTGGTCTTACAACATTTGGAACTGCTTTTTTATCCAAGTTCGAATGCTCTCAGATGCCACATCCAGTAAGATTTAATTTTGATGCATGTAGAGGGCATGTGATAATCTAGAGACTAATACATAACTTGTATGTTGAAGCTACTAGAGCATATCACCTTTGTCGACACACCTGGTGTTCTCTCTGGCGAGAAGCAACGGACACAACGTAGCTATGATTTCACTGGTGTCACATCATGGTTTGCGGCCAAGTGTGATCTTATTCTTCTTCTGTTTGATCCTCATAAGCTTGATATCAGTGATGAGTTCAAACGTGTCATTGGATCTTTACGCGGACATGATGACAAAATACGTGTAGTGCTAAACAAGGCAGACCAAGTTGACACCCAGCAGGTAGAATATTTCATAGCCATCTCTTTTCCATGACACTTGTTTTTGCATATTGCTTTGTTTTGATGTAAATCTGTTTTCCTCATTGGCCTGCAGCTTATGAGAGTATATGGTGCATTAATGTGGTCTCTTGGGAAAGTATTGAATACCCCTGAGGTTGCACGTGTTTATATTGGGTAATTTCTGATGCCCTTGTCTTCACTGTTTCACTTCCATGTTATTTTTGCAGACTACTTTACAAACTACAACTTACAATATGTCAATATCATAAAACCGTAGGTTGAACATTACTACAAGTACTGTAGATAAATTTGATTTACCTTAGGTTAGCACAGAACTTCACTGCAGTATTAGTGGATTCTCAAATAATAACGTAGTTTGGATCTGGTGCTTGTACTGACCTTTGAGGCTGCCTTGGTATATTAAAGCACTAAACTCATTTCCAAATTGACTCGCAGATCATTCAATGACAAACCAGTAAATGAATCAGCTGTTGGTCCAATTGGAAAGGAGCTATTTGAGAGAGAGCAAGACGATCTCCTTGCTGATCTAAAAGATATACCGAAGAAAGCTTGTGACCGCCGAGTAAGTTGTTACAGTACCTTTTATTGTTTGGGTTCTTTGAGTCCTGGATTTTCACAAATTAATCCCACTATTCCATATTTGCAGATCAATGAATTTGTTAAACGTGCGAGAGCAGCCAAGATTCATGCCCACATAATTGGTCATCTGAAGAAGGAGATGCCTGCGATGATGGGCAAAGCCAAAGCTCAGCAGCGACTTATAGATAATTTGGAGAATGAGTTCGCAAAGGTATCTTGGCACTTTAAACCTGTAATTTCTAATCAATCTGTGGCCATTGTAGTCCTGTAGACTTTACAAATGGTAGTGAGTACCCACCCTTGGTTCTTTTAGAATCCAGGGTAGGTTCTCCGCCTATCTTGGCGCCATAACTTGCCTAACCAGTTTTGGCCCAATTTACAATTTGTGCAACCTTGTTTGCTAGGTTTACAAGTTTAACAGTAGTGATTGACAAACTGAATATGGAGTATTCATGTTTTCAGTTCACCTGCATGGTTAATTTCAGATTTTTCAGTCATGTCATTCCATGCTTGACTAATACTGTGGTCTGGTGGAGCAGGTCCAAAGGGAACAGCATCTTCCAGCAGGAGATTTCCCTTACGTGGAGCATTTCAGAGATGTCCTGGGTGGGTATAGCATCGACAAGTTTGAGAAAATCAAGCCCAAGATGGTACAGGCGGTGGATGATATGCTTGGATACGACATTCCAGAACTCCTCAAGAACTTCAGGAACCCATATGAGTGATGAGCATCTTTAAATTATGACCATGATTTTCATCATGATGCCAGACTAGTCTGATTCGGAGGGATGCTGCCTTCTGCATTCCTTAATTTTTGCAACTGCCAGGAAAGATGATTTGCTGTGGTTTAGGTCTTGTTTACTCTTGTAGGGCGTTTGGCATACTCTACCTTGTTGTATAACTGCTTGCATAAGAATCTGAGAGCCATTGCTCAATTCTTTTCAATGAAGATTGTGTCATGTTGGAAGGCAATGTAGCGTGAACTCTGTACGAAAGAATATGACGCACATTGCTTTTTATATCTTTGAATGAGTATATATTTTTTCTGGGGAACAGACTGATGATAATTGGGCCCTGGGAATTAACCCAATAGCAATGCTGGACCACTGTGACATGGCGTTTTCTAAGCAGCACACTGTTTCTTTTTATTTGGAAATTGAATTGAATGTTTGCACTGTTAATGGCAGCACTTCAAATGGCCAAATCTATGTACCAAACACTTCGACCAAAACCACCTGTAATCTACAGATGAATCACCGTGTACATCTGTAAACTGTGGTTCCTTTTGAGAATTGAGTTAAACAAAACGTCACCCTAGAGATAACCTTTTCCTAACAAAAAAGAGTTTGGAGATGAACTTAGTTTTATCTGTAGCATCTTAAGGCTTAGTTTGAAGGTGAGAAAAAAAAAGAAAAAAAAGATCACGTAAAACGAGATGAGCTATTAGCGTATGATTAATTGAGTATTAGTTATTGTAAACTTAAAAAATAAATTAATATGATTTTTAAAGCAACTTTTATATAAAAAATTTTAAAAAAACATAATGTTCGAGAAGTACCTAAGTAAACAAAATATTTTTTTTCAGGAATGCAGTTCAGAGACAGCTTTACACAAAAAGAAATCCTAAACCGGAGGCTTATACTGAAGCAAGGTCATAAGCAAGGTGTCCTCCAGACTCCGGACCGACACTACCACCCTTGGAAGTCAAACGCAGCTGGCACGAACAAACGGAGCCTCGCTGACGCCGCTAACCGCACCAATCATTTGTAAACAAAACGTGTAAAACAAAATAAAAAACCGCAAGAAAGAGAAAAAAAATTGAACAGAAGAAAAGACAACGACGCGGACTCGCCGACGACCCGCGGCCCGGTCCAACCCCCCCCACCACCGCACGGCCTCGCCGCGCCGACCCCGTCAGCTCCGCCCGCGCCGAATTCCCCCAAACCCAACGCGACCTCGCCTCACCCGCACGACGGAACGACGCGACGCGCAGCGCTGCGCTTGGCTGACGGCTTGACGACGCCTCCGTCCCCGTCCGGCACCAACCCACCCCCAACCCAACGCTCCCCTTTCCACTGACCAATTGATAGCCCACCTCACCTCACCTCTCCTCCTCCTCGCCTCGTCTCCCCCTCCGTACCAGCAGTTTCGTGCACCGCACTTCACCCACCTACCTCCCCACCCCCCATCTCCCCATCAAAAACTACTACTATCCACCCATCGGCATCGACGCACGCGAGCCACCGCCCGGGTCGAATCCGGCGGAGGAAGAGGAGGGGAGGGGAGTAGATCCGGCGGGCGGCAGCGATGATGAAGTCGCTGCTGCCGCAGAGCCAGCTACGGCGGTCGGCGGCGGCGGCGTCGGCGGCGCGGTCTTCGGGGGGAGGCGCGGCATCGGGCGGCGCTGATGGGGCCGGGTCTGACGGCGGCGCGGGTGGGAAGGCTCCCGCCGCGTCCACCTTCTGGTTCCTGCTCCACGCGCTCTGCTGCCTCGTCTCGCTCTTCCTCGGGTTCCGCTTCTCCAGGCTTCTCTTCTTCCTGCTCTTCTCCACCACCGCGCTCTACTCCTCCACGTCGTCTTCCTCCTCCTCCGCCGTGCTGCGCGCCACCACGACGACGACGACTACCACTACCACCACAACGACCACTACCAACACCTTCACCCTTTCCTTCGCCGCCACTTCCAACCCTCCCCCATCTAACCCCTCCAACCACACCGCCCTGGACGCGGCGGATGCGGCTGGGGCGGCGGCCGGGCACACGCAGAGCCACGTGGTGGTGGGGCGGCACGGGATACGGATCCGGCCGTGGCCGCACCCGGACCCGGTGGAGGTGATGCGGGCGCACCGGATCATGGAGCGCGTGCAGGAGGAGCAGCGCAGGTGGTACGGCGTCAAGGAGCCCCGCCATATCCTGGTCGTGACGCCGACCTACTCCCGCGCGTTCCAGGCGCTCCACCTCACCGGCCTCCTCCACTCCCTCCGCAACGTGCCCTACCCGCTCACCTGGATCGTGGTCGAGGCAGGCGGCACCACTAACGCCACCGCGTCCCTCCTTGCACGCTCCGGCCTTACCATCGTGCACATCCCCTTCCCCGACCGCATGCCCCACGACTGGGCTGACCGCCATGCCACCGAGAACCGTATGCGCCTTCACGCACTGCGGTATGTGTGCTTTGCTGCTTCCTCATAGACAGTAGTTTTCTTTGTTCACTCCCATGAAGTAGATAATAGAAAGAAAAGTAGCTAACAAAGGATAGATTTGCTTGTGTAGTGTGATCCGGGAAAGGAAGATGGATGGTGTGATTATGTTCGCCGATGACAGCAACGTTCATAGCATGGAGCTGTTCGATGAGGTGCAGAAGGTCCAGTGGATGGGTGCCGTGTCTGTGGGTATCCTTGCACATACTGGAACAGCAGACCAGCCACGACTTAGTGAAGAGGACAAGCAGAATATGCCTCTCCCAGTTCAAGGCCCTGCTTGCAACTCTTCCGGGCAGCTAGCTGGGTGGCACACATTTAACTCATTGCCTTTTGCTGGGAAGACTGCCACTGTTGTTGGAGAGGCAGCACCGGTGCTACCAAGGGGTTTGGAGTGGGCTGGCTTTGTGTTGAACTCTAGGATGCTTTGGAAAGATGCGGAGGGCAAACCTGATTGGGTGAAGGATCTGGATGCTGTGGGTGAGAATGGCGAGGAAATTGAGAACCCCCTTACTTTGTTGAATGATCCATCCTCTGTTGAGCCATTGGGAAACTGCGGGAAGAAGATCCTGTTGTGGTGGCTCCGTGTTGAAGCGCGAGCTGACAGCAAATTTCCTCAGGGGTAAGATTTGTTTTATCTTCACTTGCTATTTTAAACGTGCCATTTTGTTGATGCAAAATATTACAATGCTATACGCCTTTGTTCAATACTTCAAACAACTTGTGTAGCCACGATCTAAGTCGTAGAGGATCCCTTCCATAAGTTAGTTAGGCTGACCAGACTTTCTAGTTAGGCACTGAACTCAGTATTTTCAGGGCAAAATTGGACCTAAGTCAACCATCTAATAATTAGTTTTTCAGCAACTGAAACTTTGTTACATTTTGAATCTAGTAAGGGTACTGCCACATATAATATGGTTGCACTGAGTTGAGTGTCGTACTAGATCGAATGGTGTGAATTACTCCCAAATTTCCTTGTTACTAATTCACAAAAAAATAGTCCATACTATTTAATCTCTTAGTTATTTGCATCTTGTTTAAGAGCTCCTTCCTGCTATAGGATTTCTGTCTTTTTTGTGACAGTAACCACCAGGGATCTGGGATTGGGAACCAATGCAGACCCCTATGTCCATGCCTTCCTGCCCATAGTACTTTCTTAAGATGTCAAATTTAACTCCGGTTTGTAAAAGTAACTTTATTTTGGTGCATTCTAAAATTACCTGCAATGGCTGTCTTCTTTTGTTATTTCCAAACAGATGGATCTTTTTTTCCTTATCTGAATGCCCCTTTGTTACATTTACTGCTGTAGCACTATAATTTTGCATCTCCAATTTAGTGAAAGTGCTCAAGTAATAAACTTTGGCTGCAGCAGAAAGCTCTAGCAAGTAGCATCCAATGTGTACCCGACACATGTTGGACAGTCACCACTTCTCTGATGTGTAATAGATCTACTGTAGAATTAGGTATTTAATAACCATTATTTACTTTTATGTAAAGATTGACCCCTTCAACTGACATGTTGCCACGTGGTAGTGGCATGAAAGTCGAAAGATGCCAAACCATCGATAATGAACTAATTGTCACTATCAACAATTTGTTTTGAAATTTGGACCTAATGTTTTGCATGCATTTTTGCAAGTTAGGATTGGAGTCAATTTCATGGTTGAACACTGTGTCATTGGTCACTTGGTAAAGAAAGTTTGTGTCCTTGTGTCAGAAAAATGTTCTCCAAAGCCATGGATATGGAGCTTCATCCCGAGAAACTTAAAAAATAAAGTACCTTTCCTTAAACTGTTGATTTCACTTGAACCAATTAAAACAATTGATTGAATACTAGGTTCTGTTAACCTAACACAGTAACACCTGCGATCATCAAGGATGGTTGACTTTTTAATTATTTGCTAATGTCTCTCCTTTTCTCTATCCTTAATTTCATGAGTTTTCATGGTTGCTAAGCTGCAGTAAAATGTATTTTTCTGCAGGTGGGTAATTGAGCCACCTTTGGAAGTAGTTGTTCCTGCCAAGCGCACTCCATGGCCTGAAACTACCGCTGAGCTTTCCTCTGAATTAGTAGATGCTAAGCAAGACCAGGAGGATAGGAGGCTTTCAAGAACCAACAGATCATCTCGGTCCCGAAGCACCACAAGGAGGAAGGAGAACTGAAGCAAAATAAGTGTATATCTTACATCTGCACAAACTACAATAGGAACCATGTCCGGTTAATCTGGTGGGTATTATGTTTATTTTTTCCCTGATGTTTTGCTAATGTGGCAGCGTTCATACTCGTATGTCTTCTGTAGAAGACTTGTTTTTTTTATTGGTAGTTGTGTTCTCTGTGTTGTAACATACAGTTCAATCAAGAAAATGGAAGCTGAATCCTGCATATCATATAAGCTCCCTGAAGTAAGGGTTTACTGCTCATTTTACGTGCTTCTGTATTGGTGATCTCTGTAATATTCTGGCTGTTGGCAGTGGAATGGTGGAAAATTCACTTGGAATAGAACGCTTCGACAACGTTCTATGAAGTATTGCCGCTTCATTCCAATCGATTAAGCAAAGGCACAGTTCCAAGGTGCTCATGGGTGATGTATAAAACTAAGGGGGTGTTTGAATGTGCTGGTAGCTTGCGGCTACTTTCTCAATTTCTGTTTGTGGCTACTTCCTTAATTTCTATTAGCACTTTCTCGATTTCTGTTAGCATTTTTTTCAAAACGTAAAATGGCGTGTTTTTTATAAAAACTTTCTATATAAAAGTAATCTCTAAAAAAATCAAATAGAGCTATTTTTTAAGTTTCTAATAATTAATACTTAATTAGTTATATGCTAATAATGTTTTTTTTTTGCGTATAGCTTATAGGCCATACTTATAAGTTGACACTTCTTAAGTTTATAACAATTATCCAAGGATAGATATGAATGAATTAAATATAAAAAGTTAAAATGTTGATTTAGACAAGTTTTCTAAGAAATACTCATGAAGATAGTTTTTACCATTCAGTACTTTTAGAGGTGGGCCTGAGATAATCCGTCGTCTCAAAAAGAACGGGAAATTTGTGCAACGCTGCTTTGGCTTTGTATCTATCTTTTGTTACTAGCGATAAGCTAGCCTTATGCATAGAGATTTTCTACCGTGCTAGGGAATCATGAATGATCTTATATGTTCTATTGTCATTCCAAAATATAAGGATTGGTCTCATATGTACTATCTCAATATAAAAATTTTTAGGATTCAAATTTTGTTTTACAATATAAGAATTTCTATCACTATTCATAGTGCTACTTAGACTATCAATCACTTTCCATTTAAATTTTTTCTATTTTACCCTCACTTACCTTTCAATCTCTATTTATTCCATATTTATTAAAAGATATCAAAATCTTTTCTTATTATCTTTAATCTCTGCTAAACAATCTAAAAATACTTATATTTTGAAACAGGTAGTATATGATACAGTTTCTTTCATATAAACTCCCTCAAGTTCATACATTACAGCTATACCTTTCTAACAATCTTTAGCCTAAATGCTTGATGGGACTACTAAAGGTTCCTCGATCAATTGACAGTTCAATTATGTATCAAAAACCGAAATTAGTTGTCAGAGCACTCATTTTATTATTTTTTTTCTTGGAGACATCTGGGGACTAGGGCAGAAATACTTGTATCAATATTTAAAGCACTCCTTTTATGGGCACAACATTACCAGACATTCAGATCAGAATTGAGGCGGCCTGGCCCCTCTGAACTATTGATTTGAATGCATCGCAAAATATTTTTGCCATTCCTATGCCTTCGATGCATGAGTACTGTCATTGTCTTTAATTTGGATGATGGAATGGAAGCTTCGTGGTCCCTTTTTATAATGTATTCAATTGCACCTGCCATTCTGCCCCATGATGTTTCTGCTTCCATGTTGAGTTCTTGATCCATATCTAAACGAGGACATTACGATTTCCATCTAGTCTTATACCATAATTCCCCATATCTTACGGAAATAAACATACGATGCTCTTCTGCTTTTTATTTTTTGGAGATGGATTTTGTTTTGTTGCAAACGCACATTAACACTTGAACTAATATAGCCTTATATGGGCCTAAATCACGTGCAGACCCAGTCCTTGGCCCAACTGACCTAATACCTACAGGTGGGCTCTATATGGGCCTAAATGATGTGATGTGAGGGCCCATCAGAATTTGGGCCGCGAAAACGGCAAGCGGGTGCGCTTGTTGGCAGAACCGGCGCCACGTGTCATTCGGGTTCGGGTCCGATAAATCCCCCGCGTCTCCCCCGCAAGCGCTCTTCCTCTTCCCCTCACCCACACTCGCAAAAACCCTAGGGCCTCCTCGCCGCAAACCGCCTCCATCCACGCCGCCGCCTTCCTCCTCCCGACAAGCCGGTGAGGAACCCCCAGCCCTTTCCGCCTCTAGGCTCGCGAGACCATCGCGCGTGGCTCGCCCCACCTGGTGCTGATTCGGTCGCTCGAGTTTGGTAGGTTGTTTTCCAAGCGCGAGATTATTCTGCAAGGGAGGTAGGTGTCGAGCGGCTGGCGATGGGGGCGGAGCTGCGGCGCGACGACATGGAGGTGGCGGAGGAGGACATCAGCGACTCCCAGGCGTTCCGGTTTGTCGAGCACGTGCTTCAGTCCGTGCGGATGGTACGAGATGGAGCTCCTGCTCCACTGCTCTACCTTTTGTTTTTTATTTGGGGGATGTGGGTGGGATGCTCCGCTTTGGAATCAGTCGTACGATGCCGCAAGGATTGGTCTGGGGAGGTCCTGGAGTAGGATTTAGAGTTGTGTTTGGTCATGAGTGTTAGTCTTACGGTTTGGATTGCATTTAATTTAGGACTCTGAGGCTCCATTTTTTGCTTTATTTTGTCCGTTGATTTCGATGCCTGATAATTCAAGATGGAGGTGGAAGGATGCCGGTAGAAAATAGTTGATGGTAAAACTAGTTCACCTTTCCAAATTATTTTTCTGGACTGCAACTGACAGACCATATCGCCATACACAACATAAGCAAAAATCTGTAGATGCAAGACACACACAGCTTTCATCTTTTTTGCGATATATTGAAGTTGGATGACAGAGCTAGCAGCGTGTGCCCATTTGTGTGCCCATTTGTTAAATGCTAAGTGCTCTCTTTGTGTAATTTTGCAATCTGACAACGAATGCATTCATAATGCAAATTCTAGGATACTATGTTTTCTCAGACCAAAATCATGCCTCTTAGTGTTTTTTGGCAATCCAAATAAAAAGTGCTGTCACTTATGCTATGGATAATACATTTCTTCAGACGAAATCAAGACGTGCAGTGAGTTACCTAGTACTGCATTCAAGTTCGAAATCCAAGGGTGTTTCGAAGATGTGATGATACGCGCCAGATGAGTGAACCGTGCAGAGTTAGGGAAATTCAAAGGTGACTGTTGCCTATGGAGGTGTTTATTGAATGCCAAATTGTGGTTGTTTCTATAGCAAGGTGCAGCCTTTTATTCTATTCATAGGAGAAAAATCCTTCTACTGTAAGGAACTTGCAGATTTTACATGCTCTTTCAGGCTCATAAATAGTTTTACTGTGGTCCTTTATGACCATTTTTAGAAAGTACTTTTCATGGGCTTTATTGCTGTAATAACTTTTCTGAAGAATTTTTCTTTCAACGGGCCCTTCAGTTACAATCCCAAGTGCATCAATTATTTTTGGATGATTTACATTGTGTATATCCCTTTTTGATTTTGAGGCCCTGAACCCAGCCTTTCCTAGTGTTCTGATTGAGTAGCTCCGTTGTTGGCTTGAATTCGTACTAAGAACCCATTCCTCAAGGGTTTATTAGGGCATAGTACTTTTTACAAATTCCCTAAAGAATGCTTTAATCTCCTGCCTTTCATTCAGGATCCTTTTCTAGTTGACCTAAAGGACAAAGACGAGTATGATAACTTGCTAAGTATTGTAGACTCTTCCAAGAAAAGGAGTTTTGATGACGAGGCTTTGCTAGTGGTAAGTGCTTAACCTTAGTTTCACTTACCTACCTTTTGCATGCTTATTGAACAACTCTTCTGATAAATCCACTAATTGCCTGCTTTTCAGCCGACTTTGAAGGCACTGTCAGAAGCAGTGTCCAAGATAGACATCATGTACCATCATGCGCTTTTGAACAATGTAACATTACTGAGTCTGTACTTTTGAGTATCCTTCTTTTTGTTGAATACCGGATCTTACTGAAGCATTATTTTTCAGATATTTACAATGTCTGTCTGGTATATGCACCACGATACAAGGGATGCTCTTTTGGAGTTAATCACAAGATTGGTATTTTCTCCTAAAACCACTATACAGTGTCCTTGTTTGATCTTTTTATAAGTTTCTGATCAAACGATTTATTGTCTAGGCTGCAGTGGCAGATCAGTTCCTCAGAGAATGTTTGCAGATGCTTGTGAACAATTTTACTCCACCTGGATCGCTTACTGCTTTCATTGATCAACCAAGATGGTTTTCAAGGAAGAAGGAAATCTATTCTCAGTTGCAAGAGAGTTTGAGAATGATCTCTGATACTGTACCCTTAGCACCAAGGATGTTAAAGGATATAATAGATAGGAGTATGCCGAAGTTATTCGATAACAAAGCTGTAAGTGTGATTTTAAGATATTCCCTTTTCCTGTAGCGATTATGATGTGCTATATGCTGGTTTTTCTTATTTGTGGATCTTTATTAGGAAAACAGTACATGTGTGTTAACAAGTGTCTGTTTTGGTAGGTTTTGTGCCACTGAAAAACAGAAAAGTAAGCATAGCTAGTTGCTTCCTTCCTTCCTTCCAACTTTGCTAAATCTTGGGTTCACAATCCTACCATGGAACCTTTTTAGAAGC
This sequence comes from Oryza meyeriana var. granulata, assembly GCA_003991445.1. NCBI lineage: Eukaryota > Viridiplantae > Streptophyta > Magnoliopsida > Poales > Poaceae > Oryza > Oryza meyeriana. The sequence goes on from RYFJ01001534.1 coordinate 224,406, forward strand.
CAACATGTTTTCTGCCGTAATAAATCCTTAGCCTTTTTAGAACCCAACACGTTTTCTGCCATATTAAATCCTTAGATTCAATATTCTTATTAAATCATGCAATTATATTATTTTTACTGTTAATTGCTGCTTCTATATCTAGTGGCTGTTGACATTAGGTGCTCGTTTGCCCATTGTCTTGTGTTTGATAGCTTATGGTTGCTAGAATTTAAAATCTGCCATTTCATCAAACAACCACTCTTACCTTCTAGTAATGTCTTGTGCAGAAGATGGTTTCATTTGTTGAGTGCATGTTGGGTCTTGATAATGATAGGATGGGTGACCTCATTGGAGCACTATTGCTGGCGAAAGTTGTGGATCTACTTACGGAATTGGATGTATGCCCCCTTTCTGTTATCATGGCTGGGTAGTCTGTCTTGTGACTAAACCTTATCTTATTAGTTGATTTATGAGCTATGCAGGTTAACATAACATGGGAAGATATACTCCAAGAGGAACATAACAAAGGTATATTTGACATGGAGCTTGAAGATTTGGATGAGGACGAGGACAGCCTTGGACAAGAAGGAACAAAGGTTAGTGCGTCATTTTTGGGATTACTAACTAATTTTTGTAGTTTTGATAGCAAATATGCAGCAACTTTGTCGCTTACTTGCTTAACTGAGAATAACTGAAGACTCACTTTATTGGTCAGGCCCTTTTTGGAGGAAATGCCTGTGCTGAAAAGCTTGATGGTTTAATGGTTGTTTTTTGTGAGCATCTTAAGTCATGTAGAGAACATGGGCGCCTACTCAAGGTGAAGCACATAGTCGATCCTTGTCTTTTAAAGAAAATATTCCTTTATCATCTTTAGGAATTTTGTTTACTACGCAAGTGTATTTATGCTTGGTAATATAGTTATGGATGTTAAACTTGGTAATAATAGCTAAAACTATTTAGTGTATAAGCACATATGAGTATCGGTGCATCCATGTATTATGTGTATGTTTTTGCTAATGCCTTCTAGTTTTGTTGCCCATAACATGACATTGCATTGGTCCTATTCATGGTGGTAGGCTTGTTACATGCTTACTGTCCTCAGTGTCCTGCTGTTTGTTTTGATGGGATGAGACATAATATGCATTTCTGAAGGACTTTTCTGTCTGGGATCCAGAGATGTTCCATACATCATTCTTACTGCATGCAGTTCATTAGACACTTTTCACGTAAAACTGGTATTTTGACGCTAAAATGATATTATGTAACATTAATTGACCCTCTAAAGAGTAAAGACCCTTGTCTTTGCTATAAAAAAATAATCATATTGGGCCTGATATTCTTCAAAACAAATAAATGTGATTTTTGCATCGAACATATCCTTTACTTTTTTTTCGTTACAAGGAACATTTGATAGTGTTTACACTTTAAACACGCTAATTGTAAATTAACTCATAACACTACATATATACACTGGAATTTGGCCATCTTGCACCTTTCCATATAAAATTGTAGGACAAATAAGAATAAAACAATATCTGGAAGATCTGCTGTGTAATATTAATAATATTCCGTACACTTCGTTAGAAATGCAAGATCGATGTGGTGCAGGCAGACTCACTGCTAGTACCTTTTTTAAGATGTATATACAGATAACTGAACAATTTTACCACTTCTATACTGATGTCTTGTCATTTATTCATGTTTTGGTTTGAACTGCACAGGAATTTGGTATTCTGAAGACTATCTTTCGAGCATCTGTGCTAAGGGTGCACAAATCCAAATTCGCTCAGGTTAATATTAACATTTTTTGTTAACTAAATTCACTGTAATTTTTTTGACGAAAAAATTCACTGTAATTTGGTGATTGTACCATGTGTTATTCAGCATTATATATTTATTTAATTGCTTTCTACTTCATTCTTGTTATCTGATTCTTCTGTTGCAAATTCACAGTTTATCATGTTTTATGCCTGTTCACTGGATCCTGAAATCTGCGGCCTTGAATTTGCTCTCTTCTTAACTGACATCTTTGCTAAAAAGGAAGAGGATCCAATTTCTAGGTATTTTATATGATACACCCTATATCTTTGTCTTGTGAACTTGCAATCGTAGCTGGCATTCTAGGTATTCTAGGTGTTGAGATTACTTAGGACACACTTCAATCTTCACATGTTTGTTTAGCTGGCATTTTTGTAGCTGAAATTTTAGTTGCAAACATAGCTGTGGAGCATCAAACTTAGCTTTTTTTATCCACTCATCATATTTGCATCATTTTACCAAAAACAATTCTCACACTTATCTTGGTTGTAACTGTTTATTGAGGAGATTGCGGTGGACTGTATATTTGATTCTGATAATAACTTGTATGGTAAAGAACAACCGGTAATCAGTTTGTTTTTTAAGTGCAGAATGTCTGCAGTTTCATACATTGGAAGCTATCTGTCTCGGGCAAGGTTCATTTCTGCTGATACAGTGGTTGCTGTACTCAAAAGGTGGCGGTCATGCTGTAGTATTTGCATCCATATATTTCTTGAGTAATATGGTTTGGTATTTGAATATTTTTCTACTTTGCACAGGTTAGTGGACTGGTGTGTTGACTATTGTGACCTCCAGAACAACATAGGGATTACAACCAAGCCTATAAATCATCAAATATTTTACGCAAGCTGTCAGGTTAGTTTTGTCTCAGAACTCAATAGTATTTGCATCACTCAAAACGTTTTCCAAATCTTATGAAGATTTTTCATTTGGTGTTACTCTTCCTAGAGGATGCTAAATGCTCTCTAAGCATGTTGCTGTTATCTTATGCCTGCAGGCAGTCATGTACATCCTGTGCTTTCGCTTAAGATCTATTATGGATTACCCAAATCTTAAGTCACAACTTTTTAACATGCCTTTTGGATATATCTTGACACACCCACTGGAACCTTTAAAGGTTTGTACAGCACCAATTCTCTGCCTCATCTAAATTTCCTTTTGTAGCCACAATACTCTTTTTCTCATTACTTATCCCCACTAGTAGCTGTGTGTTGACTGTCGAGTTCTTGAAGTCTTAAGTCTTAATTATTAGCTAGTAAGTACCTTTGACAACTCACATGGCTATTTGATTTCTAGGTCTGCTTGCCATCGATAGTAAGTGAGTTCCTGAGACAAGCCAAAGCTGCCAGGTTGTTCAATGCATCTGTGCGTTTGGCATTCGAAGATGCGCTTGAATCTGATTTGTCCAAAACTTTTGGAGGAATGAATAGACTTGATGTGTTCTTCCCATTTGATCCTTATCTGCTAAAAGAATCTGACAGGTGTGCATCACTATTTCCTTTAAGCACTTTTGGCCTATTATAACAGCAATACTCCAGTGCTGTGCTTACCTTTTTTGTGCTGTGTGTGGGTTAAAATAGTCTTGTCTAGTAAACCTTAAATCTGATATTTGGATTGTTGCATACAATTGTACAACAATAAAAGCTGCTTAAATCTCAGTTATTTTGTCTCGAATCATTTTTTATCCGTATTGTTATGGATTTGAAAGCACTGCCTCATTGAATCCAATTGTTAGCTGTCTATGTTATTACATATTACTAATATTCTGTGCTGTCTGATAACCTTGCAGATACATGCGTCCAAATTTTGAGTACTGGTCCATGGTAAAGACAACATACAACAATTATAACAGTGATGTTGATGATGAGCTAGTGGACCTTGATGCACCTGAAATGAACGTGGGCAGTTTGGATGATCATGTTGAGATAGATTTCAACAGTGATGATGACTTGGAATACTCTATGAACAAGATGTCCATAACACCGCACCGATCTTTCTTTCATCAGATGGCGATGAATAGTGACACTGGCCTTACCATGCCTGCGAGGATCAGACCTTCAGTGAGCCCTCCATCATAATTGGTCCAAAGATCATCGCTGTGGTCAACATGTTCTTCATTTCAAAAGAAACAGCCGGGTGCTGGGATTAGCATTTGAAGCCACCTTGCATAAGGTTTTAACTATCGAACAGAAGCAGAGCTTTCTTTCATATCTGGTAGTAGGGTTGAACGACCCATTCTTTTGCAATGTATCCAGCTCAAATAGTTTTGGGGTTAGTTTTGGGATGAAATGTGAAGTACAGATGTGTCCTTAAAATCGAAGTGGGAGTGGTTGTGACTATAGACTACTAGGTAGCCCTTAGGTAGCCCTCTGGGGATATACTAGACAGGCCTGTTTTGATGTAGAATGATTTACTGATATTTTCATGTTGGAACCACAGCTGTCTAACTTGATAGATTTGGTTGGTCGGTGCTGTTTCTGATATGTACGTTGAAGAAATACTCGCACTCGCACGCCACTGGTTGCAACGTGCACTACCATGCGACGGATGCCCATTTGTCTTTTCAATCCGTTAAATTGCTGTTTAATTTCACCATGCAGATAGGCAACAAAGTTTGTTCGTGCAATCTCAAGTTCTCAGCTCACCCAATGAATCTGTACTTCAATTGCTGGCGCAATAATTTAATAGTTTATGCCAAACTTACTCATTTGCTATATCCATCGACTTGTTCAATTGATATTTGCTATATCCATCAATCAACTTGTTCAATTGACAAAGCCTATATGCCCTGATTTACGTACAGTACAGCATCACACTTTATTCTTGACACGTGCTTACATCGTACTCACTAAAAATGCCACGTGCTTTTTATTTATAAATCGACGCATCCCTGAACCATGAACTGCCATTCCCTGCTCATTTAGACCCTGCAAAACGATCATGCGGAGGGCGAGTCAGCTAGTGAAACGCATAGGAAAACTAGTGCGAATCAAGAGCATCAGAGCGTTAGCGTTACTGGTTGTAGTCGATGACGATCCTGCCGGCGTCGAGGTTTCCGATGGCGTTGAAGGCCTCCTGGGAGAGGTCGAGGGTGGAGGTGCACCCCGGCGACGGGCAGCGGTCGACGATCTTGACGGTGACCTCGCCGCTCTTGCAGGGGTTGGGCACGGCGTTGGTACCCCTCACGCACCGCACCCTGTACATCCTCCCGCACGCTCGCCCGCCGTCCCACAGCCCGTCGCTCGCCGCCGCGATCATCGTCCCCTGGTCCTGGAACCCGTAGCACGCCGACGCTGCGCCACAATATATAGTAGAAATTTCTATAAAAATGTTTTACCAACTTAATAGTATAAGGTATCGTAGAAGTTACTATAAAATGTTTTGGCTTTTTTTTGTTGGTTTCAACTTTAGTAATTTTTGGCATTATCGTCGTAAGTTCACAGCCCTACCAAATTTTAGTAATCTTTTTGGCACCTTTTGATTTGAATACTCTTAACAAAATTTGGTGAGCTCTTAAACCAAACACCACCGAATATTTCTTGTCCTATTAAAATTCACTATTACCAGAGTTTGGTAAGATTTTTTTTTGACATTAAACAAAAAAATCATTTAGTTTGGAAATGTACGTGTGTAAACGGTGTAGAAGGTAGCGGTCCCTTCAATGGCACGCGACGCCGAGACGAGGCCGAGGAGCAGAGCTGCAGCGAGCAGGATGCCAACTCTAGCCATGGCCGCCGAGATCGATCACCAATGGATCTGGGAGAGTTTCTCGTGTAGGGTTAGACGAAGGCTATAGGCTGCACGAAGCTGATGAGTTCTCCATTGTTAGCTACGAGGTTGATTTATAGAACAGCTGGTAGCCTGGTACTTACAGTGTGCCGTGGAAAATCGTGCCCGGTGCATGGAAAATTCAGAGTTGCATTCTGTCCTGCTAGTAGGCAACAAACTTGGAAAATTTTTGGTCCTGCGTGTCTTAAGCTGAATCTAGAGAGAGAGAGAGAGAGAGAGAGGAAGAAACGTAATCGGCAGAACTATACTAGATGAACATCATGTAGAACAACCATTTGTTTTGGTCAGAAGAAAAAAATGAACCGCGCACAACATTGTTCATCTGGAAAATAGCTAAATTTCTGGTCCACGCTTAATTCGCCGCCATAATGTTGACAAACTAGTGCCTATCTATATATCACTATCAATATATATACATAAAATCAAATCAACTATTGGGCAGCTTGCGTAATTATTTTACTGTTGGAAAAATATGCCTTCATCGAGTACATAATATTCGGCATCTATTTTCGTGTGCTGACTAGCAGGCTACTGGATAGGAATAAAGGACCACTGGAAAATTCAGCAAGTTTGCTATCCTCTGGAAGCTGATCTGTAACCAGGAAATTATTATTTCTTCAGTTACGTCTTGTGCAATGCAACAATGTGCCAAATTTCTTCAACAACATGTTAATTACTAATTAGTGGCAGAGCTACTAGATAAACATGGAGAAGATGCAGATGACAAGCAAACTGGACGAAATCCGCCGTGGCCGGCAAGGGCTGTTCTGACTCGTCTACCGATGATGACGACGCGGCGCCGCGGCGTGCGTGTAGCCACTTACCGGAGGTCCAACGGAGTTCGTCGGGTGTTCTTGTCAATGTCGCCGGAGAATGTGAAGAACGCCACCAGCAACACCGCCGGCGACGCCGCGTGGGAGAAGGTAGAGGCGAGCGTACACAATAGAGCGTTGTGAAACGAACGGGCCGGATTAACTTCGAGGCCCAGCAGTGATTAATTGGGCCTCGCCAAAAGCCCACACTTCACCAAGGTAGCGATCCAAACTCCGTTGGCCCACTCGCGGCGTTGACCTCGAGCCAGGAAATTGGGCTCATTTGAGCGCAGGAATTTTCATTCCCTGCATTTCTAGAGGAGCTAGCTCTGATTCTTGTATTTTTCATATGAAACCGCTGTGATTCTCTGAAATTGTCATGTCTCTGAATGATGCACACAGAAAACAGCTTCATCCACTGCCATTAATAGCTTCTTTTTATTGAATTTTGATTCTGTACATATGTGCCAAGTCCACCTAGCGAATCACGATACCTACGACTTGCAGATTGATCCTCTCTTCTTTTAGGCCCTGCAAAAATAAGACGAAACAAGTGAAAAACACAACATGTATGTGTATACACTATGCACGAATTCGTATACATGTGTGCATGCAGCGTACGGGTTGTAGTCGATGACGATCTTGCCGGCGACGGGGTTGCCGATGGCGGCGAAGGCCTCCCTGGAGAGGTCGAGCGTGCCATTGCATCCGGGGCAGTGGTCGACGATCTTGACGGTGATGTCGCCGCCGTGGCAGGGGTTTGGCACCGCGTTGGTGCCCCCGACGCACCGCACGGTGACCATCTTCCCGCATATCTTGCCGCCGTCCCACAGCTCGTCGCTCGCCGCGGCGATCATCCTGCCGTAGTCCTGGTTCCTGTAGCACGCCGACGCTGCATCCGCCGCCGCCGTCGCAAATTAAGCAAAAAATCGGCAAAACGCACGTAAGAATTCTTCGTGAAGTTGTAGCTGAGGAAGTAGTGATCTTTGCATGCAAATGATTGTGAAAAAATGTAGTGAGGTTAGAGTGAAGTAGATACGATTGTAGGTAGTGTAGAAGGTCGCGGTGCCTTGAGTGGCATGCGACACTGACACGAAGCCGAGGAGCAGAACTGCAGCGAGGAGGAATGCAACCTTAGCCATTGTGGTGGACTAGCTACTTGATGTGTTAGATCTGACAAAGCAGAGTTTGCAAGTTGCAACTTCTGTTCTTGTGCGGATCGTGGAACTTGGTGCAGAACGGACTGAGATTTATATAGGGGAATATTACGAGGTACTAAATCTATTTCTGGAGTAGATTGAGTTAAGACGTATACCGAATCTGTTGTCATGCTGTAATGTGGATACATCATCTTATCTGGGGAAACTTATTAAAAGGTGCCAAATTTGTTCTGGTGTGGATAGAGGATCATCTTAGCATCAATTTGGTGTGGATAGAGGATCAGTTTATGTGAAATTTGTGGATAGAGTATGGATTTAGCATAAACTGAATAATTGATGATGGGCATAAACTCTCGGTCCTCTTGTTTTCCCTGCTCAAGAATGGACAACTTGATCTCCCCAATATTGCCTCATTCATCATTCATGTGCTTGTCTCCGGACTGCTAAAATTAGGTGCCACAGCTGTGCAAGATCGCTGAACAAGACGTCTTTTCTAGTCCAATTTGGAAGCTTTTTAAGTTTGGAAGGCTGTCAGGTATTACACTTCAGTGAGCTCAATAACGGTGGACAATAGTATATAGCTCAGTAAGATTCTTGGAGACACTGTGTGATTGTGGACGATTGATTCAACTCGATCATAATCCCTGAATATCCCGCCAACTCTTTTAACGTATGATATCCAATACAATGTCCAGTTAATCAGATCGTTGTAGAAGGCCTAAGTAGAAGGTACACCTGCCTGCAATTTTATTTTGTCAAATCAGAGGAATGCGAGAGAGAGGTGAACCGATCTATAGCATCCAAAAAAAGACAGATTTCTAAAAGTTAAAATTTAAAATTTAAGTTGAAAAATAGGTATTTAACAGATGCCTAAATCTATCTCTAAAAATTTCTCTATGCTCAATCTCAACTCATAAGTGAGCCAGATCTAAGGAACTTATTGGTGTCTCCAGTCACTGCTCCCGTGGAAAAATTTCACCGCTTACGTGGCAGGAATTCTCTGCCGTGCCTTTTCTTCCTCCCGTTACCTTTTATCCGCACCAATTTTTTTATGTCACTTGTCACAGTCGCTTGATCTGCACACTGCCATAAGCCATCATCGATCTATATCTCCACCGGCCGCGATTGATAACACATTTAGCTAGGGGATCATCAAGGCTTTATGTTTCTCCATAGGCTAGCGGTAAAGTTTTCCGCCGAGAGCACTATGGTTGGCGACGTGTTCTCTGGTGACAAGAAGTGGCGGCGTCAATAAAAATCCTCTCGATCGGTGTTTGCACGGGAGCCATGGTACCATCAAAAGAAAATGATCGCAAGCAAACGTTAGGCCCATCTATCCTACGTGGCCAACAAACTAATTTTTGGATCTAATTTTTAGAGCTCTCTTAGAGATGATAAAACTTTTTAAGTCGAAAATTTTTTAGATAGTTCTAATCTAAATTTTTGGGACTAATTTTTAGGTCTTTTTTAAGATGCTAAGGTTGTTCTGAAGCCTGAACAATATCTTTTGTTTTTTTTTTGTGGGGAAGAATCTGAACAATATCAACAGGATGAAATAGCCTGTAGCACCAGCATCTTAGCAAAATGTGCCAAGGTAGCGCTGATAATGCTTCAATTTTCGTTAAAAACAGATGAGATCATCGCACGGCAGGTTCTGGAGCTTCTTCTCCAAAATCTCTTCGTTGCCCTTGCTCCGGTGGTGGTCGCCATCGCCAAGCAGGCCTGCGATCGAAGCCGGCGGCACACGCGCACATGGCCATGGGAAAGGGGCCGGGATCGGGCAGCAATCTCGCGGCGGCGCACCTCCCATCTCCGATACGCAGACTCCCCGGCCGCGAAAGCGAACCGGAGCTTCGCACCGCCGTGCCGGCCATGGTCCCGCCGCCTGACGGTATATACGGGGCGGTCCAAAGAAGCCAACGTAATTAGGCTAACGTTCCGCAGTAGACCTAATAAGGCCCACAACAATTCATAGTTCCGAGGAAAAAGTCTATGTCGTCTCCCTTAGTTATGATTGATTTTCGTCCCTTAACTATAAAACCCAGATATAAAAGCTCTTTTAACTATAACGACCGAGACTAGAGAATAATATACCATTAAAATGATATAGACCTAATGTATTAGATATCAGACCTGATACATACATATATTAAACTTAATATCCAGATATAAGTCCTATGCCATTTTAACAGTATGCTGTTGTCTAGTATTAACGTATTTCATGTGGGCCAGAAAGAAGGACCAACATTGTGCGAAGGGAATGGACCAACTTCTAAGGCGGCACTGCAGCCCATCTCACCGGATGCTCGCTAGTGGGACGTGGAAACACGAGATTTTCGATACAGCCCGCCTGTGACTTCGAACCCCTTCTAGGGCCACTCCACAAACGAAGAATTTTTTTATTTTTATATTTATTTAATAAAATATTTACAAAACTATATTTTCATTTCAAAAATTTACAAAAATATACTCCCACCGCCCTTTGGGAGGGCGATTTTTACAAATTGCCCTTCCAGAGGGTGATTTAATGACGTGGCTGATGGCCGTTGGTCAGGCAATTTGCAGGTGGTCCCTCGGCCCACCAAAAAACTGCCCTTTGAGATAACGGCAAGGAGGCCGCCTGCAAAAATCCGGCTTGCCGCCCTCTTAGAGGGCGGTTTTTAGGTGGCCCGAGGGGCCGCCTGCAAATTGGCCGGCCCCGGCCGGATTTTTGCAGGCAGCCCCCTTGCCGCCCTCTCCGAGGGTGGTTTTTGGGTGGCCAGGTATAAAGCCCCCTCCCACTCTTAAAAAATATCATAAAATTCATACAAATCACAGAAAAAAAAAGAAGAGAGAGCTGAGAGCGAGGCTGAACGAAAGCAGTGAAGCTTTGTCAGTTTACTGATTCATCTGCAGGTAAAATTTATTGTTTCTTTGTAATTTCTATTTATATGCAAGAATTGATATAGTATTATACTGGTTATGTGTATAGTACTGTATGAAAATAAGTTGTTACTCGTAGATCTGTAGGTTTTTAGTTAATCTGTTAGATGACTTAAGTTTTGTAGAGATGTGAGGAGAATATTGGTACCTAATTTAACTGTATTTTTGCATCAACAGAAATGGCAAATAAGGTGATATTTCAGTTATTTCACGGGCAAGAGAATATTAGATATGGTCCAGAAGGGGTAGATCTGTCGGATTTTAGTTCAACGGCTAAGGGGATTGATAGACCAGCTGAGAGAAGTTTTGGGTCAGTGTACAACTGGCTGATGCGAGGGTTTCGACTGAACCCCGAGCTCAGCGCAATAATCTTGTATGTAGTAGTCAGTCGTGCAACTGAAGGTTTTTTTGAGAACTAATGCTGGTAGATTGCACTGCCACTTGGAGATGGTATGTGGAGAATGCATTCCAACGTGGTTGGCCACTGGGCATACTTGTGTCGATATATGAGAAAGATAACACCGCTGGTACAATGGCCGTGCAAGATGATGAGGATCCAAATACGGTAGGAGGTGATGGTGAAACAATGGAAGGAAATGAAGGAGCGAATGAAGGAGGGAATGGAGAAGATAGACAGGCAACATGTGTGGCAGATGAGGGAGAACAAATCAATACCATCGTCGAAAAAATGGATAGGGAAGATTCTGAAAACGAGCAAGCAGAGCATGATGATTCGTCTGATGAGGACACCGTGATGTCTGCAGAATGGAGCAATGAGAACTTCTCTAGACTTGCTATCTCCGAGGGACATCATGTGCCATGGGAGTACAAGGAGAATGAGGTCATCCAGGGGGCCAAGTATGCATATGTAGAGGATTTAAAGGAGGCAGTAAAACAATGGGCCGTGTCACTTTAAAGAGAGTTCTCGGTCGTGAAGTCAAGCAAATCGGTGTATGAAGTGAAGTGCATGAAGGATGGGTGTCCATGGCGGGTGCACGCATTCAAGGATAAATGTAAAGATTATTGGCAAGTTTCAATTATGACTGAGCATTCATGTTATTTACCCGGTGTTGAAAAATATCACAGAAATACGACATCTGCATTTGTTGCAACAGAGATGTACTCCCATATTATCAACAATCTGGGGTACGAACTAAGGTCAATTGTTAGACATATTGAAGAGAAATTCAAATACACAATTAGCTATGCTAAGGCTTAGAAAGCAAAACAGAAGGTTGTAGAGATGAGATTTGGTACATTTGAAGTAGCCTATGATAATTTGCCTCGTCTGTTAGGCTGTATTCTTCAGAGGAATCCGAAGACGTACTACGACCTGAAAGCCTTTCCATCAATTGACCATAGTAATAAAAGTGTGTTGCAATGAGTATTCTTTGCATTAGGTGCTTGCATTCAGGCATTTGTCCATTGTCGTCCAATCCTCTGCATCGATGGGACATTTCTGACCGGGAAGTACAGAGGGTAGATCTTAACAGCAATTGGAGTTGATGGGAACAACCAAATTCTACTAGTGGCTTTTGCTTTTGTTGAGAGTGAGAACACTGATAGCTGGTATTGGTTTTTAGAAAGGATTAAGTCTGCAGTTGTACGGATGAGACTAGACGTGTGCCTTATACATGACCGTCACGCCGGCTTGCTGCGTGCAATTGAGGAATTGAGATATGGATGTGTTGAGAAGGGATACCCACCAAGGTGGTATGATATCCAAAGCAGATGGTGCATACGTCATATGGGTGCTAATTTCTACAGATAATTTAAGAATAAGTACCTTATGGATCTTTTCAAGAGGCTTTGCGCCTAGAATCAAGAGAAGAAATTCAATGAACTTTGGAGGAGGTTGGATGAGCTAACCTCTAAACTAACAATTAGCAGTCCAGGAGGGCTCCCATTGGAGGGGATGAGGCTTCACAAGCTCTTGGGCCTCTATCAAGTGACGGACCACATATGAGAAGAAGGTCTGCATCCTCAGTTAGAAAATTTTCGGATTGGATTGAGAATGAGCCAAAGGAGAAATGTGCATTGTTGTATGACAAAGATGGTTCTCGGTTTGGCATAATGACCACAAATTTGGCAGAGGTCTAAAACTGGGTTATGCGTGGTGTTCGAGGGCTCCCACTTATTGGAATAGTTAAATTTATCTTGCATGACACATGCAAGTACTTCAGAGATCGGTTCAGAGCAGCTGGGCCCTCAATGACGAACAATAATCTTTTCTTTGGCACACTACTGATGAAGTATCTGCAAGATAAAAGTGAAAAGGCCCGAAGACATCGTGCTCTACCTCAAGGCACACAAGAACACAGATTTGAAATATTGTGTGTTGACAAGGGCATGCGCAGAATCTACCGCAAAAGAGTTGTGCAGGAGTGTGTGCTGAAAGAAGACGGGACCTGCAAGTGCTCGTGCCGAAAACCTACACTGCTCCACAAGTCATGCTCTCACGTTATTGTCGCGAGCGGTGAGTGCGGGATAGAAGCACGCTATTTTGTCTCACCTTATTTCAGGAAAGAAGAAATCTATAATACCTGGAGCGGAGAGATATACGGTTTCGGTATTACGGGTACATTTACTATGGAGCATCCTTAAGCTGTGTACATTCCTGACCCAACAAAATTGAGGGATAAAGCAGGTCGCCGCAAGATAAGACGCATCCGTAATGACATGGATGAGTCAGAAGCCGGTGGAAGGCATAAGCGTTGTTCAAAGTGTGACCAAACATGTCATACATATAAGAAATGTCCAAAGGATGCAACCGGTCCAAGTGCGGCGGAAGCTGGACCGTCGGGTTCAGCCGCTGATGGCAGTCGTCCTACGGGTGAAGGCACAACTTCAAGACAACCCCGTCTTAGGCGTTCTCGAACAATTGGTGATGCTACGATGTAGTGTAAGTCTATACTAGTTCTTTGTTATAGAAGGATATCTACTGTACTGTTGTTTTTTATTGTCATGTAACAATGCTATAAACTTTATCAATAATTAACGCTAACTCTCTATTTGCATGCAGGTATGACGTACCATACACCGGAGCTGTTGGACCGAGGTGTCGACCAGTCCCACCGGTCTTACCTGTCAGCCGTGGAGGGTGCCCATCTAGCCACCTTCCGTCCACGGCCTTCACGTCACCTCCTGCGGATAGACCCTTGATTCCGTAAGAGGTAAGAGCTGTACGAATATTCATTCACATCGTTTGTGCATATCTATGTTCCCCAATATTGAATAAAGTGCTATATTCTGCAGGTTGTGTGAGGCTGGACTTCTTTCGCTGTGTAGGCTAGTTGAGCCCGCACCGGACGAGGCAGACCCCGCCAAGCGATGGGACGCTGACCGGTCACTTCTGGCAGCACTGGTGGATCGCTGGAGACCGGAGACCCACACGTTCCACCTACCGTGTGACGAGATGACTCCCACACTCCAGGACGTGTCGTACCTGCTAGGACTTCCCCTCGCAGGAGACGCAGTCGGTCTGATCGACGGGGGGCACGGTTGGTCGCAGGACATCACTGCTCGGTTCGAGCCCGTGCATCGTCAACCTGAACTTGGACCCCGGGGTTGGCTACCGCCTTACACCACGAATGGCCCCTCGCAAGCTTGGCTGCTACAGTTCACCGTTAGTTGCGGATTCCTTTCATTCACAATCATCTGACCTACAAAGCAACAGAGCTGCTGACTATAATCTTTCTTTACAGTCTGATAAGTTAGACGATGACGCCGACGTATACTCAGTGCGGCGGAGCATGGAGGCGTACCTGTTGTGGCTGTTTAGGTGGGTGATGTTCACCAGCACTCACGGCCACGTGGTGGACAAGGGACTGATCCACTACGCTCGTGCCATCGCCGACAGCGAGGACGGACACGTACCGCAGTGGAGTTGGGGATCTGCTGTGCTAGCAGTGACGTACCGTGCTCTTTGTGACGCGTGCACAAAGACCGATCTAGGTGTGATTATCGCCGGTTGCCCTCTCCTTCTGCAGCTATGGGCGGCCGAGCGGTTCGCGATAGGCCATTCTCTGATTGAGCACTCTTCCTACGAGAGCGGCCCTGGAGGCTTGTACGGCCAGTGGCCCGAGGACCGTCCGACTATGGGGACCGTATGGTGTCGCCGTGAGGTTCAAAATGTGAAATTCTATGTTTAGCACTTATGCGCAAACACTCACGTGTAAGCTTTTCCTATTTTGTAGCGTTGTTACGCCCACAGGCAGGTTAGGAGGGCCTACTGCGAATTCGTTTTGAAGTTCGATCGCCTGCTGCCTAGCGATGTCGTCTAGGAGCCGTATAGTCCGCAGGCCATCGCGGCCCGTGCACCGCTCGGACTCTCTTCTCTTTTCACGCGCGACCAGGCGTACTGGACGACGACAGTGCCGTTGGTGTTTGACATCTTCGTCGAGCCCCACTGTCCGCAGCGCGTGATGCGACAGTTCGGACTACGTCAGCACTCCCTATCGCCCGTGGAGATCGTTGTGCCGCGTGATGTGCACCGGTTAGTACAACTGCGATCTTTGTTTAGTACTACAACTATTTAATATAGCCTAATGCACTCTCTGCAAATAGATATAATCGTAGGGGACAGGCAGCCGGTGCTCAGTGGTATCCTCGACTGCAGAAGTACGCGGAGGACTGGTTGTTGGCGACGGAGGAGGTCATCGACGAGATATATCCACACACTGAGGAGAGCTACCTAGCATACCTCACGTGGTACCAGGCCCGTACCCGCACACGCGTAACGTTCACCCCAGATGATCCACAACCACACGTCGCCGCTACGACGGACACGTATCCTAGACACCGTGATTAAGACTACTTCCGCGTGGTACGTCACATTATCTTTGCACTTTGCTATTCCCTTTGTACGTGTCTACGGTTCTAACACATGTTCATGTCACATTTGAAATAGGCCGACGCAGCGCGACAGGTTCAGGCTGATGTAAACACGGCGTTCGGACGGTTGGACAGTGGGATCGTGCTGAATGCCGATGAGCAGAGAACGACCTTCGGGAGGATTCGTCAGGCGATGCACACAGTGCTTCGTGCGCTCACTTGTCGTACGGCTGATGCGGTACCTCCCGTAGTTGCACAGCAGCAACAGCCACGGCTAGTAGGAACAGGAACAGGAGTGCGCCCGCAGGGTTCCAGTCAGCCATCTGGCCCCTCTAGAGGTAAATTCGACTAACCATCAGTTCATAACATGTTTCCTTCTACGACATGTACCGTTGTACATCAATATGCTTCCCTGCAGCTTTCGCTACACCGTACCTACATCCCTCTGGAGCTAGCACGTCGACGCATGGAGTGCGCCAAACACGACCACACGCGCAGCTGGGCACGACAAGTGCCCCCAAGGCCACGACAGGAGGTCCTTCAGGTTATATCAAAGTTTATTTTTGCCTTACAAAATTTTGGTTTGCAATTATCAATATTTTGGTGTACAGGGTTCTACTCTACAGCGCCGAGGATGTTTGCTGGCGCTGGCTCCTCCACGCAGGGCGCACGCGGCAGCGGTTGGGCACCGGATCCTTTCGAGGGGGACGACTTGGAGGACTCGGGCGAGGAGATCCAGGAGATACTAGCTGCCTCGCAGCTCAAAGGAGCTCCGCCACCACAGACGCAGGACCCACCAGCTGCCACACCCGTGTAGACGACCCGCGCTGGCCGTGCCGTACCACCAGACCGGCTGACGTACTCCCAGGGCCAGGTGCGAGCACAGGGTAGGAAGACAAAGAGAGCTAGAGGTTACGGTTAGGGCCCGTAGTACGTTGTATCAGTGATAGTTTGTCTGTTGTATATCATGTTTTATTAATTCTATGCATATTGAAGAAACCTCTTTACTTTGTTGTAACATACCCAGAATATATATATATACCAGGAATAAATTATGGATAATCGTGGAAAAACTAATACAAAGTGCTAAGGCTTTGTTTCAAAACTTTCACCTATATATATATATATATATATATATATATATATATATATATATATATATATATATATATATATATATATATATATATATATATGTATATACATATATGGAGACCCATGTTTTGCTCTCTTTTAAAGAAAAACTAGTAATCACATTGTCAATTCAAATTTATAAGGGATCCTGGCCCAGATCCGGCTGCTGACGAGCGCCCGAGGCACTCCGCCGCCGTTGGACCTCTCCCGGAGCAACCGTCGCCGTTCCAGCACTGCTGAGTAACCCAACATCTTTGGTGAGCCTCTCTAGTCCCTCAGGTATTGCATGCATGCACCATTTCAGCTTGTAAGGTAAAATCCATATGCATGCCGAAAGAGTTCGCCGCCTCCGCCGTTGTCGCCGGCGATTCCAACCACCTCCGACCGCGAGACAACCACCGTTAGGTTCGCCTGGTACTCCTCTAGCTTTTCTCTTTTGGTCACCCGACGAGTTACGCCGCCATTCGCCACCGCTGCCACGGAAAAGCTCACTAACTGTGCCTCCTCTGTTTCGCCTGGCCGGACCATCCTCTTCGTGGCCGGACGGTCTGTTTCATTGCCGGCTATGCCCTGCTCTGTCCCGAGCACCTGGCCAACCAAAAACCGCCCTCGGAGAGGGCGGCAAGGGGGCCGCCTGCAAAAATCTAGCCGAGGCCGGCCAATTTGCAGGCGGCCCCCCGGGCCACTTGCAAATTGCCTGCCACATCATTAAATCGCCCTCTGGAAGGGCGATTTATAAAAATCGCCCTCTCAGAGGGCGGTGGGAGTATATTTTTGTAAATTTTTGAAATAAAAATATAGTTTTGTAAATATTTTATTAAATAAATATAAAAATAAAAAAATTCCACAAACGAACGGGTTGGATGCTCTACCCGTGGGCCAAAATGCGGCCTGCTATTTTTGGAGAATGGGTCGCCTATGCAAGAGGTTAATGGGCCGGGATGTTTCACACGTATGGGAATTTTTTTATTTATATATTTCTTTTTTAAATTAACAAAAATATTTTTTGTTTTCAAAATTTATACAAATATACTCCTCCTGTTCTCTAGGAGGTTTTTTTTAAAAAACCGCCCCCGTCCTTCTAGAGGACGGTTTATATGATATGGCAGTGTGTGGAAAAAATTGTATTTAGGCCCTTAATGTCCATAATTGTGTGTACATTATTTTGATAATTTATAAATAAGTTATACGAAGTCCGATTAAGGCAAACTTTATATCCAAATTGTAGAGCTCGATGAGATTCTCAGCTTTGCAGTTGACAACCTTTTTATTTGCAATCATTTATTGTTCAAATATTTGTTATAAATCTCATATCTATTTAAAAAAAATCTTAGATCTATGTTGCATACGAAGTCTGATAGAAACAAACTATATATCAAAATTATTGTTCTCGATAAGATCTATAATTTTGTAGTTTATCATTTTTTTTATTTAAAATCATTTAGTGTGTCAAACCCGCTAGGCAATGCAAGTCAGTAAAAAAAATGTACTAGGCAATGCAAATAACAGTAAGTTTTGTATTAAATGGCTGCAGACGAAACTTACATCGGTGGCAACCCACTTCAGTCCGGGGGTAAAACCGGCGTGGGTGTATCCCTTGCAACGAAGTAACATGATCATGCATAGTCTTAGAACTTGTAGTCAAGTAGTTCCCATATCTAGGTAGCAGAGCTACGGACCATAAGGTATTGTATAACTATTAGTGATATGTTCTAGAGACAATCATAGAAATAATTGTACTCCCTTTGTCCCGATCTATAAGGGGTTTTAGGTTATTTTGTAGAAACTGATGTTAAAGAAAAAATATTATTATGCCCCTCATTAAATGAGATTATATGTGAGTAGAAGGAGTGGCTAGGGTAAGATAGGAAGAAATTTGAATAAGGAGTGGTTGGAGGAAAAAAATAGTACTATAGAATACCTTATATTTGAGTACAAAATTTGAATGCTCGTATACTTTATTGGTGGGGAGGGAGGGAGTATCACATACTATACTTATAAATTTACAAATAAAGTGTTCCCTGAGATAGATAACTTATTATTGATCAACGAGTATGTGATTTATTCGTGAGACTTTTTATGTGATATGTTATTATTTCCAAATGATCCTTGATTATATATCATATATGAAATGAATATGATTTTAAGATCATCGTATGTATTGATTGATGATCATGTCTCATGGATCATGGTATGGAGATACCAAATCAATAATGTGGACACATGCTAGAGAACATGTCGTTGGATATACCCAACTTAAGACACTGCAAGAACTATATATGATGTGCCATCAGTTGGTCTCAAATAGTGTTGGTGTAGACTCTTATACCTGAGATTATCATGGTTCTCAATATGTGTAGTGACTTACTTTGGGGTTGTCAAATGCTACTCCATAACTGGATAGTTATAAAAGTAGTCTATGGGTTTGCTATGAAACATGTAGCGGGATGTAAGCAATCAAGATGGGATTTGTCCCTCCCAGTTAATGGGAGAGATGTCTCTAGGTTCCTCGATATAATGGATTACTGAAGTGCATGTCCATGCCGAGTGATTGATGAGTCAATTATGAGTTGAGTAATCCATCACATGGTCGAGTGAATAATTGAGCTATTAAAAGGATGGCACACATCTCGCCTTGAATTTAATCGATATCGTGTGGCAAAGGGGTTCGTACATATATACACTACAGGTTCAGCCAATATGATCTTTATGTGCACTTTGCTGGTCAATATGTCTTGCTAGAGACTGCTATTGACACATGGACCTAAAAGTTGTTTTCAGATTGCAACCGAGTGTACATGAACCTATGGGGTCACACACTTAACAGGTTGGAACAAAGTGTTTGCATAGAGATCCGAACATGGTTCAGTTCGAATAGGGATCTGAATAGAGTTCCTAATGGGCCTACGAGGCCTAGTTAGATGCTCTATATATTTAGAGGCGAGGCATGGTGGAAAGTGACTCTCCCGTGACAAAACCCTAGCCGCACCTCTCCCCACGAGCAAAACCCTAGCCGCACGCGGGTGCTAGCACTTCACGTTCCCACCCCGGACGTGTGGATACCGATAGAGCTGCTGCGTTGCGGCGTGGGTCATGAGAAGGCGATCATGTGAGAAGGAGATGCTCGCACAAGGAGGTGACGATCGGGTTGCTTAGATTGGGCTACTCCGACTCTGCTTTCGTTGTTCTGCGCTTCGAGTGATAGCCATCCATGATCTTTTACTCGCATGGTTTTCTAGTTTATGCGGTAGAAAATTTTGTTTTTGCGCTATTGTAGCCTACTTGTAACCTAACAATATCTTGCAACTTTAGTTATAAATTTATGTAACTCAGTTATAAATATATGCAACTGCAATCTAACGGCTCGTATCTTGGCCTTTGGATGCAGAAAAATTCGTTTGATGGACTCATTTTTTTCAAACGTTTGACCAATAGGCGGCCCTTTACTTGCAAGGAACTAATTAAATGCAGTTTTTTGTTTGGAAGATACAAGTAATTTGGATCATTTCACTAATCATACTTTAGGGTACTTGAGATCTCGAAACAAAGCCATCTCACGTCATGCTTGACGCATTTTCTTTCAATGTAACTCCACTTGTGTGGCTGCAGTCTAGGCATGAGCTCACGAAGAATTCCCTTCATCAGTTTGTCCCTCATGACCACCCAACCTCGGCAGCCGGCCGGCGGCGAGCTGCACCACCACGTCTGAGAGACAACCAACACCGTCGATGCACACCTCATCGTTGTAGCAGCCACACCAGTCGAACATACGCAGCTTGGGCGCGCGCAGGCGAAAGCACAAGTACCGGGTGAAGACGGCAATAAGGTGATGCCATCTCATCATCAGAACCACTATCATGAACTAAGGTCCAAGTAAAATAAGACTACAAGGACAGAAACCCAGTGATGCCTGTTTCCAAACACAACATCAACCATAGTAGTATAACTAGGGGTGGGAATAATAAACCAAAACCGAAACCCGGACCCGAATAGACCAAAACCGAACCCAAATAGACCGAATTTGTAGTCTTCGGTAATTTGTTCGGTTTCTAGTTGAAGAATACCAATTTTTATTTTGGTATTTCGGTCATGAAGGTCGAGTACCCGAACTACCCGATATATTCAAAAGCCCAGTGGCCCATCAGCAATGCAGGCATTCAGCATCCTGTATTCGTAAAGCCCACTGAGGCAACGAGCAGCCGCTAGGTGCTAGCCCGTGGTGGAGCTGTGGTCTGTGGTCCTATGGAGGAGGAGTACGAGTGCAGCACAATGGAGTGCCTACAATCTTGCAATGTATGTATGACTAGTGCCTCAAGCCCTCAATAATCATGAGATCTTTTGTATTGTGCAATCAATAAATCATGTGATGTATTGATCATTTGATCTATTAGTAGCTTCTAGGCTTCTATGTGAATACATTGATTTTCTTGAAAGGGAATATATGTGAATATGTCATATTGATCTATAGCAGAATTAATTGGACTTTAGTTGGGCTGGATTTAGGTTAGTTTCAGACTTCTAAATTGATTATTGAGTGCATTATATTTGAGTGAATGCAATCATGTAGATTGTTACTAAACTTGTTCTTGCCATTTTATTTTGTAGATGTCCTCTAAACCTAAAGATGGAATTGGACTGGAAACTCAAACTGAGAATACAGAGGATGCGGTACAAAAGAATAGTGAGGAAGAGGTGGTCCAAATTAGTGAAGGGGGAGAACATGAGGGTGAAAATGACAAGGAAAAACATGAAAGGAAAAAAGATGGCTTCAAGGTCAGAAATGTGGGATCACTTCATCAAGATAAAGAATGATCAAGGTGTGGTGAAGAAGGGAAAGTGCAGGTACTACAACTGTGCCATTGCAGCTGATCCTAAAATCAATGGTACTACCGCAATGCGCAGACACTTTGATGTCTACAAGCGTAATCCCCATAAGAACAACAAGGATCCAATGCAAGGTACTTTGCAAGTAATTCAAGGAGAAAGCATCACCACTTGGAAGTTTGACCCTGAGGCAATTAAGCATGCTTTTGCTGAAATGTTTATAGAAGATGAAGTCCCTTTTGTATTTGGTGAGAGGGCAAGATTCAGGAAATTTGTGATGGTAGCTTGCCCACATTGGAGTCCACCATCTCGAAGAACATGCACTAGGAACACAGTTCAGATTTATTTCAATAAAAAAGAAAAGCTGAAGCAGTTTATTAAGGAGAATTGTGAAAGAGTTTGCCTAACCACTGATTGTTGGACTTCTCAACAACAAGAGAGCTTCATGACAGTTACTGCACACTTCATTGACAATGAATGGAGGATTTATAGGAATGTCATTAGCATCTTTAAAGTAAAGGACCATAAGGGGGATGACATCGGGAAGAACTTGCATAGATGCTTGATTGAATGGGGGTTAGAGAAGGCTATGACAGTCACAGTTGATAATGCCAGTGCTAATGATAGCGGTGTAACTTACTTGAGGAAGCAACTGAATAATGCAAAGACAAGCATAGCTGAAGGTAATTATCTTCATATGAGATGTGCTGCACATATTGTTAATCTTATTGTACAAGATGACCTTAAAGAAGTAGATTCTTCCGTGAAGTTTGTTCGTGCTGCTGTTAAGTACATCAAGAATAGAACTTCTCGGTTGGTTAAATTCAAGGAGCTAGCTGAGGAAGAGAAGGTTGGCAGCAAGGCATTTCTGAACCTAGACATATGCACTAGGTGGAACTCAACATATCTAATGTTGAGAGCAGCCACTAGTTATGATAAGGTATTTGCAAGGGACATTGATGAAGATCCATGCTATGTTATGGTCTTGTCAGAAGAGAAAGGAGGCCCAGGATATCCAGATGAGACAGATTGGGAGAATGCAAAGAAGATGGCTGAATTTCTTTGTCATTTTTATAAACTCACTGAACGTGTTTTTTCCACTCTTCATGTCACTTCATACAACTTCCTTTTTGAGATTGGTGAAGTCCTTATCTTGATTAACAATTGGTTGAACAGTGATGATCCTCTGTGAGTAGATATGGACAAGAGAATGAAAGACAAGTATGATAAGTATTGGGGAAATTGGCATGAACTTGATGAAATGAGCAATTTGAATGCGAAGGGGAAGGGAAGGGTAAGGACAAAGATAATACGAACTTGCTGATTTTTTTGCTGCAATTCTTCATCCAAGAAATAAGCTATCTGAGTACACTAAATTAGCTATTGAGGAGATGTTTAGTGAGGAAATTGGAAAAAAAAGTGGTGCCTACTGTTAAAGCATCTCTTGATAAATTGTTTGAACAACACAGAAAGTTATATGCTGAACCTGATGCAACAACAGAAGTCGATGATCCTAAGGAACTAAACCTCGACCAAGGAGGCATGATGAAGTCCCTAATTGCAAAAAAACTGAGACTGAACAATGCTGCAAGTGGCAACAACAATCTGAACTGGACAAGTATCTTGCTGAAGATACTGAAAATCAAAACAAGAAAATTGATATTCTATCATGGTGGAAGGTGAATTCATCAAGATTCCCTATATTAGCACACTTGGCTCATGATGTTCTAGCAATTCCGGTATCGACGGTCGCTTCGAAAGCAGTATTTAGCACAAGTGGTCGAACACTTGATGACTTTAGGACCTCACTTACTCCATTCATGGTGGAAGCACTTGTCTGTTCACAAGATTGGCTGCGAAGGACCACTCTTGTTGATATCCAGGAGGACATGGACCAATTGGCCGAACTAGAAAAAGGCAAACAACTAACCTAGCTATACTTGTCCCTATATTTTTCTTGTTCTATCCAAATGTTCATATGCTTCCAATTGCCCCATTTTTGAGTTGATTGAAGAATTTGGTGACAAAGGAAAAGGTAAATGCAAAGTTGACGCCTCTGTTTCCACATCACAAGCACAACCAAGCAAATCTAGCAAGACCAAGTCTACTTGAACTTCAGTTATGCTGGTTTGAAACTTTAATTGTGAGTTTAAGTGGATTTTTCTGTTGTAGTGTTGTACTGTTGTTGTCAATTATGGTGTCATCATTCACCAGTACTCTACTCATTCTGAAATGCTACTAAAATATTGCTAAATATATGTACTGAAATGCTGCTGAATTTGGTACAAATATGTGGTGCAAGTGGACACTACACTGTTGCGTTGCTGCATGTGAATGACTGGTGAATAATCAGTTAATCACTGACTCACTGTTGTGTTGTCTGCAGCTGTGTTTGGTTATTTCGGTTGGGATCGAAGACCGAACGACAATTCGGTTAACCGAATTATCAGTCCACATTTTTGAGCTATGAATTTTGGTTTCCATTTCTCAAGTACCAAATTTCCAAAAGATCGAATTACCTGACCCGAATTTTCAGTTATAACCAAATGCCCACCACTAAGTATAACAAGAGATCAACAGAGCAGCTATTGAGCAGGGAATATATCCAGTACAAAGTTCTCTCAAATGAAGGCCTAGAATCATAAAAATCTCACCTTGCAAACCATGTGGCCTGAATCGGGGCATGTGGATAGCACTGGTAGATCCAATCGCTCTTGCACAGGCTGCCACACAGATTTGTCCCAGGGATAAGGCACACGACTCTGGTAGTAATCTCCCCACAAGTGGTACAAACGAGCTGCAAAACAACATGGAAACCCAAAAATTTTCACGATGAACACAGGCGAGAGAAACGACGCAAGAGTAATCGTTTAGATTGATGAGCTGCAGAAGAACACAACAACACAAAAATTTCACGATGAAAACCCAGGCGACACAAACGACGCAAGAGAATCAATGGTACGCCCTTTGCCGTACGCGTACTTTGAGGTAGTACACTGCAGCTGGGCCATCGAAACCACGGCTCACTAGCTCGAGACAAAGGATCCCCTCCATGGTCACCTCGGCAAAGAGACCAAAGTACGCCATCATTGTGATGTGCAACACGAGGCAAGACAAGATGAAGAGGGAGGAGCAGGTGGGCGAGTCAGGACAGTCTACCGTACGTACTACTGTGCTTTTGTGCGACTATCAGCTTTATTTTTCACCACTATGGTTATCCTTCGCTAGGAGGCCCAACAGTCAACCTCTAGTGTGTATACTACCCGTACTTTTGGAACTCTCTGGAACACACAAAAGGAGAACACGGATGAAACATACACAAACCAAACAATTCAAATTGAACTGTTGTGATAGACGTCTCACTTTCATACTTGTAAAGGGATGCATGGAACCCTGTGGTGGTGAGCTGGTGGCGATCGACCATGCATGCGCATGCACGACTTGGACCTTGGACCGACTGTGGCGTACATACGTGAGTGAGCTGGAGACCTGAGCTGGGCATGCATCCATGGCATATGAAGGTCTCGTCTCTCAAGAGGAAGGATCCAGTTGTGGCGGCGCCGGCGCGAATGAAGCGGCCACAATCTCATCGTGTCCCCAAGGACATACTGAGCTAAACTGTTGACCACTATTGTTGAGCTCACTAGAATATAATGCCTGACAGCCTTGCAAACTTAAAAAGCTTCCAAATTGGACTAAAAAAGAATTCTTATTCAGGGATCCTGCACAGCTCATTTTCTAAAAAATGGGATCTTGCACAACTGTGGTATTAATTTTTAGCACTCTGGAGACAGGCATATAACCAAGGCAATATTGGGGAGATGCCATATCTCTTCATTCTGGTAGTTGATATCGTGTAACAAATGATCAAAAGAAACCCCCACATCAGGCACCCCATGGACAGCAATCTACCTTGTGCCACCTTGCAATATGCAGACGACACTCTAATCATTTGCTCTGCAATACCACAACAAATAACGTCACTCAAGAAAGTTCTAGACTCTTTCTCTAGCAGCAACGGGTCTCAAGATTAACTATGGAAAAAGCACTCCTATCACAACGCACACTTCTTCAGAAATTAGAGACACAATTGCCAATACCCTGTAGTGCAAATTGGAAGGATTCCCGCAGACATACCTTGATCTACTTCACAAAGCTGCCTCTCAATGCATTTTTTCCCCTGATTGCAATAGTAGACAAATATCTCTCAGGTTGGCAATCCACCTAGCTCAACTATGCTGGCCGGAAAATTCTTGTAAACTCAGTCCTTGCCAGCCTACCCACCTATGCAATGAAAGCAATACAACTTCCAAAAGGCACCCTAGATGTTAGAAAAATAGATGCAAATAGAGACACGAATTTTTACGTGGAAAACCCTTTGGAAAAAAAACTGCAGGCGCTGACCAGCAATGATTACTATTGAGGAGTTGATTACAAACACATGGAATAACAGTGGGACGTCACCCTTCCTATGCGGCTTACAAGAAATATATATGGGGGAATAAATTTAGGAGTCCTAGTAGAAAAAGACTAGAAGTCTAATTAGGAACTAATCCAGTAATCTGAATACGTTACATGTTGAAATTCTGATCATATATTTAACAATCTTCACCTTGAGACAAATTTCCCTTATAGCATATAAATCATCAAACAATACCTCAAGTAGATAAAAAAAACCGCACGCCAAATAGTCTCGAGGACTACACTGTAACACCAACTAAGCTTAAGTAAAGCTTAAACTTAGTAACAAAAACTGGTTTTGTCATTATATCAGTTGGGTTATCATGAGTATTGATCTTGCATACTTTGACATCACCTTCAGCAATAACACCTTGAATAAAGTGATATCTCACATCAATGTGCTTTATTTCCTCATGGAGCATCTGATCCTTTGTTAGGCATATTGCACTTTGACTATTATAAAATATATTAATATAAGATGTATCTCTACAAAGCTCAGTATACAAACTTCTAAGCCAGATAGCTTCTTTATAAGTTTTAGAAATAGCCCTATACTCTGTTTCAATGATCTTCTTTTATCCAAATCTCCAACAAAATCTGAATCCACATAACTAAGAAGTCCATCTCTATAACTCCCAAATTGCAAACAAGCATTAGAAGTACCATGTAAATATCTGAAAATCCACTAAACTGCTTTCCAATTCTCTTTGTCAGGATTAGCCATGTATCTACTGACAGTACTCAATGCATATGATAAGTCAAAATGAGAACATACCATGGCATACATAAGTGAACCAACTACACTTGAATATGGAATTCTAGACATGTACTCAACATCATATTCTAACTATGAACATAAATCTGAAGATAGTGTAAAATGTGCAGCTAAAGGAGTACTCACTTGTTTTGCATCATGCATATGAAATCAACGAAGGACCTTTTCAATATAACCTTTCTGACTAAGATATAACTTGCTATATTGTTTTTTTTAGTAATTTCCATATCGAGAATTTTCTTCACTACACCCAAATCATTTATCTCAAACTCACTACTCAATTGTGCCTTCAACTTTGCTATCTCTGATTTGTCTTTAGCAGCAATTAACATATTATCGACATAAAGAAGCAAATATATAGCTAAACTATTAACAACTTTTAGATAAACACAACTATCAAAATTTGATTTTCTAAAATTCTAAGAAAGAACGAAAGAGTCAAATCTCTTATACCACTGTCTAGGTGACTACTTTAACCCATAGAGACTTCTTTAACCTACACACTAGATTTTCTTTTTAGAAACAACAAAACCTTCAGTTGCTCCATATAGATATCCTCTTCTAACTCCCCATGTAAGAATGCAGTTTTAACATCTAATTGCTCTAGTTCATAATCATGCATTGCAACAATACTGAGTAAAGTGCGAATTGAACTATGCTTCATAACTGGGGAAAAGACATAATTGAAATCAATACCTGGAATCTAGCTATAACGTTTAGCAACTAACCTTACTTTATATCTTGCCTCATCACTTGGAGATGTACTTTACTTTCTTTTGAAAATCCACTTACAACGGATAGGCTTCTTCTCCTTAGACAATTTCATCAGTTCCCGAGTACTATTCTTTTCAAGTGACTCTATCTCATCATGCATAGCAGCTATCCACTTATTGCAATCATCATAAACAATATGATCAGAATATGTAGAAGGTTCTGCATTACGTTCAAAGCATAAGCAACTATGTTCGTTTCTTCAATTAATCTTTTAAGTCGTTCGATAGTTCTCCTTGTTCTATCAAGTACAATAGAATGTTGTGGTGACTGCTCAATAGTAGAAGAATCTGAATCTTCAATAATAGGTGTTTCTTGGTCAACTACAATATTCTCTTTTTCTGTTCATACCCTGAACTGCCCAAGTGCTCCACCTGTACACTTTCTTTCTGCTGATTCTAAACAGGAATATTTGTAAAAGAATTGTTATATAACATAACTGATTCATGAAAGACAACGTTTCTACTAAACACAACATTTCTAGTTTCAGGACATCATAGCTTATAACCTTTCACACCAGACTGATAACCAAGAAAAATGCACTTAATTGTTCTAGGCTCCAATTTACCATTATCAACATGAGCATAACCAGTACAGCCGAATACTCCTAAGTCTGAATAATTTGCTAGGGAACCAGACCATACCTCAATTGGAGTCTTCTTATCAATGGCAGTACTGGGTGATCGATTAATAAGATAGCAAGCGGTGGAAGTGGCTTCCGCCCAAAACTATCTAGACAAACCTGCATTTGACAACATGCAACGGGCATTTGATATAATTGTCCTATTCATATGCTCAGCTACACTGTTTTATTGAGGTGTATGAGAAACGGTGTAGTGCCTCACAATGCCTTCAGACTTGCAATATGATTTAAACTGCTTAGAACAGAACTACATCCCATTGTCAGTACGAAGTATTTTCACCTCCCTTTCGGTTTGTTTGTCAACCATAGCCTTCCACTCTTTAAATACAAAAAACGCTTGATACTTGTGTTTTAGAAAATAAGACCAAACTTTTCGAGAATAATTATTAATAATAGTCATCATATAACGAATACCTCATAGGGATGTCTTACGAGCAGTCCCCCATAAATCAAAATACACATAATCAAGAATACCTTCTGTCGTATGTGTACATATGTTGAACTTCACCCTCTTATGCTCGCCAAAGATGCAATGCTCACAAAATTTCAGCTTTCCAATGCTTTGACCATCTAGCAATGCTCTATTGCTCAATTCTGCCAAACCAATTTTACTCATATGTCCAAGACGCATATGCCAAAAATTAGTAGCATCAGAATTAGATAATGAATCAGAAATTACAGCAACATTACCTAATACTGTAGTACCCCACAGATGGTACAAGTTGGCGGTTTTAATATCAGCTTTTATCACAACATGAGAGCCTTTTGTATTTTGTTGCCTCCGGAATATTTGTACCCCTTACGATCAAGAGTACATAAAAATATAAGATTTCTCTTCAAGCTTGAGATATGCCGCACATCTCATAATGTTCTGACATAACCATCAAACATCTTGATCTGAATTGAACTAATGCCTGCAACCTTGTATACCGTGTTATCATCCATCAACACAGTACCACCTTCAACAAGTTCATAAATGGTAGATCAATCCATATTTGGGCACATATGATAGGTGCAAGCAGTATCACGAATCCACTGATCACTAGTTTGTGCCCAACCAATATAAGCAATTAGTACATCTCCATCTGAACCATTATCAGTAGCAACAATGGCTTTACCTTAATCTTTTTTCTTACCTTTCGGTTTATAATTTTCGTTGCGCTTTTCTTTATTATGCAGCTTCCAACACTTAGAGATATCATGCCCACCTCTCTTGCATGACTTATATTTGCCTCTGGACTTTGATCTCCCATGGTGACTGTCAGAACTTTTGTCTCTTGATTGATTTGTGTTCTTATCCTTTTACTTGCCCCGAACAACTAAGCCTTCTGGTTGTGAATCTGAATCCTTAGAGGGTAGTATCTTTTTCATCTTCTTTTTTGCATGCAAAGTATCATAAACTTCTTACAAAGTTAGAGTATTATGGCTATAAAGAATGGTATCTATGAAATTTGTATATGAGCTAGGCAATGAACACAACAACATAAGGTCTAAATTCTCTTCATTATACTTTACCTCAATAGACTCAAGGTCAGCAACAATTTCCTTAAAAATGGAGAGGTGATTCATCACAGACTCACCGTCTTACAATTTGTGCAAGAATAACTTTTGCTTCAGGTACATCTTACTGGTTAGATCCTTTGTCATGCAAATCTGTTCCAGCTTCAACCACAGTGCAGCAGCTGTTTTCTCCTTAAACACCTCCTGCAAAATATTATTAGATAGATGAAGATGGATATGTGCCATAGCCTTACGGTCTTTTCTCTTCTCATCGTCAGACCAATTATTGAGCCTCTTGTTGTTAAATCCATCTAGCCCATCATTCAAGTCTTGTGCTAGAACTGCTCCCATCTTCACTTACCATAGTGAAAATCTTGTATTTCGGTCTAAAAGTGGTAGATCATACTTCAAATTAATTACTGAATCTGTTGGTACAAAATTTGGGTAAACTAGTAGAAACACGAACCTCTGGGTACATTTCTTGGTGCATGAAGCGAAGATATGGAAAACTTCTGGTACACAAGTGTGTGGACTTAGCAATACGGACAAAATTTGCAAAGCCTTGGGCTTCTGCTGTCCTTTTTCTCTCCCTCGGGTAGCATGCGGCTTGCACTGTGCATTGCTGATGTGGATCGGTATGAACATGCCGGTGTACGGAACAGTAGTTGGATCTTCGACACTCTGATACCATTTGTTAGAAAAATAGATACAAATAAAAACACAAATTTTTACGTGAAAAACCCTTGTCGAAAAAACCACGAGCGCCGACCAGTAATGATGACTATTCACTAGTTGATTATAAACATAACAAATAACAGTAGGACATCATCCCTTCTCGTGTGGCTTATAAAGAATATATATGAGGAAATAAATTTAGGAGTACTAGTAGAAAAAGACTAGAGGTACTTATTAGTAAACTAGTCCAGTAATTCGAATATGTTAAAATTTAGATCATGTATTTAATACTAGAATCAATTGATCGAAGAAGAAGGGCATTGCTCTAGTCGGTGAGGAAATATGCCATGGATCAAAGCGTTTGATTGCCTGGGACAAACTCTGCTTAAAGAAACAGCAAGGGCCTTGGAATTCGAACTTACAAAAACTCAGAACTACAGTTTACTGCTCAAAATGATTCACAGGCTTCACACCCACGCCCCACCCCCATGGTCATCCTGGATATGGCAAGAACATTACAGACTCTATGCTGGGGAGATAAAGATTTAGGAGCTCACTGGAAAATCCATACTATCTCTTCTGCCTCTGTTCAGAAAGGTGATAAAGAAAAACAGTTGGAAATGGAAAACAAACCTCCTTTTGGTATGATTCATGGCTCACAACTGAGCAACTTGCAGAAAAATTCCAAGCACTTCTCTCACGCTCTGGAAAAGAATATTTCAGTTCATCTGGCAATAGAAAATGGACCAAACCTGCACCTAGTTCCAAGGCTGTCATCCCAGGCGCAAAATCAACTTGAGGCCCTAGACCTCTTACTCCAAAATGTGTCGCTAAACCTTTCAGATGATATTACACACAGCAGACTGACAGTGCCAAGCGGAGATATCCCCAGCTCTGCCTTCTATAACTCCTTCAACTCAGAGAAACAGACATGGCCGCCGTGGCAAACGATCTGGAAGAGCAGTGCCCCTCCACGAGTAAAATTCTTCGCCTGGCTGCTATCAAAAAACAAGCTTCCCACAAGAGCAAACTTACTCAAGAAAAGCATTGTCCAATCTGCACGATGCGAGCTCTGCCGCCATGACCCAGAGGACGCTGATCACATCATCCTCCACTGCCCAATGACCAAAGCCTTCTGGAGCTCGATACAAATCCAACCACCAATCGACACCATGGAAAACCTACATCACTTGCATCCAACTGGTTTACTTCCGCGACGACTGCACCAGACCTTCTACATCCTATGCGCTTGGAAAATTTGGAATCATCGCAACGAATCTTCAATAATCTGCCTCCTTCGCTTGCGAGGCTCCTGAGAAATTGTGTGCAATACTCAGGGTTGTGTGCAATACTCCGGGCTTTGGTCTCACCGCTTCGCCTTGAGAGATAGATTTGTAGTCTCAATCTGGAAATCTATTTTCTCTGCCCCCCCTACGGCTTCTGTAATTCTGGTTTTTGTCTTTTGACCGTACAAAACGCTTTCTTTTTCAATGCATTCAGGTGGGGAGCCTCTCCGCCCGTGGAGTTGTCCATCCATGCAGCATAAAAACAAGAGGGCCGAGGGTTTATGCCCATTATATTTAGTTTTGGTCTATCCTCTACCCACAACAGATAAAATTTGGCACCTTTCAATAAGTTTCACCAAATAAGCTCTAGAAATTTGGATATATGCCATTCAAAAGTGGATTTCATTATAATGCCATCGTCCAAATGGGTTTCGCTAAAATGTTCTTTTCAACAAGATGGTGTTCGCTAGAATGCCATTTTGGCCATTTCTCCCAAATTAAAATTATTCTTCTCCTTTTTCTCAATTTCCCTGGCCGAAATGCCCCTGATTGCATCGATCTATTGTGTCTTCTTGCTCTCTAGTCGAGCATGTCTGGCCTAGGGTTTGCTTGGGGGGAGGGAACAATAGTGGCATGAGGATAGGCGATGTGGCTTGGGGGAGGCAGCACTGACTTGCTGCTGGTGGGGAGGGGGAGCGATGGCTAGCCGGTGGGGGAGGAGGAGGCGGCCTGGCTCCCTGGCTCCTGGCCGGCGCCGGCGAGCCAGGGTCCGGGGATGGCGGCTAGTGGCTCGCTTACTTCTCTCGACCAAAGATAGAAGGGGATTGAGGTTGACCCCTCTCGGCTGGTTAGATTTGATCGATGCAACCAAGGGCATTTCAGTCAGGAAAATTGAGAAAAATGAGAAGAATAATTTTAATTTGAGAGAAATGGACAAAATGGCATTCTAACGAACATCACCCTATTAAAAAAGACATTTTAGCGAAGCCCATTTGAGCGATAGCATTTCAGCGAAACCCATTTTTGAGAATGGCATATATCCAAAATTCTCCCGTGTCTGTATCCACATTACAGCCTGAGAATGGATTTGGTACCTCTTAAAACAGATTTAGTACCTCTTAATTACCCATAAATTTTTAGTCTGTACTCGCTCTATCAGGTTCCTCGATCCATTCAAGAATAAAGTTTCAACTTGCATTTGTCAGATCAAACACCACAAGTACTTCACCGCAATGGCCAAGGTTGCATTCCTTCTCGGTGCAGCTCTGCTCCTTGGCTTCCTGTCAGTGTCGCATGCCATAACCTTTTACACTACCTACACTCGTATCCACTTCACTCTAACCTCACTACATCTTCATATGATTTGCTCGCAAAGTCAAACGACTTCTTCAGTTATAATTTCATGACATTAATCTTACGTGCGTTTTGCCGGTGTGTTGCTGGATTAATTTGCGACGGCGAAGGTGGCGGCGGCGGGTGCAGTGTCGGCTTGTTACGGGAAACATGACTACGGCAAGATGATCGCGGCCGCGAGCGACAAGCTGTGGGACGGCGGCAAGATATGCGGGAAGATGTTCACGGCGCGGTGCGTCGAAGGCACCAACGCAGTGCCAAACCCCTGGCACGGCGGCACCATCACTGTCAATAGGGACGGTTCTAGAGGGTGGTCCAGATGGGCCTTGGACCACCCTCGATTTTGGTCCATACAGACCCTCCTTTCCTATAAAATACTGGCCCACTCCACTCCATAAATATAACCCACTAGTTATAGTGTTAACTTTAGTTGATTTATGATGTTATGAAATATTATTGCTATATTTGTATCATGTTTTGAGCAAATTTTATATATGTATATTGAATTTGAGGCGTTATGAAATTTTGAAGTATGAAGTAGGACCACCCAATGAAAAATTTCTGCAGCGCCACTGACTGTCACGATCTTCGACCCTGCCCGGATGCAATGGCACCCTCGACCTCTCCAAGGAGGCCTTCGCTGCCATCGGCAACTCTGTTGCCGGCAAGATCGTCAATGACTACCAACAGTTACGCTAGGTATACATATTCATACACTTTTTTTAATATAATGGATAGAAATTTAGCATCTATATCTATAAGTGAATATAAACAACCAAAGGTTACATAAATACTTAGATTATAGGTCTCATTGGTCTTTTGGATATATTTTACTATGCGAGAAGAAATGCCCGTGCGTTACAATAGATGAGGATAATTTAAATTGTATATTTAAATCCATTCACATGAACAATTTTAAGGAATATGTTGATATCACCTTGAGGTAAAAATTATTTTGTATAAACCACTGAGTTTGTAGCCATAATAATTTTACTCGTCTAAGGTCATGTAATATATATCCTTTTGTTTAATTAATTAATTCTAAAATTTTAGTTATTTACTTCCTTCTTTTTAAAATATAATTATTTATGGCTACATACCTTGTCAAGGTATGCATATATTTTTGGAACGTAGAGTAGAATAATAATTTTAGTTTGGAATTCCTCTTCAAAATTCACGAAGGCTATGAAGTGTGCTCGGGTCTGCGACCTAACTATGATCATGAATTTTAGTTTTGGGTTAAGATTTTGACCTTTAGTTAGAGACATTTTAAG
Organism: Oryza meyeriana var. granulata; assembly: GCA_003991445.1. Classification (NCBI taxonomy): domain Eukaryota; kingdom Viridiplantae; phylum Streptophyta; class Magnoliopsida; order Poales; family Poaceae; genus Oryza; species Oryza meyeriana. The sequence continues at coordinate 258,415 of RYFJ01001534.1, forward strand.
CGATAAGAATACTCACCTAATCATAAACAGAGTAAGAAAGGTATCTCTCCTTCAATCAAAACATCCACTGCCAACGCTAGCTATATCGTCGTTTCCATGCACATGCACAGGTAAGTAGGTAATTATATACGGTTCACGCATATCAATCATCATCCTACTAATAACCACCTTAATCTCTTCTCATTTACCATCTACGTCACGATAATATTCGTATGGTGACGCAGCAAGCGAGAGAAGTAGATATTAAGAATTCGTTAAGATAATCTTTGATTCGGCTGGCAAGACTGGGATTGATGCGAAGAGAACCATGCCAGGGAATGCTCGCGTGCCAAGGAAACATAATCGGGTGTCGCGCACATGAAGGAACCGGGCTCCATGCGATCTCTGGAGGCGGACGAAAAAAAAGAGAAGACAGGTGACGACAGACCAAAAATTAGTGACGAACAGACGAGGGAAACATCTTTACAAAAAAGATAAAAGTTACCTACCAATCGTATGGGAGTCGGACGATGTACCAAAATTTATGACGTACTAAAATTTTAATGAAAATAACTAATTTTTATAATAGTTAAAGATAAATATAGTTGGGATGAGTCTTATCACTCTTTTCTATTATTTTTTATTTCTTTAACAAGTCATTGGTTGTGGCAGAGGTCAGGATGTAAAAACATTTTTATTATTAAAAAAAGTTTCATAACCAAGAAATAACAAAATTAGAAAAAAATACTAGAAAATTGAACTTCAGTCTTTAGATGCCTAATAAGCCCTGCCACGCCAAACAACCGCACTAAGTCAATCTGGACATGCAGCCCAAACTCTTACACTCCTTATCCACGTTCGTGTTCTGTCCACCTCTGATCGGCTTCTTTGTTATACGGCCCCTACCATCAGCTAGATCCAATCGATCCAGATACATGATACATGCTGTACTTTTTCACTCATTTCGTGTCGTGTTTTGCAGGGCTCAAAAAGAAGTTAAGATCAATCTGCAAGTTGCAGGTCTCAAGATTCGCTAGGTAGACTTGGCACATATGTACAGAATCATAATTTCAATAGTAAGAATCGATTAATGCAGCGAATGAAGCATGCATGTTCTCTGTGTGTGCATCGTTCAGAGATGATATTTCAAAGAATCACAGCGGTTTCCTATGAGGAAAAAAACAAGAACCAGAGCTGCTGGGTCACAAGAGCAATTTGGGATGCTTTGGCCTCGAAAATTAACTACACCAGGGTGAAAGAAGACAATACTCCAGAAGAAACACTCGTGGACTGGTGGGTGAAGGGTGTGAGCAAGGAGAAAAACGCAAAACCAAAGGTATGAAGTCAATCTTCTGGGGGGGCGATTATGGCCCAGACGTTCGACAGGGTTTCACCTCGTATAAATCGTATAAAGAAATGTTTTAATTGTTGCATCATTCGGTAAAAAATGTTTTAACAAAAATTATTTCAGATGTTTCGTTACTCAGTAAAAAATGTTTCATCGCTGGGTAAAAAATGTTTCAATCATATGTAACATTGAAAAAACTGATTATAACATCAAGACTCTGCTATCTGCAATATCGAAGAAAATATAGTGCAACATTCGACCAAAATAAAGTGAAACACTCAAATACAAGAAAATACAACAAAAGATAAACAATAGATCATAACAAGCCTACCGTATGTCTTCTTCTTCTATTCTGGTGGCCGAATCTGTCTTCTTCCACCACGCCTGTGGATGTCCACCATAGGAAGTAAACAAATGATTCAGACAGTGTCCCTTCTCTGTTGCTCTACTTCGTTTACCACCCGGAGCTCAACCAAATGCTTAGCAATTACCGCCACCTAACAAAACAAGCAACTAATATATGGTCATCCATGATAGATTGGATGTGGCTTAGTCGTGCTCCTGGGCGTGCCACCCAGGACCTTCCTAATCCTCTGAGCCATGACCAAGTGGTGCATTTGGGTGGCCCTCTTCCTCGCCGCTCTTCTCTGCTCGTCGTGGCGCCTGTAGCTGCTTTAAGCTCGTGTTGTAGCCTACTGTTTCAAACTCTCTGTAAGTTGCAGGTGGGTGTGGGCCTACTGCTAAGGAAGAAGCAATAAAAATGGAGACAAGTATTTTGAAGGGTCCAGGAGGACCGAGGGGATAAGAGTTGTGTCTGTATGGTGGCCGCTCACGGTAGATTCTTTTACAACACTACTATATAATTTCGTTTAAGGCTCTGTTCGTGACTCAATGTTTGGAGAAAGTTTCAGCGTACGTAAAATAAGATAAATCATTAGCGTATGATTAATTAAGTTTTAATTATTATAAATTTGAAATTTTGATTTATTTAATTTTTCAAAGCAACTTTTACATAGAAAATTTTTACAAAAACATATCATTTAATTGTTCGGAAAGCGTGCTCATAGAAAACGAGGGGGTTTTTTACCCAACATATTCTCCCGAGCTCTCCCTAAGTTAGATGGGACACCCAACTCCGATAAACTCGCTTTCGGGTGTACGCGTCAGCGATCGTCCAAAAATCCGCCGTGCGTCGGACGTCCGGACCGAATCATTTTCCATCTTGATGCTGATCGCCTGGGAAATCTGGTGCGAGCGCAATCGGCGAGTGTTCAAGAACGAGGAACTAGGTACACGTCAGATGGTGGGGAGAATAATTGATGAGATCAACCTGTGTGGAGCCAAGGATCTTGCGAGATTATCTCCTTAATTGACATGAACAGGCGTGCAACGCTCTGTGAAACAAGTCTGTAAATCTATGTACATACACTGCTTTTCTTCTAAATATAACACCAGCTCAAGCTGGCTTCGGCTTCAAAAAAAGAATCAGAGCTCCTGACAGAAATGCAGGAAATGAACCATTTCCTGTAACGAAACTCCTGCACTCAAATGAGCCCTCAATGAGCAGAGTTTCATCGACGGCAACGGGCGAAGCGTCGGCTACAAATGGTGGAGGGTGTCTCCATGGTGACGGCGCGCCGCCACCGGGAGTCCGGGACACATGCTGGCTGCTCGGGCAGCACGTGTTGATTACAAATTGAATTTGGTGAGATCTTTTTATATGTGTACCGCATTCACCTCAACACTGAAGCGTGTTAGCATACGAAAATCAAAGCACAAAAGTTGTGGTGAGTAAAGATACCAATCATTCATGTCGCAGCATTCAAATTACATTGCAACTATTTTAATGTCTCAGAAATGATCAAGTCAGATAACATGTTCCCAAATAGGTTTTGAATTTCACTTTCCGCCTCAAGATAATGCCTGAAGCATGTGACAACTTCAAATTTAACTTCCTCTGCAATAATTAAAATAAGGAGAGAAGAATTAGTAAAATGCACAAAAAGGAGTATGCTTTACAAGGTCTGCACGTGCGTATATACAGATCAAAATATTACTCGCTCTGTTTTTTAATAGATGACGTCGTTGACTTTTTGACACGATATTTGACCATTCGTCTTATTCAAAAAAGCTAAGTATAATTTATATTGTTGTGACTTGATTTATCATTAAAGAAACTTTAAGCATGACTCATATTTTTATAAATTTATATTAATTTTTTAAATAAGACAAATAATTAAACGTCACGATAAAAGTTAACGAAGTCATTTATTAAAATATGAAGGTAGTACTTCAGATTAGAATCATCTAGTTAGTATGCCTGTTATATGTCAGGTGATACTAAGCATCATCAAATAGATCCTCGTGTGTGCTTGGATTAAGATCCTAATGAGAATGCGATGTCAACTGCTAAATTTGAAGAAGGAATAAGAAATGCTCTGTTCCAGATGGAACAGAACAGGATATCATGATTGAATGGCATGGCCGTAGAATATATTAGTGCCAAATTATTAAGGATGTTGTGCAATGGCATGTCGAGGAAGTAGCCAGTTGTGGCGGCGAGCTGCGGTGTCTCCATGACTCCCGGACGGCCGGACCCCGTCCTCAAGGCGGCGACATGCATGCAAGGTTCCGGGGGCATAAGCGTTGCACGCGCACAAGCGGCCACGACGGACGGCGCGGACAAGGGCTGAACGGGCTTGGCCGGCATGCGCGCGGGGGCGGGGCGCGAGCGGCCGCCAGGTGGTGGTGCTCTCGCTACGATCTCCATGTCATCCGTCCATGTGGTGCGGCTGCTACCAGCCGGCGCCGAGGCGCGCCGCCACCGAGGCCAGGAGCGCCGCCGAGTTAGATTCCTGCCGAGAGTGCCGTGGGCGGCTCGACGCGCGGAGTGGCAGAGCTGACGATGGAGGGCCGCGACAACGCGCCAGAGTTTAGTCGCAGCGGCGGCGCCGATGAGCCCCACGTGCTGCGCCAGCTGCCGGCAACCGTCCTGCGGTGGCGGCGCACCTCCAGCGCCGCCTTCATGACCATGAAAGCCACGGAATGTTCGGAGGAGAATGTTGGCACGCGCGTGTGCTTTGAGCCTCTTCGTCGAACGGGATCGGAAGCGTGGGGGCTAATATCAGAAAACCACGATTCAACTAGGGACTAAAGTGCAAACTTCTGTACACCATGGTAAGCGAACAAATTAGGGGCTAACGTGCAAAATGAGTATCGCTAAACGGCTTGTCCATATCCTTTCGATCCGCATTGTGGGGCAAGGATGAGGGGTGAAAAGCAAGAGAGAGATAGATATACATTGACAAATTAGACCTGTCGTTATACAGTAGTATATATCAACATCGACGGGCTCATTGGGTGATCCACAAGCCCCCTATATGCCAGGCCTTCGACAGGCCGACCATTTTTATTAAGATTAGAAAAAAAAACAAGGTTACATATAATAGCGATAGACCGCTGTTGAAATGGAAATAGGCAGGAATGCCATAGGAGACTACTCGCTACTATTTTTGAACATCCGGACGCTTTTCCAAATGAAAATTTTATCTTTAACTACCATAAATAATTAGCATATGATAAGATCAAAATCAATCATAAAAGCAGGAGCTCTGCCAAACCAAACGGGCCCGTAATTATGTATCCAACGGCCTTATGATGGATGGAATCCGCATTTCAACTTCTTGCTATTGAATTGTTTTTCAGCTGGTATCAAATTACCTCTTGTCCTATAATGATCCGAACCCTAGTTGACACTGGAGCTGAACTTGTGATGGTTATGTCTATTGTTTGGCTTGATTGATCCATGCATGTAGATGCTATGTCACCACCTTCTTCAACTCCCTTACTCAGTTCATCAGGCTTCTTAGGATCATCTAATAAGATCGTGCTTCCAGAGCTCAACATTTCGGCGACATCTGGCATGGTGGGCCGAACAATTGGATCTTCCTGGGTACAAAGCAATGCCACTTGAGTGCACCGCATTATCTGAGAAAGTTCATACTCATTGCCTAATGATGGATCAACAAGCTCATGCAACCTTCCGTCCCTCCACATATGCCAAGCCTGAAATATATGTATATATACATTTTTAATATAATTGGCATATATATTTGTATATATTTGGCATCAATATATTGCAATGTAGATCCAAATTTATAATGTGGGATTAGTAACACAGAATCAAGAACATATAACAAATTAAGATTGCCTGACATGCATGTTCACTTACATCTCGTACAAGATCACCTATAGTGTCCCTTTGCTTATCAAGTATGGAATTCTTTCGTCCACTAATGATTACTAGAACCAAGACACCGAAGCTAAACACATCTGTCTTCACTGAATAAACTCCTCGAGATGCATATTCGGGAGGTTTGAAACCACTGAATAAAGATAGATTAAAGCAGTAAAGTTAGCCTATTTGACACAAGTAATGAAACCTATATTGACGATATGTCAGAAAACTCATACCTAGTGCCCACAACCCTGCTTGCATGCCCTTCTGCAACATCTGAACTCAGTAATCTGGCTGATCCAAAATCGGAAATCTTTGGGTTCATGTTATAATCCAAGAGGATGTTATCTGGTTTCAAATCTCTATGGACAATCCATAACATGGAATGCTTGTGTAGATAAACAAGACCCTCTGCAACACCTTTGATTATATTCAGTCGCTTAGGCCAGTCTAGCAGTGATTTTCTCTTTTTGTCTGCAATATTGAAACAACACAAGTCATTTTTATAGAAAATAAGTGAAATTTCTATGTTTATCTAAATGAAATTAGATTTTTTTCAGACTAATTATTGGAAGAAAAACCAAGTGAGATTGGAGTTGTTCTGGGGTTTCATTCCACTGTAAACAATAATTAAAGCATAACTCAGATCATAGAGAAAACATACCGAAGATGTAATGGTGCAAGCTACCCCTGTCTGCTAATGGATACACTAGAATCCTTTCTTTCCCATGGATGCACCAACCCAGTAACTTAACCAGATTAGTGTGCTGAATCCTTGCAAGCTGCAATTCACTATTGAAATCAAATTTTGCTGCATGTTCATTGAATCTTTTGATGGCAACCACAAGTCCATTGGGCAACTGACCCTGCAATGTTTACTTACAGAGTTTAGACAATATTCTCTCAAAAGATATCAGCAATTCAGCATGCATCTCGTTGGGAATACAAGGACGATAGGCATTCACATGTTAATTTCATAACGTTTAAAGTTATAATTACCTTGTAAACTCTAGCAAATCCACCCTGTCCAATATTGTTCTTCTCTGAGAAATTATCTGTAGCATGCACAATCTGAGAGAAGTCGAACTTTGCGAATCCTGGGCAGCTCTCTTCTGTACGAGCACAAAGCTCCACCAGTTCTTTGATGTCTATGATTTTCTGTTCTTGCAGGTCCACTGTTCCTGAGCCATTGAAAATCCAACCTTATCACCAATGGAATTGCAACCAACATTGATACAACTTAAAAATATCAAACATCATGAAAATGCTTGAGCTTCTTTTTTGATGATCATCAATTCATCATAATTGGTGGATTCCATATGCAAGAGTGCTCACTTATGAAAATAAATAGACTTTTAATAAAGGATATCATGCATTACAATCATGTTGTTTTATCACTCTAATAATGTGATTACAAAATGGACTAAATTTTTAAAAGAATTTAGCAAATCAGAACTGTATTTGCTGTTCATTATTTCTATCTTAACATATGTTTGTCCCACTATCTAGTGCCCTTCCACATGAAACTCTGTGTGGTGACCCAATGATACCAAAGTAAAAAATATAAACAGCTTGCATTATTTTACTCTCTATCTGGTTGAGATATACCGAAAAATGAATAAGCAGAAGAGTGCTAGTACAAGCACATAGAGAAAAACTTTGAAAATCTTTGATTCAAATAGCATTAAAAAGAAACCCCTGCCTATTAGTTTTGATTTTTGAGTAACTACTTACAAGGAGCGCTAGGAATTCATAAGTAATTACGTACCTAAAGGTTGTTCCCCAGCATTGCAAAGCTTAGTATCTCCTTGAACATGTATTTCAGTGAACCCCAAAACTCTTGCTGGAAACCTAAAGGTTGAAAAAATCTCACCATTATTATACTAAAACCATCAATGATTTTAGCAAAGACCAAAAAAGGATAATTTCATACGATAGGGGTGAATAACTGAAGACGTGATGGTAAGGCAACATGACTAGAGCTTCACATCAGGTCATTTTCAAGAAATTACAAAAAAAAGTCCGTGATACTGTGTGGGAAAATGTTAGAAATTTATTGAAACATCAATGTTGAAACTTAAATAAAATCTTTTTTTAACTTCAAGTTGACTAAATCTTTTTTGGCAAAATGGATAGAAGGAATTAAAAAAGTTCTCTCTCTGCTTTATTATTATCTATAAAAATCCCTCTTTATTATTGAAAAACTCCTTTTGGTGATAGAATTTTGGTCATGAAATACTATTGTATTCTTCTCCTTCCAAATATTCCAACAGATGTAGATCACAAGCCACTGAATTGTATGCTCATCTAGTCATCTTTCATTGAACCTTGGAGTAAGCTATGCCAACATTCTGTCAAATTATTATCGAAATCACAAGGCCAGGCTGCTGACATGACAGTGCAGCTTAGGATGATGGACCAAACTTCCTAGGTTGATCTTTGAAGTCTAACATTTCAGAGGCAAATTTGTTAAGGCAATTTTTCTGGTCATTCCTCTATGACAAGTGAGGACATCACTGGTAAGTCAAAATTTGGCTCGCCGTGCTTATGCCCATGATTTGGTCATAGCAGAAATGATTGGTAGGTAAGTTGGGCTTGGCATTAAAAGTTCAAATACAACATGTCTAGCCTACACTTTATCTAAAAAAAAGGCATGTAAGTTTGTAGCAACATGTGTCACATAGCTCCAAAACTGATCTGCTTGACTGCTTCTATTCTATGCCTCTATGGTTAAAATCAAACGTTAGTCATTAGTCAACCAAATATTGTCAACAGTAACCCAGCTGTCAGCATCAGCAAGAGTACAAGACAACCGTGCTTCACCTTCCATATTGCCATTTTGTCAAAATAACATGATGAAATTCTGTGTTCAATATATGAGAATGGTACGCAGCTGCGTATTGAAAATTATCTTACCTGATGTGACGATGTGAACTGTCTTTGACTGCAATAGCCACCCCTTCCGTAGCCTGCTACACAAGTATATGGAAAATGATGTATATTATTCTGATGTACATCTGAACAGCACATGTTATATGGTTCATATTAGCCTTTTTGTTGAGCGGATTTTTGCTTTTCTTTTCGTTTGAACTGTTAGCGCCGCGCCGAAGGCCGCGCCTGCGCCCGCGCCCGGGCCCTCGTTCGCGCCCACGCGTCCACGCCCGGAACTTCAACCGGAGGCTCCGGCCAGGAGGACGAAGAACACAAGAACACATGCGAACACTAGGAACACAGAGAGTTTGGTGCTGCCCCAAAACCCCGTACAGCGTTTTCTGTTCTTTCCTTCTCCTTTTATTGCGAATTTACAAGTGCAAAATATCCGCACGTCGCTGCTCACGATGCGTCCATCCCCACGTCCGTGACATTGCCCACGAACCATCGTACAAACTCGTACACGACCCATTCTCGGCATGGCCTCACGACGTGTCCGTGTGTATGCACAACAGAGAGTGACATGAGATTCTAACTAACTACAGCGCAAGGCTTAACTAACAAATCTCCTCCTAAGCCTTGCGCATCTGTTTGAGATTGACGAGGCCGAGCTTAGCGCGCAGTTCACGAAACGCTCACCGCCAGGGCTTTGTCATGATGTCCGCCAGCTGCTCAATGGTGCCAATGGAGCGACATTCATCCTTCTCTTCGATGCATTCACGAATGTAGTGGAACCTTGATCTATATGTTGCTGCATCGTGAAAGATAGGATTTCTTACTGAGTTGTATGGCGAACTTCATGTGTCGATGTGAGTTGGAACGCGCCTTCCTTCTCGCCCTTTAGCTCTGCAAGGAGGCGCGCCAGCCATACGCCTAGCAGGCGGCTGTATTAGTCCCCGATACTCCGCTTCGCATGAAGACAGAGCAACAACCTTCTGCTTTTGTGACTGCCAGGTGATGACATTGTTGCCGAGGAAGAAGACCATGCCCGAAGTACTCTTGCGCGTGTCAATGTCGCCGGCGAGATCGCTGTCGCTATAGCCGATGAGCTGCGCGTCCTTCTTCTTCCCCGTGTAGTGGCAGCCGAAGTCCAGTGTGCCATTGGCTTCGATCGCCGTCATCTCGTCGAGCATAGCATGGTGCCAGCACTCGTGCTCCTGCGCCTCAGCGAAGGTGGACGGCTCAGCGTCACTAGCCAGAAGCAGATGCTCCGCTGTCTCCCGTTGCGCCAAGCCTGGTGGTGTGGAAGGCCCTGTGAAAACGGAGTGGAGCATCATCGTGATCAGCATCCAGATCAGCCTCATCAGTGTCCGGTGGCGTGGCAAACTCCAGCTCCTGGCCAGCAGCTTGTGCTGGTGTAGTTGGTGTCAGCGGCGCAACGTCGTGGGACGGCGACGGTGATGCAGACGTCGCGGGTGATGTCGAGCTGGATGCGGGTGCTGACACAGGCGTAGTGGTCGATGTGGTCACAGTGATCACTTGGGGCTGATCCACGGTGTCCTGCTCGATGTTGAAGTCGTCAGTGACGTCGGCGAGTTCTCCCGCCCAGGTCCATTGAGCGGCTTCATCGAAGACGACGTCGCGGCTGACATGGACCCGCCTTGTCAATGGATCGTACAGGCGATAGGCCTTGGAGCCCGCCTCGTACCCGACGAAGATTGTGCGCCGGCTCCGATCATCGAGCTTCTTCAGATTCAGCGTTGTCACCTTCATGTGCGCGATGCAGCCGAAGGTGCACAGGTGCTGAATGCCCGGCGTGCTTCCAGTCCAGAGCTCGTAGGGGGTCTTGCCTCCTATGCTCTTGGACGAGGACCGGTTGAGCAAGTAGACGGCCGTCGTGACCGCCTCCCCCCAAAACACGCTCGGGAGCTGCTTCGCCTTGAGCATGCACCGAGTGGTCCCGACCACCGACTGGTTGCACCGCTCGACGACGCCGTTTTGTTGGGGCGAGTATGGCGCCGTGAGCTCGCGCCGTACGCTGAGTTCGGCGCAGTACTGCTCGAAGTCGCCGCCAGAACGTGCCGCCTCCATGATCCGTGCGAAGAGCACAGACACGCTTGCCTCTTGCGCTCAGCTGCGCCTGGATGCGCTTGAATGCCATCTACACGAGGCGCGGCTCCTGCTGGGAAGCAGCTATCCACATACCGTGAATAATCATCAACGAGGAGGAGGAAGTACCGTGCCGCTAGGTCGGGAGGAGTAATGGGGCCGCAGAGATCCCGTAGCAGCAGCTGTAGCAACCTCCATCCGAGCGCGCCAGAACGCGCTGCGGGAACAAGCGTGCGTCTGTGCTTGCAGCAGCGACAGCATCGCACACCTGCTCGATCTGGTCAGCAGGCTATGCCGCGACGAGCGCTCCCGTCCCATCTCCTGAGCGCACGAACCGTTGACAGCCCGAATCGAGCATCCATAGCCATGCTCCTCCTTGGCGTGCGCCGCCAGACACACCGGCCGTCAATGTTGATGTCGAGCACGTAGAGCCGGCTGGGCTCTGGTGAATCTTGGCGAGCAGCGGGCTCCACGTCGCGAACTCGCATCACTCCTCCCTCTACGAGCACCGGAACCCCACCCTCGTCGAGCTGCCCGACGCTTGATGTTGCAGTGAGACGGGAATGAATACACGTTGACGAGGCGAGGTGCTCCCCGTTCTTGCACGCGAACAGGATAGTCCCGCGGCCTCGATCTTGACGACAGAGCCGTCACCGAAACGCACCGTGCCTATCATGCCGGTGTCGAGGTCGAGAACGAGCCCAGCGAGAACCCATCATATGGTTCGTGGCTCCAGTGTCTAGACCCAGCGCTTCGGGTCCCGGTCTTCAGTCGCGTCGAACGCACGAACACCTTCTCCTCACAAGCTCAAGCTGCACGCAATCGCAGGGCGCCTTCCTGGGTTGGCGCAGGTGAGACTCAGGGTGAGCTCCGTCCATCGTCCACCATGCCCAAGCGAGGAGCCAGCGTCGCTCTCATCCTGGCCACATGAACCTGCTCCTCCTCCGATCTGCTGCGACAATCCCTGCCCAGTGGCCTTTCTTACCGCAATTTTTGCAGATTCATCGGGGTTGACTCGGCCCGCACTGGAGCTGATGCGTGAGTCAGTACCACCGCTTGCGCCACGGCCACGACCACTCCTACGGCGCTTGCCGCGGCCACCAGAGCTGGAGCAGCCTCGGCCAGAATCCTGCTCGCGCTTCTTGTACCTCTCGATCCATTGCTCCTCTGTGAGAAGCAGCTTGCCGCCGGCATCCTGAGGCGGGGAGGGCTCGATGTCGTCCGCCGCCTTCAATCTCCCCGTGACCTCCTCGATCGAGAGTTGCGAGATATCGAGAAGAGTTTCAATGGAGATGACGAGCTGCTTGTACCTTGGACGCACGATGCGCAGATACTTGGCGACCACCTTGGTGTCCGGTTCTGGATCGCTGAGGGTTGCCAGCCTGGCTGAACGATCCCGTCAGCGCAGGCGAAGTCCTCGATCGCCTCGCCGTCGCGGAGCGTGATCGCCTCGTACTCAGCGCGGAGATTCTGCGCCGTAGCCTTCCGCACGCGATCGTCGCCGATGCAGAGTGTCTTGATGGCCTCCTAGGCATCCTCGCCGACTCCTTGGTCGCGAGTGTGGGAATCATCTCCGGTGGAACCGAGCTGCAGATGGCGTCCAGTGCGGTGCGGTCGTCGTGGAACTCGACGTCGACGGCGTCCCACAGATGGCGGGATTGAAGCTTCAGCTTCGTCAACAGCGACCACTCGTTGTAGTTGGTCTTCGTCAACTGCGGCCAGTTGCCAGAGCCACCGGTCTCCCTGATCACGCGCTCGATGACGACCTCCCGTAAACGTCTTGCGTCCCGGGTGCGCGAACGGCGTGGCAGAGAACGGCGTGGACGTGGTGATGGCGAGCGCGACGGTGACCTGTCACCTCCGCCACCGCCGGACGTCCCCATCTTGTCAGTGCCCGGCGAGGTATGACCACGGGACCCCCTTGGAGATGCCATGGGCAGTCGTAGGACCTCTAGCTTGCTGATACCACTTGTTAGCGCCGCACCGAAGCCGCGCCTGAGCCCGCACCCGCCTCGTCCGCCCCATGCGTCCGCGCCCGGAACCGCGCCCGAGAACTCGCCCGGGGTCAGCGTCCGTGCCCGGGACCTTTTCAACCGGAGGCTCCTGCCGGGAGGATGAAGAACACAAGAACACACGCGAACACTAGGAACACAGAGAGTTTGGTGCTGCCCCAAAACCCCGCGCAGCGTTTTCTGTTCTTTCCTTCTCCTTTTATTGCGAATTTACAAGTACAAAATATCCGCACGTCGCTGCTCACGATGCGTCCATCCCCACGTCCGTGACGTTGCCCACAAACCATCGTACAGACTCGTACGCGACCCATTCTCAGCATGGTCTCATGACGTGTCCGTGTGTATGCACAACAGAGAGTGACGTGAGATTCTAACTAACTACAGCGCAAGGCTTAACTAACATGAACGAGGAGCGGATTTGTTCACCGTGCGCAAATAATAAGTCCGATCCTATGAATCAGAACTTATAACTTCCTATAGAGTTTTTAAATTGGACGTAGAGAACTACAATTGGATTACAATCGAGAACTTCAGACACCAGGATCACTCGAACAGACTTGTTCAATCGGACAACTGCTGCTACCAACTACTACTACGAATTTTCCTCGCACACGCTACAGGCTTTGATTCCGTAATCTAACAAGCATCAATTTTGAGAATCGAGATGAACACAACTATACAAGGCAGGAGTACTACTAAGAATTGTAAATATTCAACAAGGCGAAACATGCTGTACCTTGTCTTGACGATTGCTACTGCTGTCGACGAGGGTGATGAGAGGGATAAGGCGGATGAACATGTCAATCTCGTGCTGTGCGGCGCGGAGCTCGTCGGCCATCCGAGCGCCGAGGAGCAGGCGACGGAGGTAGCCGCAGTCCTCCTGGCACACCGTGACGAGAGCGTAGCACCGCCGCAGCGCGCCTCGGAGCTGCTCGAGGGGCCGCCTGTGTTGGCTCCGCCCGCGAAGGCCGCGCCCGGGACCTCACCCGAGTCCGCCCCGCGCCCACGCCCCCGCTCCCGGGCCCTGCTCCCGGGCCCGCGCCCTTGCGCCCGGGACAGCTCCCGTGCCCGCGCCCTGCTCCCGGGAAAGCTCCCGTGCCTGCGCCCCGTTCCCGGGCCCTCGCCCGGGCCTTCGCCCGGCGCCCGGGGAACGTGTCCGCGCCCTTCGCCCGGGAGCTCGCCTGCTCTCCCGGGAACCTCCGGCCGGGAGCAAACAATAGATACAGCCGGAAGCTCCCGGCCGGGAGGACGATGAACTCAAGACCTCACGCGAACATTAAGAACATAGAGATTTTTGGTGCTGCCCAAACCGCACAGCATTTTCTGTTTTCTCCTTCTTTTTTTATAGCGGATTTAAGTGCACAACGTCCGCACGTCGCCCACGACGCGAGCCATACTCGTGACGTCGCCAACGTACAGGCGCGTACGCGAGCCATACTCGCTACGGCCACGAGGCGTCCTTCCACTTCCGTGACGTCGCCTACGACGCGTCCATATCCGTGACGTCCCCCACGAACCAACGCGTACGCGAGCCATCCCCTCGTGACTCGACCTTCTCTCATCGTGAGCCACTTTCTCCACCGTGAGAACCGGACGACGTCCGAGCTCACCGCCAGACATGGTCAGCACGTCCCTGCAGCTATCCTGCCCACACACGCACGCATGCGTCTCGACCGGGAACGCACCACGGTCGGGATTATTCCTAACAATCTCCCCCTAATCACGACATGGCGCGTTCCGCCATCACAGCAGCGTCGGCTCGTCGTCGGCGTCGACGAGCAGCGCCTTCTCCTTCCTCGGCTTCCGGTAGTCCCTGGCGAAATGGCCACGAACGCCGCAGTTGTAGCATCTCCCTCGGTTGCGGCGCTCCGAACGCCTGCTGGTCCCCGAGCACGTGCTACTGCCGCCGTCGTCGTCGTCGTCGTGGCTGCCACTGCCCTTTTCGCCGCCGCCTCCGCGCCGCGCATTTCCGCCGCGCCTCGCTTCGCCGCCGTGCTCCTTGCCGTTGCGCCGGCGAGCTTCCCACTGCTCCTCAGTGAGCAGCAGACGCCCAACACCCCCCGTCTCCTCATCGACGTCGCGAGACTCCTCCGCCACGCGCAGCCGTCCGACGAGCTCCTCCACGGACATGGTGTTGAGGTCCAGAAGCATCTCGATCGCCACCGCGACCTGCTTCAGCTTCTTCGGGACCACGCGTAGGATCTTCTTCACCACGCGACTGTCCTCCATCGCCTCGCCAAGCTCGCGCAGGTTGGCGACAAGCCTGCTGATGCGCATCACAAAGTCGTCGACGGACTCACCGTCGTGGAACGCGACGTTCTCGAACTCCTTCAAGAGACGTTGCACGTTCGCAGACTTCACGCGATCATCGCCGACCCTCATCGTCCTCACCGCCTCCCACGCTTCTTTCGCCGACTTCTTTACGGCGAGCCCGGCCTTCATCTCCGGCGGCACCGCGCGCAATATGGCGGCCAGCGCCCGCCGATCCTTGGCGCGCTCGTCGCTGACATCCTCCACAGCATCCAGAGCTCCAACGCCTCTAGGCTCACCTGCATGACCAGTGACCACTCATGGTAGTTGGTCTTGGTCAGCAGCGGCAGCTCAACTGCGCCTGTGTTGGGGACGACGCGCTCCGCCGTGACGCCGGGCTTCTGCGGGGTGCCGAACATCGTCATTCGTTGCTCTTGGCTGCCGTCACCGCCGCTACCATTGCCGCTGCCACGGCGGCACGGCGGTGTACACTCCCGACATAGCAGCAAGAACTCGACCTTCGCTCTGATACCAATTGTTGGCTCCGCCCGCGAAGGCCGCGCCCGGGACCTCACCCGAGTCCGCCCCGCGCCCACGCCCCCGCTCCCGGGCCCTGCTCCCGGGCCCGCGCCCTTGCGCCCGGGACAGCTCCCGTGCCCGCCCCTGCTCCGGGAAAGCTCCCGTGCCTGCGCCCCGTTCCCGAGCCTCGCCCGGGCCTTCGCCCGGCGCCCGGGGAACGTTCCGCGCCCTTTGCCGGGAGCTCGCCTGCTCTCCCGGAACCTCCGGCCGGGAGCAAACAATAGATACAGGCCGGAAGCTCCCGGCCGGGAGGACGATGAACTCAAGACCTCACGCGAACACTAAGAACACAGAGATTTTTGGTGCTGCCCAAACCGCACAGCATTTTCTGTTTTCTCCTTCTTCTTTTATAGCGGATTTACAAGTGCACAGCGTCCGCACGTCGCCCACGCGAGCCATACTCGTGACGTCGCCAACGTACAGGCGCGTACGCGAGCCATACTCGCTACGGCCACGACGCGTCCTTCCACTTCCGTGACGTCGCCCACGACGCGTCCATGTCCGTGACGTCCCCCACGAACCAACGCGTACGCGAGTCATCCCCTCGTGACTCGACCTCCTCTCATCGTGAGCCACTTTCTCCACCATGAGAACCGGACGACGTCCGAGCTCGCCGCCAGACATGGTCAGCACGTCCCTGCAGCTATCCTGCCCACACACGCATGCATGCGTCTCGACCGGGAACGCACCACGGTCGGGATTATTCCTAACAGCCTGGTGACCTCCCGCCGCATCAGCTCGGCGAGCTCCAGCTCCCGAAGCAGGCTGCCGACGAGCTCCACGTGCTGCGCCAGCTGCCGGCACGCGTCCCGGTGGCGGCGCGCCGCCAGCGCCGCCTGCACGACCATGGAGACAAGCCCGAGCGCGTCCACGCCGACCAGCTGCGCCACGTTCGACGCCTGCCCGAGCACGCCCCACAGGCTGCTGCTCTCCATGGTCGCTCCCGGCCCCGGGCGCAGCGCCGCGCCGCAGCTGCTCCTACCCGATGTCTCGCCGCTTCGCCTTGCCGCCATTGACGGGTGCGAGGTGGGGCGCCTATATGCGTGCCGACTCGCGAGTGTGCACGTGGAAGACGACCCTTGACCAAGTGCCCCGCTGTGGTCAGTGTCTACGTGGACTCTACGTCGGCCAATGGCCCATCTCCATCAAGTGGCGTGGAGGCCCAGACAAATCACAGACCGGCCCAGTAGGCCTTATTGGTTGGAACATTTGTGCAGTGGCAGGGAGCATTCAGGTCCATCCTACTACGTCCTAAAAAAGATTTGTCTTTTTGAAAAGGTACCCAAATTAGTCTGTTCTTTTCGATTTATTTATTGGACTGTTAAAACAGATTAATTATTCCATGCTTCAAGAAATATATTTTCTAAAAATTACTTTCTTCTACTACGTTGTTTAGACCACTTATTTTAGACTATTTATTAAATTTATTTATTAAAACATTTAATTTATCCCTATAATCAAATGGATAATCCGTACCAATAATTCGGTGAATAATCTAAAACAAACAGAGCGGCGTCACGCACCATAATTGATAGCTCAATCACTCAACAACACAATGTATAGAGCATCTCCAGCAATAGTCCCTATTTTAGAGCCCCCAAATGTTAAATGGGGGCTGCCCCTATTTTCTTTGGACCCTAAAAATGCTCCGAACTCCAGCAACAGCCCCTATTTCTCATCCATTCTTTCTTTTTCTATTATTTTTCACCGTAGACTATATGTATATGTCTAGTTTAATACTATAATTAAAACATAAATATTTATAAGAATTTAGAGCAGGAGGGCGGCGCGCGGGAGGCCAGGGTGCAGGAGGGCGGCGCGGGGGAGGCGGGGCGCGGGAGGCCGGCGCGCGGGAGGCCAGGGCGTAGGCCGCGCCGGCGGGCGGGAGGCCAGGGCGCAGGAGGGCGGCACGGGGGAGGCAGGGCGCGGGAGGCCGGCGCGCGGGAAGCCACGCGCGGGAGGCCGGGGCGCGGGAGGCCTGGGTGCAGGAGGGCGGCACGCGGGAGGTAGCCTCCCGCGCGGGAGGCCGCCGGGGCGCACCGAGAGGCCAGGGCGCGGGAGGCCGGCACGCGGGAGGCCGCCGGGGCGCGGGAGGCCGGCGAGCGGGAGGCCGGGGCGCGGGAGGCAGGGCGCGGGAGGCGGCGCGCCGGAGGGTAGGGCGCGGGAGGCCGGGGCGCGGGAGGCAGGGCGCGGGAGGCCGGCGCGCGGGAGGGCGGCGCGCCGGAGGGCAGGGCGCGGGAGGTCGGGCGGCGCGGCGCAGGAGGCCGGCGGGCAGGGCGGCGCGCAGGAGGCCGGGCGGGAGGTGGCGGCGCAGGAGTTCGGCGGGAGGCGGTGTGCAGGCAGGAGGAATTGTCATCGCGCCAAAAAAACGTCGATAGGGGCCGTGGTGTAGAGCCCCCAGAACTGGGGGCTTGAGGGCTGGATTTGGGGGCCTCCTCATTTTATGGGCTCTATTAGGGTCCCTGCTGGACCTAAATTTTTTGTCCCACCACCCAAAAACTGTTTGGGGGTTGTATTTAGGGTCCCTGCTGGAGATGCTCTAGGCACAATAATACGAAGACCTCAACAAGTCGACCATTTCTTTTACCACGATCTATATCTATTCAAAGTAGCTTCTTGTTTTTCCTCTCAAATCAAATCTTTGGGTCAACAATGATGCGAACTCTGGTCGACACCGGAGCTGAACTCGTGATGGTTATCTCTATCGTCTTGCTCGAGTGACCAATATACGTCGATGACCTGTCAGCACTAGCACCTCCATTAGTCAGCTCAGTTGGCTCCTTTGGATCTGATAACGGTGTGCTTTCAGAGTTCAGCATTGCAGTAACATCTGTCATTGTGGGTCGATCTGCTGGATCTTCCTGAGCACAAAGAAGCGCCAGCTGGGTGCATCGCATTATCACAGTGCTTTCATATCCACCACACATTGCTGGATCTACTAGCTCATGCAACCTTTGGTCTTTCCACATATGCCATGCCTGAAACATGTTGCAATTTGTTAATTGTCCAACACAAATACTGCAAGCTAGAAGAAGACCATAACAAAAAATGTGTATCATTAAACTGTATCTTCACTCACATCTCGAACAAGATTGCCAACGGTGTCCCCTTGTTGCTCCATTATGAAATTATTTCGTCCACTGATGATTTCCAGAACCAAGACACCGAAGCTGAACACATCTGTCTTGAGCGAATAGAGGCCTTGAGATGCATACTCCGGAGCTATGTAACCACTGTAAATAGATCTCGGAGGTAAGGCATGAGAAAACTGGAACATAAATGTAGCATTGCACCATTTTTTATATTTTGTGTAGCTCGTACCTGGTTCCTACCACTCTCCTTGTACGCTCTTCTGCTACATCTGAAACCAGTGTGACCGCAGATCCAAAATCAGCAATCTTAGGATTCATGTCATGGTCTAAGAGGATGTTACTTGGCTTTAAGTCCCTATGTACAATCCAAGAGTCCTTGTGCAGATAAAGAAGCCCCTCAGCTAGTCCTTTAATTATCTGAAGTCGCTTAGACCAATTTAGCAATGCCCCCTTCGTTTTATCTGTGGAGTGTTCGGCTGTTCGCACAAGAAATGCACTTTAGAGAAAATAGTAATGGGTTACATTCTGTTCTTTATCAAAATAATATAGCATCAAATCAGTTGTTATCAGAAGCGTAACAAGAACCTCTGTTTTAAAAAATATATATCAGAGTAGTTGTAGGCTTGTAGCCCCCTTTTGGCAAGGGCTGCTTTATATTCACCAAGCACATTTATTAGGAATTTAATGAGGCCCGTCTTACAAAAAGTAAGAAAAAGTTTATGTAAAACTTACAGAAGATGATATTGTGCAAACTGCCTTTCTGCATGAACTCATACACAAGGATCCTTTCTTTTTCATGGATGCACCACCCCAATAACCTAATTAGATTGGTATGCTGGAGCCTTACAAGCTGTAATTCACTTTTGAAGTCGAACATTGCTGCATCCACATCAAGTCTTTTGATGGCAACTACAAGTCCATCAAGCAACTGGCCCTGCAATGGAGTTACCAATAGAGTTAACGTGGCATTCTCTTATAATAAATCATTCTTTGGGTAGACAAGGAATATATATGCATTCTGGGTAGAATAAATCACCTTGTAAACAGTTCCAAATCCACCCTTTCCGATATTTCTCTTCTCTGAAAAACCATCTGTAGCATCAATGATCTGAAAGAAATCAAACTTCTTGAATCCTGGGTAGTTGTTTTCAGTATGGATACAAAATTTCAGTAATGCCTCCATGTCCATTGTCTTCTGTTCTTGTGGCTCCACTGTTACTGAATGAGTGGTAATGTCCCCATGTCACCAACACAATTTGGGGAAAAAAATCAATCACTAAAACGACAAATGCTCAGCTTCTCTGCACAGTAATTAGTGACTTCATGGTGTGCAAAAGATATAGAAATTATGTGAACAAACTCCCTTGGGAAAAACTTAATGGGAACAAATGATATTCATCATGCATATGTTATCTACTTCACCTAGTGTAAAAACTGTATGATACCTTCAGCATCTGTCTACTTCTTGCTGAAATTCTGCTTTTTGACAGATGAAGCTGATGTTTGCACATTAGCTGCCATTGTTGTGCTAGGTGTGCTTAGTCATTTTTAACCACATTGCAGTGCTATGGTGCCATCCAAATATCCAATACTAGGTCAAAAAGTCATGAAGCTATGATGTATGACTAAAATGGAGTACAGATTTTCTCTGTTCCACACATTTCTAAGCATCAACAGTACACTGTTACATGTTGTATAATAAAGTACACTGTTACAGTGAAACATGGAACAATATGACTACGTTCTCGATGATAAGAACATTTATTTTAGTATGGTTTTTAATTCATAATTAACAATTGTAGGAAGCTCACAAAAGTAGTCACCTTGTAATGATTTTCCTCGAATTTCGCAAGAAGCAGTGACTCCACGAACATGTATTTTAGTGAACTCTGATACTCTTTTTGGAAACCTAAGGCTGGGGGGAAAATATTCTCGTTATATGCTAGAACCATAACAAGAGGGTTCTGATATCAGCCCTAACAAAATGGCACAATCATAATGAACATAAATAAAGTTGATCTCATTAAAAGTTTATGGCTCGTTAGTAATTGATGAGATACGGTCAATACCAGGTGGTGGTTCACCTTCAGTACTGCCATTTTGTCAAAAATCACGATAAGGACATCAGGTTCTTGATTTAATATAGAAAGGAACACTTTTTGAGTAATCAATTATGTACCAGTACCCAACCTCGTTTGATGGTCTGAACACCTTGGGATCACAGTGGGCACCCCCTTGGTTGCCTGCTAGACAAGGATAGTGAAAACAGCATGTATTACTGACTTGCAATTATCCTGCATATAAAGTAGACTTTTAGAACTAAAACCGCATAAATTAAGGAAAATCCTATGAATCCAGAACTATAAACTATTGTTTGACTGGCAGTCAAAATCGTTATGTTCAGGCACAAGTGCACAACAGAAACATTCATAGGATGAACTGAACATATCACTTCGATCAGATGATAATCATAAAAGAGACCAGTAATTTCTCCTCCATCTCCAAACCGCCATAATCTTCAGTTTTAAGATGAACCAACCAAATTATGTAATGACTAGCAAAAGTTGAAACAGGCTTACTCTGACACGACGATTGCTGCTGCTGTCAACGAGAGCGATGAGAGGGATGAGGCGGATGTACATGTCGATCTCGTGCTGCGCAGCGCGGAGCTCGTCGGCCATCCGGGCGCCGAGGAGCAGGCGGTGGAGGTAGCCGCAGTCCTCCTGGCACGCCGTGACGAGCGCGTAGCACCGCCGCAGCGCGCCTCGGAGCTGCTCGAGGGGCCGCCTGGTGGCCTCCTGCCGCATTAGCTCGGCGAGCTCCAGCTCCCGCAGCAGGCCGCCGACGAGCTCCACGTGCTGCGCCAGCTGCCTGCACGCGTCCCGGTGGCGGCGCGCCGCCAGCGCCGCCTGCACGACCATGGAGACCAGCCCGAGAGCGTCCACGCCGACCAGCTGCGCCACGCTCGACGCCTGCCCGAGCGCGCCCCACAGGCTGCTCTCCATGGCCGCTCCCCGCCAGGCCAGGGTGCAGCTCGGCCGCTCCTCCTACCCGTTGCCGACTTGTCGCCATTGACGCGTGCGAGGTGGGGACGCGTATATGCGTGGCGAGTCGCGGGTGTACGTGGAAGTGAACGCGACTTTGACCCAGTGCGTTGGTGTAATGGTGGAAAAAAAATTATATTTTAACTCTCTCAATTATTAGCTAAATCTAATTCATATCCTTCCACTATAAAACTAGGTATATTACATCTCTCAAGTATCAAAACAGGTATAAAATAACTCTCTTGATTATTTTAAGGATGGTTTAGGCTGATGTGAAGCCTACGTGGCACATTAAACTGGTCGTCGTTCTACGTGATACTTACGTAACATTTCAGTTAGCAAAATAAAAATAAAAAATATAGTGGTCCTACATGCCCGTCTCTTAGAAAAAATAAAAATTACAGCAGGACCCACGTATCATCCTCTCTCTCATTTCTCCGCCCTCTCTATCTATTTGTCTCTCATTTCTCTCCCTTACGGCGGCGATGCGCCCCTGACGGCGACTTCCCGGGCGCATCACCGCCAATGACTGGTTGCATCGCCACGTGGAGATGGAGGCAACAGAGCAACGACACAAAATCTTCCCTATGCCTTTCTGCTCCCTACTCCCTTGTAGTTGGACAACGTTGACGAGGAAGCCTCGAGGACGCCAGGAGAGCCACGCTCGTCTGCCTCCTCGTGTGTTGCCACCGTTGGCCTCCATATGCTCCGACAGAATCCTCCCTACCAATCTGGGCATCAACGAGGACGCTCAGGGCACCGTTGCCGACTACTGGGCCTCTTACCCCACCTCCTTTCACCTCGTCGCCAATTGGATCTAGCCAGTGCGGAGCTTGAGCTCGTTGACCTCGCCTGGGGCCAAGCGAACATCGTTGAGGAGGAGACGGAGCTCGGCCTCCATCCGTGAGGTCACCGCCGCGGCGCTCGTCTACCTTGGCGCGGAAGGAAGACGACGATGATGGAGCGGCGGTGAGGGCTGGAGGGAGAGATCAAGGCCGGCACCGGAGAAGTCGGCGACGGGGACGACTGGCACCAGAGGAGGTGGCAACGAGCTGCCTAGCACCAAAGAAGGCAAGGGCAGTGGCGGCGTGGTGTCCGGAGGAGAGAAGAGGGAAGAGAGGGAGGAGGGGATGAGATGAGGGACGGAAAGCCACTGTCGGGGGTACATCGCTAGGGGAAAGAAATAGAGAGAGAGGGAGGAGAAAGGAGAGAGAGGATGATACGTGGTTTCCGCTGTATTTTTTATTTTTCTTTGAGAGAGTGACATGTGGAACTTCTATATCTTTTATTTTTAGTTTGCTGACTGGAATGCTACATAAACGCCACATGGAACGAAGACTAGGTCAACATGACATGTAGGTGTCATGTCAAACTAAACCACACTTAAAACAGTCAAGGGAGTTATTTTATACTGGTTTTAATACTTAAGTGATGTGATATATCTAATTTTATGGTTGAGAAAGATAAATCAGATTCAGCTAATAAGGGAGTCAAAATATACCTTTTCTTCTGTAGTGGTGTGGACTGTGGTCGGTGACTTTGTGGTGGCAAAGACCCGGTCCATCGATATGGCGTGGGGGCCCAACAAAATCACGGCTCACCACGCTGGTCCATCACGAAAATCGTGGGCCTCTTTCATGGAGCATTGCAGTGTAGAGTGGCGAATTTTTTTGATTTTTATATTTATTTATTAAAAGATTTGCAAAAGTAGATTTTTGTTTGAAAAAATTGCAAAAATAGACTCCCACCGCCCTCTGGGAGGGCGGTTTTTAAAAATCGTCCTCCCAGAGGGCGATTTAATGACGTGGCTGACGGCAATCGGACTCCCGGCCGACGGCCGTCAGCCATTTTACGGGCGGCCCCCGGGCCTCCCAAAAACCGCCCTCTCAGAGGGCGGCAAGGGGGCTGCCTGCAAATTGCGCGGCCGAGGGCGCGGACAGGGGCGCGGGGCGCGGGGCCGTGGACGCGGGCGCGGGCGCGGCGCGGGGCCGAGGCCAAGAACGCGGGCGCAGCGCGCGGCCGAGGCCGAGGGCACGGGCGCGGGCGCGAGCGGGCGCGGGGCCGAGGACGCGGGCGCGGGGCGCTGACGCGAGCGAGGGCGCGAGCGGGCGCGGGGCGCTGACGCGGCCGAGGGCGCGGGCGCGGGCGCCCGGAGGTATTTTGCAGGCGGCCCCCTTAGAGGGCGGTTTTTGGGAGGCCGGGGGCCCGCCTGCAAAATGACTGACGGCCGTCGGCGGGGGGCCGACGGCCGTCAGCCACGTCATAAAATCGCCCTCTGGGAGGACGATTTTTAAATATCACCCTCCCAGAGGGCGGTGGGAGTCTATTTTTGTAAATTTTTCAAACAAAAATCTATTTTTGCAAATCTTTTAATAAATAAATATAAAAATCAAAAAAATTCTAGAGTGGCAGGGTGGCTAATCGGACGGGCCTGAGCCTTGATGAGATGCATACTCCCGGTTCTTTTTTCTTTTCCCTTTTTTTTCGAAGACACTCCCGGTGCTACGTATCAGAGGTGTAACACTAACACACTGACACAAATGCTGCGCTGCATCATTACTGACCTTTTTTTAAGCTCTTACCTGATTCCTACACCCTCTGTCCCAAAAACAAAATCTCTTAACTATCAACATAGACAAGCACAGCAATTGGGTTTTTTGGGACTGAGAGAGTACAACTCTTGGATGCTCTCCTTTAACATCTGAAAGACTGAAAACCAGTGTCATAGCTGATCCAAAATCATTCATGTTCTAAAAGAATGTGATTTGCTTTCATGCCCCTATGTACTAAGAATCCATGAGTGCTTGTGAAGGTACAAGTCCCTCAGCTAGCCCTTTAATCATCTGAAGTTGCTTATATCCAGTTTAACTGTTTCCATCAGTACGATTTTAACACTCTGAGGGTGCGTTTGAATATGGGAAAAGGCGGAGAATTCCGGTGGTATACCAAACGAACAAGCCATTAGCATATAATTAATTAAGTATTAATTATTTTAAACTTAAAAATGAATTAATAAGATTTTTTAGGAAATTCTGTATAGAAAATTTTTATAAATTAACGTACTATTTAGTAGTTCGAAAACGCTAATGGAGGAAGAGAAAATAGCCCAGCTGAAACTTCCTTCCGAACTGAGACTCTGAAGTTGAACACCGGCAAATGTATTCCTCCCTGCAGTGGAAATGGTGAGGGCTTTTGGTCCTTGGACCACGCACAAGAACTAAGAAGAGGCCATCGCATTCCGTGCCGTTGCATTGAATCAATTCAATTCAATTAGCTCGAGTTACTTCTACTCCTACTATCCCTGTGCTTCGCATGAACACAGCCACACAGGTACAGTAAAGACGAGCAGTAGCATAGCAGCAGCAGCGTAGTACTCCTGCATGGCAGATTCCTCCTGGTCCCTAACTGTCCGCCATTGCTTCCGCTGCGAGAGCTCGCTCGCGCGAGCTATGCAACCTCGCAGACTGGCTCTCGCTGGCACTGATGACTGGCAGCTGGCCTAGTGACCTGGGCGTGGATATGGAAGAAAAAACACGGCTCAGCTTTGGATGCCGGACGAGACCAACGGGAAGACGCAACGAAAGCGCGTCGCCTCTCGCCTCCCGGCGAAGATGAAAAGCTGCCCGCTGCGGCGCTGCCGCTGCTCGGCTCGGCGGAGATCCCGATCCTGCTAAAGCCATCGCCCAGGTAGCGTAGCACCGGCGTCACTTGCCTGGGAAGTTTCATCCTTCATGTGCCACCCAAAAACAGTTTTAATTCCTCATCAGTTCAAGGTGATTAGTAAGATTCAAGATCTACCAGTGCACTACGGCAGCAACGGCATGCTAGTAGGAGTACCATATTTTAGTGCTGGTCATCTACTACACAACTACCTGGAATCCAAAACGGATGCAGTTGGTGCTGATTTTTCGGAGGCAGTACAGCACAGTACCACCCAGGATTAGTAGTACTTCTTTTTAGCTGACCTAGGATTAGTACTACCCCAGTGACATCATTAAAACACTCATAAATTGTGCTCTGTGTGACCACCTATCTTGTCATTTAAGCACAAAGCAACATAAACCATACTCCTACTGGTAGTACCATAAACATAAACACAACAATCCACATGGCTACTAGTGTACACTACTTACTAAGTACAACTACTTAACACGCGTAGAAATCCAAAGTAGCAGCAATTTGCTTTCTCCTCGTCAAACTGCAACTGACACGATGATGTAGGTGTATCTGTCCACACGGTGGTGCCCCTCGTCGCCGGCGGCCCACACGGGGAGGAGGGGAGCGGCTCACCAACTCCACCAAATTCTCGCACGCTTCACTCACTCCCCTGTTGGGCCTCTGCTCCTCTCCCGCTGAGCAGCGGGGCCCACGTGGCACGCGCGCACACCCAACAAGATTTGACTAATTGCTCGCCCTTTTTAGAGGGGCTTGCCCCCCTTGCCTCCTCGCCAATGTCGCGCCGGAATGATTGTTGCAGCGGAGCAACAGGTTAGCTAGTCATGGTGGCCATCATCGCCGCCAGCAGCAGCAGCAGCAGCGAGACTCTCTAGTCTCTCCTCGGTGCTGTGATTGCTAGCTGTTACGAGTAGATCTTGGCATTTGCCTTGTCGTTTGCCTTGTTCCGAGCTGTTTGGTTTGGGGTGGGGTGGTTAGTTTAGTGGGGGGATTGTACTTGCGTGGTTAAAGAATCGGTTTTGCGGTGGTGGTGGTGGATGCTGTGCGTCCGCGCGGAGGACGCCCTGGCCGCTGCTGCAGCCGTGGCCGTGGCGTCCGACAAGATGCGCTCCGTGACCCTGTCAGTCTCCTCCTGCTGCGTAATTATCTGCTCCATGGCTGTTTGCTGTTGGTCGTTTGCTCAAGGTTGGTTCTTTTCTCGCTGTGCGTGTGCAGGGGCGGCTCGATCCAGAGGGCGATGCGGAGGATTGGCGGCGGCCGGAGATTGGCCGGCTCGAAGGGCGCGCCGCAGAGAGCGGAATGCCTGGCGCCGGGAAGCGGCGACGCGTCGGCGAGCTGCTCCGGGGTTGGTTTCTCTTGATCAAATCAAAGCCCACTCCTTTCTTGTTGCAACCACTCTTGACCTCGCGTTTATTATTGGCATTCGTACAATGGAAGTGCAATTTTGGTTATTTGGGTGAAGATTGTTGTTCTGAAAACTCGTAAAGTGTGGTGTTATTTGCGGTGCATTCTGGGCACTGAGCAGCTTCGGACAAGCTATCTGTTCGCGTGCCAATTTTGAGGGGCCCAGATGAACTGTCACTTTCCCCTCGCTGTTCTTCGCATGTCTAGTTTTGTAGATGCAGAGAGTTTTGACTACTTGTTTGCTGCATTCTGAACTGGTACAGGTTTCTTGGATGGATTATATCCCGGCAGTGTCCTCGACTGGGAATTTTGTTCGTTTCCTATTTTTTGGAAGTTTCAGGTGATATGTGAACCTGATTCATGTGTGTGTTTCCTCTGTAGGATGATAGTAGCAATGGCACTGGCAAGAGTGATGGAAGCCGAAGGGTAAGGATGCGGCGGTACAGATCGGAGCTCGAGCAGGAAGTGAGTGCATTTCTTGGTGTAATTCTGCTTGTTTGAGTTGTTATGACTTTGCGTTCCTTTAAAACGAAAGTTGGTACTGATGGGGCTAGCTAGTAGCCTAGTACAGACCGTGGCATCATCCAATGCTTCATTGAAAACTGACTCGTAGAGTGGTCCTCAAATGAAGTGTAATATCTGCTACCTAGTGTTTGCTAAAAACTCCAAATGGTGTGTCTCGCGTACTGGATATCTGTAGTATCAGGTTAAATATGATAATGCTTATGCTTGGCATTTTATCAAACAGTTTCTGTTGACTTGAATATTTGATGCATATATGTGTAGTTACTCTGACGGAACCATATATTTGCTTTTCAAATGAGCAAGAGCTAATATTCTCGGATGTTATTACATATCTCAGGTAAAGAAACTGCAGAGGCAACTCCAAGAAGAGATTGACTTGCAGTTAGCATTAACGGATGCCATCACAAATAATGCCACACTGATACTTGAGCCTTCTACAAAGCTTCCAAACAAGGTGCATACATTTTACTCGATATTTTTCATGTGTATCTAGGTAGCCACTCTCTAATATATTTGCTAATTTAATATTTCATTTGCAGGCGCAGGAGCTAATAATTAGCATAGCCTCCTTGGAGAATACTGTCTCAAAACTTGAAAAGGACCTAAATGACTTATGTTACCAACTGTGTCATTTAAGGAATGATACACTACTTGCAGACAAGAATTCCAGATGCTTAGAAACTCTAGATGAAGAAAATAATTCCCTATGTTTACTGTCTACATCATTACAGTACCAACCATCAACTTGTAAATGTGCAGGGGAGGAAGTAAGTTTTGATTATAGAAATGGTCTCATTTTAAAGTTCTTCTTTTAGTATTCAGTTACTGACAGTTTTTTCCTTTTATGAACTTTTGAAGCACATATCAACACTAGGAGATCCGAAGCTCGGAGAATCTGAGTCAATGCAAGAAAATTTATTCGCTGGGCTTGAGGACCAACGTAATGTTCAAAAAGAGAGTGAAGAGAGAGAGCTGATATCTCGAGATGGAATTCTCGAAGAGCATCAAAATGTTCCTTTAAATAGATTATTGGAAAAACACTGGGATGAAAAGGTGAATATTATCAGTATTGGCAATCTTGACCCTGTGCTTTTTGAAATATTTTATGTTTTCAGAAGGTAAAATTCAGCTTGTTTCTTGGCAGACACAAGAGCCCTATTCTATGGAAAATAGAGGCAGAGCAGATCAGACAGTAGATGCATTATCCTTTGACCAATCTTGTCAGAGGAAAAGCTGCATCAACGGTAATGTATGGAATGACAATCCAAATAAGCTCTCTGAAGAGATGGTGCGCTGTATGAGAGATATCTTCCTTCGTTTATCTGAATCATCATCCGAGATATCACCAAAGGGGTCTTCTAATAATTCAATTTCATCAGCAGAACGTCTATCTGGCTGTACATTGACATCCGTATCAGATTCATCCTTAATAGCATCAGTGATGCAAAGCCCTTCAATTGACTCCAACGATGACAGTATTGATGAAGTTAGATACTTTGATCCCTACAATGTTAATGGCAAGGAAGTTCGAAGAGACATTGGGAACTATTGTTCAGTAGCTGAGGTGTCTTGGATGTATGTTGGCAAGGAACAACTTGCATATGCATCCGAAGCTCTGAAAAATTTCAGGTTTCCTTATTGAACTTCTATAGCTATTAATACTAATGTGTATGTCTACATAAAAAATAGCCTGGACCAATTTAGAAAAGCAAAACTAGAGCAATAATCAAGCATGTGATATGATGCATAATGCATTAGTATATTCATATTCATGAGAAAATGCTACAGTGTAAGATTCAGTTATAATTGATGTTTTTTCAGAGTGTGTGTTACTTCATTTCTACCTTATAGTGCAAAGTATCACTACTTGGTGTTATGTTTGTGAACAAGCGATTGACATCATATTATAACATGACTTGTGTGATTGCTATTAACTGTTTTAACTACTCTTGTCTGTAGGACTCTCGTGGAGCAACTATCAAAGGTTGACCCTACATGCATGAACTGTGATGAGCGGTTAGCATTTTGGATTAACCTGTACAATACATTGATAATGCATGTAAGTACCCATTCAAATAAAAATGCATGCAAGTATCATCTGCTAGATTGCATAGAAAGATGATGTTTGCACTTTGCACTGTCCTTTATTCTGGGCCATGTGTTGATGTTACTCTTTTTTTTAACGGACATTGCTGTTACTCTTGGTTACTTGCTCTCATGTGCTGTACATGTTTTCTTGGAGTTCACCAGGCATATTTAGCCTATGGGGTTCCTGAAAACGACATTAAGCTTTTCTCACTTATGCAAAAGGTTTGTCATCTTTGGCTCTTTTTTGAAAGATATCATTGGCTTATAATCATGGTTCTTTCTTAAGATGTTAACAAACTTGGTATTGCAGGCGTGTTACATGGTCAGTGGGCAGTCCTTCAGTGCAGCAGAAATAGAGTTTGTGATTCTGAAGATGAAGACTCCAGCACACCGGCCACAACTTGTATGCACTATGCTCTTCATTGTCATTTCCTTTCTTCCTTTTCGGCATGCAAATCACAATGAAGCTTATTCTTTTCTCGTTTTTCAGTCGTTGATGTTGGCCCTTCACAAGTTCAGAGTTACCGAGGAGCACAAGAAATATTCAATCAATGATGCGGAGCCCCTCGTGTTGTTTGCACTTAGTTGTGGAATGTTCTCATCACCTGCTGTAAGTATAGTGCTTTATCTTGGTTTCTCAATTCTCAACATGTATACACGGGCAATCTTTTAAAGAAACTAAAGTTAGCCGTAAGTTTCAGGGTTGTCCTTATACTGTTATATGCCACTGAATATATTAATTCTTAAGCCTGAAACACTTCTGAATCTTCTTTTATGTTCCAATATTTATAGCAAAAATACTGTCGAGAGCGAGTTTATTCCGACCCACAGTTTGGAAATCAAATGAATGATTGCTGTCAAACAGGTCAGGATTTTCTCAGCTGGGAATGTTCGACATGAGCTTCAGGAATCAATGAGAGACTACATCCGAGCATCAGTTGGTATAAATGACAACGGAAAGCTCATTGTCCCAAAGTTGCTTCAGAGCTATGCCAAGGGAACAGTGGAGGACTCTCTGCTCGCTGACTGGATCTGCCGTCACCTTACACCAAACCAGGTCGCAGCTGTCCAAGATACTTCATCCTCGCGGAAACAGCGGCTTCTTGGGGTGCGCAGCTTCAGCGTCGTTCCGTTCGACTCCAAATTCCGGTATCTCTTCTTGCCTGACAATAACAATAGGTGCCAGCACTGAACCAAGCTGCCCTCGCCAATGTTCAGAAATACACCAAGAGTAGGCATTTTGACATACTGAAAAAATGAAGAGATCAACTGTACATGTTGTAAATCCTAGGGTGATTCTTTTTTGGCTTGTAAAGATGGTCAGTTCGTTTGTAAACCATGTATACTTATAAACTGTAGTATAAAAGGGTTGTGTATAATTTTCCTCTTTTTAGCGGCTTGTCTCGTCAATCAAGATGGTAGATTCAGACAGTTCTGCTAGCTTCCTGCTGTCCTGATTGTAGCAGCCCCGACCGTCATGATCAAGACAATAATGTTTGGCTTGACCAGTTGCATTATTGCATAGCACTAGCAAATGGCACTCTTTGGTAAGCAGACAAAAGGTTTCCATGGTTACTGCTCTGTCTCCGGTGGTTTAGTTCCTGATCGGCGCATTCACTAGAGCAGAGCATTGCAGAGCTTTCCTACCAAACAAGCCCTCTTAGATCCGGATGAGAGGAGCCGGCGGCGGCAGCGGTAGAAGCGTTGGTCACCGAGTCCGCCGCAGCGGCGGCGGCGGCGGCGGTAAAAGTGTTGTCGAGTGTCGACGTCGCCGATCTCCTGTGCCGACGAGCCCTCTTCCAAGAGTCGGCTAACGCCAATGGGCCAAGCCCACGTAATCCGACCAATTGGGCCCTGCCGCTCACGGCTTGGCTGCTCCGAACACAACATTGGGCTCTAGCTTACGTCACGACGACGTAATTTGGAATCTTCTGGAGGATGAGAATCACCGGAGAATTGAAAGCCCTCAGCTTGCAAGCATGTTGCATGGTTGACTTGTAAACCAGCAAGTTGGCCACCGATTGATTTGCGTGCACGCGGATGTCTGAACGCTGAACCCAGACTTGCCCTGTAGCTGTGCCCCTTGCTTGCACCGTGGCCAATGCCGTGGTTGACGGAATAGGACGTCGGATGGTACCTATCGAAATACAGATGATTAATCGAAATTTGATGGAAATTTAATGTTAACAAATAAATATACTTATTTTTATAATATTATGTTTATCTTTAAAGAGTTAAATGCATACAACTATATAAATCAAATACGATGATACTATTTTTTTAATTGAACAATCACAGCGTGATATTATATAAAAATATAGCTTCCAACACTCACGGTTGTATACTCAATTTAGATAATATTAGATAAATAAAACATCAAAAATATATAACAAAATGTAAAAGTTTCTAAACAAGATCCTTAAAAAAAAATTTGTTACTTTGAATTATTATGAAGTGCCATATATGGATAATTATTTGGATGATTAAAAAAAGGCCTATTAACGACTGAAAACGGAGTTTTGGTGTTCACGAATGATAATTGTAGACTGCATCATGTTAACGAAACGGTTTGTACACCATATCCGTATATATGTCTGACACTGTTGAAGAACAAGCAACCATGTTGAAGCTCTCCAATTCTACTTATGGCTTGGTACTCCCTGCCGATGCTGATCATAGGGGTGAAAACGGAAAACTTGCCTGTCCACCCGACCTGAGACTCGTGGGAAGGATATGAGAGAGAAAAAGAATATCCGGTACTATCCGAATTTGAATCTATTAAAAAGTTTGGTTAGAATACGGAAAGAGTTATATCTGCCCGTATGTCCCATATTATTAAACATATAACAAAATTTATTAGAAGTCTA
Source organism: Oryza meyeriana var. granulata (assembly GCA_003991445.1). Taxonomy (NCBI): domain Eukaryota; kingdom Viridiplantae; phylum Streptophyta; class Magnoliopsida; order Poales; family Poaceae; genus Oryza; species Oryza meyeriana. The sequence continues at coordinate 290,495 of RYFJ01001534.1, forward strand.
CGTATAAACATGCTAGAAGATTAGTTAATGGCTATTTTATGAGCTGATAAGTAATATTATTTATTTTTCCTTGATATATGTTTTTAGCACTTTAATTGTCTCCCTAGGTTTAATATCTATGGATTAGCTCTGTTTTCGAATCTGATTGCGAGAAAAAAAATGTAGGATAAGATACGGGATAAACGATAAATTATCATAATATGTATCTGACTCCAGATTTTAAAAAATAATATAAAATAGAATATGATAACAACGTGATCCGACCGACCCTATTTCACCCAGGCGGATCAGCTGTCATCGGACGTATCAGAACTTGCACACTGCACAGAAAACAAAACTTATTTAAAACTAGAGCTTCTATGATCCATAGTTCCATATACATCCTCTAAAAATATGTCAAATCAATCTGTTGAAAGTTTCCAGATGGAATTATCTGCAACTCTGAACTCTAAAATTCAGGGAACATACGCACTCGCAGAAACTATTTGCCCATGCACTCGGGGAAGTCGGACGGCATCAGAATACAATATCCTCTGAAAAACCATCAAAGAGTCGCCATCACAACACGTATAGCGATTGACATCGACAAAAATTATGAAGTTGTACATGCATTAGCAAATTTCATCTCATCAGCTTCTAACCACAACGTCCAAACACTAGAAAATTTGCAACTTGAGTCTTAAACTAATTAACCGCCCTTTCCGCACCCAATCAGCCAGAGAAACACAACAGCCAAAGTCAAACGGCTGCCGGAGCATATCGCCAAAGTCAAACGGCTGCCGGAGCATATCTTTTTTATACAGATCAAATCGGAAATGTAGACCAGGAAGAACTATCCTGGTATCTCCTTTTTAAATATCTAAACTCCCGGAGTTCATTGACACTATTTCTTATCTCATTTTGTCAATTTTTTTGGCTGTTTAATCAAGATCTAACGGCATATGTATATATATATATACATATATGTATAGTAATATATATGTATATGTATATGTAATATATATATATATACCTCGTTTGTACTTTCAGAAGTACATACTCTCACCTGTATATATACACTTTCTTTTATAAGGATTATGTACTATTTTTTATTTAGTATATATATATATATATATATATATATATATATATATATATATATATATATATATACCTCGTTTGTACTTTCAGAAGTACATACTCTCACCTGTATATATACACTTTCTTTTATAAGGATTATGTACTATTTTTTATTTAGTACGGTATATACTTATTTTATTTAGTAGCGGTACTGTATACTTATATTTTATTGTAACGGTATATACCTTTTTTATTTGATAGGGGTATATACATTTTTATGGTAGCGTATAACTTTTTATTTGGTAGCGGTACATATCTTTTTTTTATTTGGTAGCAGTATATACCTAAAGTATCGATCGAGGATTGGCTACAGATAGATGGTAGATGTAAGTAGAAGTACATACTCCTAGGAGTATGGAACCATTTTCCTCTCTCTTTATATATATATCTCCAATGCTAGATTTGCTATTAATCAAACGTTTGATTTTTTGGATTCTGTTAAACAACAACGCTAGCTGTTGGATAAAACTTTGAGATTTGGGATGGGGGAAATGAGTTCCAAGTTGCATTTTAACTTATTGCATTTGCACTTTCAACTTGCTATAGTTTCCATTATCATCTAATTATAAATTTATACAACTCAGTCATAAATATATGCAACTGCATCTAACAGTTCGTATCTTGTTATTTGAGTAAAAAAAATCGTTTGATGATCATTTTTTAAAAATGTTTGATTAATAGAGGTCCCTTCACCGGAGTTACTGTCCACTCACCGGAGAAAAAGTCGAAGAAGGGAGGCACAGGTCATCACGGGCAGGGTGCAGGAGTGTTCGGCTAGCCGGATGGCCAGCCAGGTTGGAGTGCCGTTTTTTTTTTCTATGCGGACTAAAATTTGGTACGAAAAGTAGAAAAGTTAGAACTAAAAAAAATATGTCAACTCTTAGACTAAGCCGAAGAATGATTTACAACGCACTGCACACCATTACCACCATTATGTACCTACTTATTAGAAAAGTAGTATTGGTAAATAAGTAGAAAAGAATATCATTATATTAAAGTAATAAAGTTTCTCGATTCATAGACCGATGATATGTGTAAAAAAGATATAAATTAATTTATTTTGATGTAAAGTTTAAACTTTTAATTTATTTTGAGAGCCGGAGCATGACTCCCCGATGCACTACGTGCCGTTGCCGCCTGCACGTACCCTGCAGTTGACTCGCATTACAATATGCACTCACTTCAGCGTCAAATAACGTATATACAATGGCAAGCTCGCCAATCTTGCCCCTGCTGATACTTTGACACTATTCTTCTTCCTCAATCTGCCGCTCCATCGCCAGCCTATCAGATCGGTCGACGGTCGAGGTGGACTTGGACGATATCTTCGGCATGCTCGTCGTGGTGATCTTGCCACGGTGGAGATGAGTGGCCAGGTCGTCGTCTCGGGAGTTCTTGTGCTGGTTTTGGTCGTCTCCTTTTGCGGCCGTGCAGCTGCCTGCGCGGAGGCGGAGAGGGAGGCGTTACTGTCCTTCCTCGCCGAGGCCTCGCCGCGGGCAGGGGATGGCATTGTCTCCCATTGGCGAGGGGCGCCGGACTGCTGCAGGTGGGACGGCGTGGGGTGCGGCGGCGACGGCGCGGTGACGCGACTGTGGCTGCCCGGACGCGGGCTCGGCGGGACGATCTCGCCGTCGATTGCCAACCTCACCGCGCTCACGTATCTCAACCTGTCCGGCAACAGCCTCTCCGGCCAGTTCCCCGAGGAGCTGTTCTCTCTTCCCAATGCCACGGTGGTCGATGTCAGCTACAACCGCCTCACCGGCGAGCTACCAAACGTTCCGGTCGCGGCGGCGGCCATTGCTCCCGGCGCCTGTCGCGCAGTTCTCGATGTGTCGAGCAACCTATTGGCAGGGAGTTCCCGTCCGCGATCTGGGAGCACACGCCGCGTCTCGTGTCGCTGAATGCCAGCAACAACAGCTTCCATGGCTCGATCCCGTCCTTGTGCGTGAGCTGCCCGGCGCTGGCTGTTCTTGACCTCTCCGTGAACGTGTTCAACGGGGCCATCTCCCCCGGGTTCGGCAACTGCTCGCGGCTGCGCGTTCTCAGAGCCGGCCGCAACAACCTCACCGGCGAACTCCCAGGCGACCTCTTCGATGTGAAGCCGCTGCAGCACCTGCTACTCCCGTCGAACCAGATAGAGGGACAGCTTGATCCGACGCGCATCGCCAAGCTGACCAATCTTGTCACCCTTGATCTTGCCTACAATGTGCTCACGGGCGAATTGCCGGAGTCGATCGGTCAGCTCACAAAGCTGGAGGAGCTTCGGCTCGGCCATAACGACATCACCGGAACGCTCCCGCCGGCGTTGAGCAACTGGACCAGCCTCCGGTGTCTCGACCTCCGGTCGAACAGCTTCGTCGGGGACCTCACGGGCATTGACTTCTCCGGCCTCGCCAACCTCACCGTCTTCGACGTGGCGGCCAACAACTTCACCGGCACCATCCCGCCGAGCATCTACTCCTGCACAGCGATGAAGGCGCTGCGCGTAAGCAACAACCTCATGGGCGGGCAGGTCGTGCCGGAGATCGGCAACATGAAAGAGCTCCAGTTCTTCTCGTTGACCATCAACTCCTTCGTCAACATCAGTGGCATGTTCAGGAACCTCAAGGGCTGCACGAGCCTCACCGCGCTGCTCGTGTCGTTCAACTTCTACGGCGAAGCGCTGCCGGACGCCGGCTGGGTCAGCGACAACGTCAGGAGCGTCCGGGTGATGGTGATGCAGAACTGCGCGCTAACGGGCGTGATCCCGTCGTGGCTGTCGAAGCTGCAGGACCTCAACATCTTGAATCTCTCCGGCAACCGCCTCACCGGCCCGATCCCGAGTTGGCTCGGCGGCATGCCGAAGCTTTACTACGTGGACTTGTCGGGGAACCAGCTGTCCGGGGTGATAACACCGTCGCTGATGGAGATGCGATTGCTGACGTCCGAGCAAGCCATGGCAGAGTTCAATCCAGGCCATCTCCCGCTCATGTTCACCCTGACGCCGAACAACGGAGCAGCGAGCCGGCAGGGCCGCGGTTACTTCCAGATGTCCGGCGTCGCCACAACACTCAACTTCAGCAACAACGGCATCACCGGCACGATACCGCCGGAGGTCGGGAAGCTGAAGACGCTTCAAGTGCTCGACGTCGGTCACAACAACCTCTCCGGAGGCATCCCACCGGAGCTGAGCAGACTTTCCAGGCTGCAGGTTCTCGTCTTGCGCTGGAATCGCCTGACGGGGACGATTCCTCCGGCGCTGAACGGGCTAAACTTCCTCGCCGTATTTAACGTGGCGTACAATGACCTCGAGGGGCCGATCCCGACGGGCGGCCAGTTCGACGCGTTCCCGCCATGGAGCTTCAAGGGGAACCCGAAGCTCTGTGGTCAGGCGATCTCTGTTCCCTGTGGCTACAAAGTCGAGGATAGAGACGACACTTCGTCCAAGCTCGTCAGGAAGAAGGTCCTGATCGCCATCGTTCTTGGTGTTTGCTTTGGGCTGGTTGCTCTCATCGTCTTCCTCGGATGCGTTGTGATCGCCTTCAGAAGAGTCTTGTCCAATGGAGCCGTCCATGATGGCGGGAAAGGCGTGGAGGCGTCCCTTTTCGACTCCATGTCGGAGCTGTACAAAGACAGCTCCAAGGATACGGTCTTGTTCATGTCGGAGGTCGCCGGCGAGGCGGCGAGGAGCGTGACGTTCTTGGACATCCTTAAGGCGACCAACAACTTCAGCCCCGGGAACATCATCGGATCGGGAGGGTACGGCCTGGTGTTCCTCGCCGAGGTGGAGGACGGCACCCGGCTCGCCGTCAAGAAGCTTAACGGCGACATGTGCCTTGTCGAGCGGGAGTTCCAGGCGGAGGTGGAGGCGCTGTCCGCGACGCGCCACGAGAACCTCGTCCCGCTACTGGGCTTCTGCATCCGCGGGCAGCTGCGGCTGCTGATCTACCCGTACATGGCGAACGGCAGCCTCCACGACTGGCTGCACGAGCGGCGTGCCGGCCGTGAGGCGCAGCTGCTGGGCTGGCGCGCGAGGCTCAACATCGCGCGCGGTGCCAGCCGCGGCGTGCTCCACATCCACGAGAGCTGCAAGCCCCAGATTGTGCACCGCGACATCAAGTCGAGCAACATCCTCCTCGACGAGGCCGGAGAGGCTCGCGTCGCCGACTTCGGGCTGGCGCGCCTCATCCTCCCCGACCGGACCCATGTCACGACGGAGCTTGTTGGCACGCTGGGGTACATCCCGCCGGAGTACGGCCAGGCGTGGGCGGCGACTCTGCGCGGCGACGTGTACAGCTTCGGCGTCGTGCTGCTGGAGCTGCTGACAGGGAGGCGTCCCGTCGAGGCTCTGCCGCACGGGCAGCAGCGAGAGCTCGTCCGGTGGGTGCTCCAGATGAGGTCGCAGGGGAGGCACGGCGAGGTGCTCGACCCGCGGCTGAGGGGCAAGGGCGACGAGGCGCAGATGCTGTACGTGTTCGACCTCGCATGCCTCTGCGTCGACTCGACGCCGTTGAGCCGGCCAGCGATACAGGACGTGGTCAGCTGGCTCGACAACGTCCACACCATCAGTTGACCAGATGTCTGAATGTCTGATCTCCATTGCCAAACCTGTCGAATTGTTCAGCGAAAATGGAACGTTCTGTATGCTGCGGGTGTCGCAGAATGCAAACATGATAGTGATCGGGAAAGTGTTTAATTTCTTAGAGAGAATATCCTTTTATTTCTTGTATGTTATCTAAATAGATATAAAAACTTTTTTAAAAATTAACGAGATAGATTAATATATAATGTATCACTACATAAACATACAATTTCAAATTTGATTTTACAAGTTACAACAAAAAAATAATTATGAATATACGCATACTACTCAGAGTTTAATTTGTTTGTTTTGTTACAATTTGTAGAGGTTAAATTTGAATTTGCATACTTGTGTGGTGATATATTACGTATTGATATATCTTGTCATTTTTTAAAAATTTTTCATGACTATTTAGACTATATGTAAAAACGAGGAGACATCCGGGATTAACCTCCTTTCCCATAGGTTTTATTTTCACTTGAGTGGATATATACTTGTTTTATGCGTCTCACCCAAAAATTATAAAAATTAATAAGATGGATCAATATGTAACTATATGAGTTCACAAACATACTGATTCAAACTCAACTTATACAAATAGAAATAAAAATAACAAATATAAACAGTGAATAGTACGCACTTTTGATAGCCACATATGTTATTTTTGTTTCTATTTGTGTAGATCGAATTTCAAGATATATGTTTGTATTTTTATTATTTTTAAATGACATACATAAAATAAGTGTAGGTTTACTCGAGGATTATAATGGCATTCGAGGATTATAATGGCATTTAATAAAGGTTTAAGGATTCCAAATTTCCAGTGTCTAAAACCTCTGCGAGACGAAGCAGCAGCCAGCACGTCCATTTGTCTCGGGTCTTGGCCCGTGAAACACGCAGAAGGTCTGCCGCTGGATATGCTTATCCATCTTCATACCTATATGCACACGTTATTTAAGTACAGTCTGACTTAAGAAAAATTATCCCTTTGAGTTTTGGGTACGAGAAGAATAATACTCACTTTATTCATTTTGCCCATACCCATATGATATGTAAAACTCTGGTCCAAAAATTTTCAAACTCACATTCACATTATAAAAGTTATCAAATTTGGTTAAATTTTATCAGAATAATTTTATATATAGAAGAACAACTTTGTATAACTTATAGGCCATTTATGTATGTGGGGCCATATGTACTCCTATTACCTATTGGGTTACCTATACTCATTGGGTAATACTCAATTTATTTAGGTATATGTGTCAGTATAGGATAGATGGTGTCGGAGGATTAAACCTCGACGGCGGGAAATCGGGAGACCCCCTTTTGAGATTCGGCCAGGGGAGTAGTTCTCAGGCGAAGCCGGCTTCGGGTGGAAGAAGATGAATCAGCGCTCGGGACAGAAACAGAGGGACCCAAGCTGGAGACAGAAAGGTCCGGACCGTCCGAATCGGGTCCGGACCGTCCGATCTGTTGTGACCACGCGGGAGATAGATCGACAGTCCGGAAGGCGAAGAACCGCGGCGCACTGAGGAGACGGGGGGATTTATACAGGTTCGGGCCACCGGAGCGTAATACCCTACTCCTGTGTTTTGGACTATGAGAGAGAGAGAGATGAATGTGGAGCGGAGTTTACAAGGAGGACCCCGGGAGCTCGGAAGCTCACCGGGAACCCGGAGGTGGCGTCGGTCGTTCTACCAGCGACCGGACTCGAGGAAGGAGGAGGAGATCTCTGTTGTCTAAGGCTGGGGCTTGAGCTGCCTGCGTTTGTCTACGGCATGGATCCTCCTTTATAGAGCCCAGGGGAGTCCACAGTGCCGAGCTTGCATATGCGCAGAGAGAGAGAGGGAGATTCCGGAGAGTTCTCCGGTCCTCCCCTCCGCCTGCGATGCCCATGCCGGAGTTGGAGGAATGTCCCGTCGCCCCCGTCCGTCTGCAAAGTCTGCGTCGGAGTCGGTGGAGCGTCTGGTCGCTCACCTCCCCGCCTGCTGTGCCCACGCCGGAGCAGGTATGCAGCGGGCGGTAGAGTGGTGAGGATGTGATGGGGCGTCTGGCCGTCTGGTCGACGGAGCGGGGGGACGTGACGGCGCACGCCTCAAGTCAAAAGGCTCTGACTGTGAACAGCGATTGCACAGTGAAAGGAGCCTCCGTAGTCAAAAAGGTTCTGACTGCACAGGAGCGGGCGACAGGCGTGTCTCGTCGCCTCATCGTTAATGTGGGTAGTTGGTCAGCCGGTGCCGTCTACTGAAGAAGCCGATCCAGGAGAGGCACTCAGGAGAAGCCGTAGCCGATCAACTCGGGAGGTGCCGATGCCGCCGGGGGAAGCCGATGCCGATCGCCTCAGTCGGGAGAAGCCGAGTCCCCCGTCGGCACCCGGGACTCGGGACCGAGGCAGTCGGCACCCGGGGCCTGGGGCCGGGGCAGTCGGCTCCCGGGACCGGGGGCCAGACGGGGGAGAACCACTCGGGACCGGGTGGTTCCCGGGCTCTAGGTTCTTAGCTGGAAAATAACCATAGTCGGCTATCACTGGTGTAGATTGTGGACCCTGGTGGAGCTGACGTGGCTGAAGACCCACGCGTCCCCAGGGCATGTGGGACCCCCTGTCCTATCTTGCCGACAGATGGAATACCCCAAAAATGTACATATGCTCAATGGGAATACCACATACCATGTCCTATATGAAAACAACTCTCTAGGGATACAGTCCTTCGCAAATAAGAAAGAAGCTCCTGGCTACAAAAAGAATACAGAGTCCTACTCAGTGATGACCATGACTGCTTGAATTTGTATCTTAACTTGCCTTCTGAGTTTTACTTAGACAAGGGGTCATCCAGGATATAAATATAAGGCCTCTTAGGAGAAGGGGAGGGCAAGCATCCATAACTCAAGGAATAGGGTTTTTGTAACGCCTCCCACCCTGGCACCACCTACAGTGATATCAGAGAGGAAGTGCCGTAGGAGATTGGCGTGAACCAACTCCCACGGAACCACGATACTGATACCACACTACAAACTTTTAACCCTTGCGCAACGACGAGAAAACGTTGCAATAGGCCCAATTTGGTTGCAAAAGGTAGTTCTTGCCACCAAATCGTGTTCGTTGCCAATGGTTACAAAAAGTCACGTTGCAATAAGAACTTGCAACCGTTGCTAGTTTGGCGTTGCAAGAGTTAGCTTTTCTTGCAACCATAGCTGTCCGTTGCCAAGCATGGCAATAGGACATTATCGCAACATTCACTGGCGTGGCAATACGAGCACTTGCCATGCTCGTCTTCGTAGCAACAGGTGGTAAATGCAACGAGCGATAGCGTAACAATAGAATTTTGTTGCCACGCTAGAATTTTGTTGCCTAAGGTGTTGTTGCCATGACCATTATGCCGTGGCAAGTAAACCATTTGCTACGCAATTTTATTTGTTGCAAGAGAGTATACATTATTGCCACGATCGCTGTGGCGTGGCAAAAGTATCATTTGCCACGCTTTTTTATTCGTTGGAAGAGATGATACGGTATTGCCATGGTTGTCGTGGCGTGGCAATAGTATCATTTGCCACGCAAATTTACCCGTTGCGAGATACTGTTCATTATTGCCACGACTGCGGTGCCGTTGCAACAATATCATTTGCCACGCAATTTTATTCGTTGCGGGAGATTAATTGTTATTGCAACAATAGTAATGTCGTGGCAATACTATTATTTGCAACGTAAATAAGTCTGTTGCCATAGAGCATATTACCACGCATCGCGGCTCGTAGGCATAGCTTTTATTGCAACGCTAGTAACATTTAATTTTGGTTTAATAAATCATCATTACAAATCAATAAACCATAACAAAAGCAATTACACTCACATATATTAATTATAATCAATCATTCAATATGTTGCCAAACCATAGAAATAGTAGCTAAAATCATAAACAAGTGTACAGCTCACTCATTATTTGACAATTTTTTAAAAACTTCCTAATATCTATACAGCACTCGAGAGTTTCCTAGCAGCCCAACATGTCATCGCCTCGGCTATGTCCTCGCTTGATTATGAGCCTCCCACTGAAACCTTGTTCACCTACTGCCAAAAGAATAAGATTGGGATATCACAACAATATTAAGTTTACTAATTCTTGCACAAAATGTAACGAGATTCAGATATAACATGGTTCTAATTAATCAAAACTATGGAAACAGTGATATACATATAATCAGTTTGCTATCAAATTCTCTGAATTTTTAAGGCAGCAGCAGTCCAGTTGATTAGAAAAATCATAACTAGAGTTCTAGACAACAAAAAATTATATTCTTTTACAATACGGAAAGCCCATGAAATTCTCTACATCTTTCTAGTTATTTGTTAATAAGATTCTACAGTTATCATGGTCGAAAAACACAAATGCCCACTGCTGTTCAGAGCAAGGTCAAAACCTGACCGGCTACTTACAAAATTCATAACTCCTAATTCTCCAGGGCTAAAATCATGACCTTTCATGATGACAAACATCTCTAAACCCTCTACAACTTTGGTATTATCAAGTATCACAGAAAAGGTAAATTACTACTCGAAACAATTCACCCAATCAAAACTGCACAAGCTGCAGTTTTCAGCACGTATGTTAAATGTATTTTCTACATTTCCTAGTTCTACAAGTAAGGTCACATTTGATAAAATTTCAGCAAACGATGCAAGAATTTGTATTCCAATTAGCTGATAACATATTGTAGTAGTTACCTTCCTCTTTTTGGGATTATTTCTTGTTCTATTCATCAGCTGCTGTGAAGTGATATATGTCTTCGGTGCAGCCATATTTGCAGGGTTTTCGTTGAAAACACTTTTGCTGAGAGCTGCAGTACTTTTACTGGAGCGAGTAGGTGCTGGTGCATCTTTTTGTACGGTGACAACGCTTCCAGGCTGAGTTTACAAACATTAAATTGTTTGATCTATTTTAGCTATAGTTCAAGGTACATAGCTCAAGATACATGGAATATAGTGCAATAGTGTCATTACCTCCTGTAACCCATCTTCATTTTCAGTTTCATGTTCACCAGTCCCATCTTCCTCTTGTACGCTTGGCGCAACTTGTATACTGGCATTGTTTTGCGGGGTACTCTACACATACAAATATTGTGGTAAAGATTAGGCATCATAATCATAAGTTTATTAAGAGGACAAAGGATGAAAAATTATTCTAATACCATATTCATAGTTCCTTCTTTGTGCTGCGCTAGCATATTAAGAAATTCTTGCTTTATTTCTTCTCTTATGTTTATCTTAGCATTTTCCAGCTCCTGTTGCATCCTCCTCCTATTTTCTTCTTTCTCCCTTTCCCTTTCTGCAGCTTCTTGCGCAATCTGTTCTTTGAGCTTCTCAACCTCCGCTTCAAAAGCAATGCTCTTCTTCCTAGCTGCAGCTTGAGCACGTGCATGTACTTCAAGGTTCTCTTTCATAAGTTCTCTGTGAGTTCGATATGTAGCGAAATATCCATGTCCATATAATTTGGATGATTTGATTTGTGTTGTTTCTTTGTAGCATGACTAGAAAATCATGTTCTCCTCAACAGTTGTAAGTGTTTGTCTATCAGGTTCTAAGCCAATCTCACCAATTTTCATGGCTGCATTTTCCTAAATTAAATAACAGAACCTGTTAAGAGTTGCTTGACACAACCAGCAGCTATAAAAAAGGCTTGACGAAACATTTACTCACATATACTGAAGCTGATACAAAATTTAACCATCTGCCATGTTTTGTGTGAGTGGTCCTCCAAAGAAGAAGATCACTTGGCTCTTCACCAGTTTCTTGGTCTCTCTAGGATGCCACAATACAATTCAACACACAAGTATTGCATCATACAAGGGAAGGACTAGATTAGTGTATCCAATGATTACCTGCTTAAAGCTACACTATAAGAAGTTTTTTGAACCCATCAGATGCCTGGTTCTTTGCTGCTGACGGTTGGAGGAGTTCTGGCTGCTAACTTTCTGCAGAATGAGAACAAGTGGTATGTAACAATGCAACTAAGGTTGATCAAGTTTGTTTGACAAAGTAGATTTTACTAGAACTGACCTTGAATTTATCATATCCAAAATACAACTGCAAGTAGTGCCACTCAAGAAGGTGTATTTCTTCGGGTTTATTTCGTATCCTCTCACCATAACTATTATAAGCCCTGTATGTGGCACTCAGAGCTGATCGCCATCCTTTGTACTGCTCCTTGGCAATGTTCCATATTTTCTCTTTTCTTTTATCCTCATCGTCAATGTTGATGAAGTTCCACCTAAGCTGTTTACCATTAAAAATCAATCAAATGTTTCATCACAATTACTTATACGCATCGCACGAGTAGGAATCAAAAATAGTACACATCATACCAGTATCTCATCTGCAATTTCTTTTTTGACTTGTTCTTTTATATCCTTCCAACTGTTTACTCCAATTAGTGGGGCCCATTTCCTTGTAAATAATACGACCTCATCGACAAATGCACGGGTATTTGTGGGTGCCATGGGTCCCGGGTACCTCATGACAAGCATATGGGCCACTCGGATAGAGGATGGGCCTAGCCTTGTAATTAGAGATATAGCTAGATTCGGCAGACTTCGCCTTGTATAGAAAGGAATATACAGTCCTAGTCGGGTACGTTATATCTCTAAGGGGAGATCTCCTAGTCGTAATCCGATGGGGACTCCTACCTTGTAACCTTGTCCCCCAGTATATAAGGGGAGGCAGGGCGCCCCATGAGGGCAGAAGAGCTCATAGAAGCACACGGCCATACAGTTCATCAGAACTACCACCGTATATCCTCAAAGGAATACATACAAACTGGACGTAGGGTATTACCTCACATCGAGGGCCTGAACCAGTATAAAATTTCCTTGTGTTCCTTTGCAATCCACCGAGTTTCCATCCGCCGAGTAGCCCCATATATTTATTGCCGGTGTAAAACATCGACAGTTGGCGCGCCAGGTAGGGGATTCGGCGTGATCTACATCTACAAGCTCGATGGATCCAGCAACCGGAGTCGACGGCGGCAAACTCTCCCCCGGAGATACAATTGCATTCAGAAGCCTCGACTTCGCCGCCGACCAGATCGGCAATCTCACCTTGGCCGACTTGGACTCGATCCGATCTGCCAGGGAACCAGCCGACTCCGCGCCAGTCGGCCCACACGACGCTGCGGCAATCTTCGACGACATGCTGCGGCGATCTCCAATACGCCCGAGTCCAGGGACAACTCTTCCTTTCAGTGTTCGACTCGGACTCGGTTCTGAGCCGGCCGAGATCGGGCCGAGAAGGGAAGAGATCGTCAACTTCCCGTTCGGACTCAGCGACGCCGCGGATATCTACAATCTACATCCGACGCGGCAAACCCGATCCCCTGGAGTTCGACTCGGATACGGCTCCGAGCCGCTCGAGATCGGATCTAGGGAGGTCGGAGTTGTAATCACCCCCATCAACTATTCCGACTACGACTCTCAGTCGGACTACGACTCCCAGTCGGATTCCGACTCCAAGTCGGATACCAGCTCGGCAAGCTTCACTCCGCCGCGAGAAATTTTCATGGCATCCAGAGGCTCTACTCCTATTCAGGAATCATGCCGACGACACGAGCCACAAGAGGAGGAGGCCTGCCGACTGCAAGAACAACAGGAGGAAGAAGCAAGACGCCTGCACGCCCGCAACGACGATCTACGCAAGGCTGAGCAAACCGCTCAGCAGCAAATCCTCCAAACCCGAGTCGGCGACCACGATGTCTTCGTTACTCCCCAACAGAACATCGTGGCCGCTGCAACCCTACTGGACACAGTCCAGCTTGGGCCTGATCATCAGGCCACCCCGACGATCGCAAGGATAAAAGCCATGCTTACCGCTGCTGCATGTCAGCAGCACCAACAGTCGGGAGATACCCTCGTACCGACCAACCGGTCGGCATCCCCAATGGCAGTCTCGTCTATCTCAAAGCGACGCCGAGTGGCAGGCTCTAGTCAGCTGCGCACGGAGTCATGCCAAACGTCATTCGGCAACCCAAACAACAACCGGCAACGTCGAAGTGACCGTCGGGACAACCGGGATCTCCGAGGCCAACTATGGCGTGATCTTCGGCAGGACACCAATGCTCGGCGCCGCGAACGAGAAGAAGACGAGCAACGCCAACTGGAAGACGAGAACGAGCATTTCGGCCTCCACCACGAGCGTTTCGCCGCCGTAGTCGGGTCGGAGTCCTCATGAAGACGAAGGCATACCGGCCTTCACCCAGGAGCTACAACAGGTCGACTGGCCGTCGGGTTTCAAGCCTACAAGCATCGAAAAATACGACGGCAAGACCGATCCCGAGTCCTGGCTCACAGCATACACTCTGGCAATCCAAGCTGCTGGAGGTGACCACAAAGTCATGGCTAACTACCTCCTAGTTGCTCTAGCCGACTCAGCGAGGACATGGCTAACAGGACTTCCCAAGCAATCAATCGGCTCTTGGGGAGAACTCCGGGAATGTTTCATCACCAATTTCCAGGGAACATACGAGAGGCCATCTTCTGAGTACGACCTATATCAGTTGCGTCAAAGGAAGAACGAGTCTCTTCGTGACTTCATCAAGAGGTTTTCTGAGAAGAGGAACTCAATCCCGAACATCAAGGATGAGGTCGTCATCGCCGCCTTTCGAAAAGGAGTCAAAGACACCTCGTTTATCGACAAATTCACGCGGAAGCCTCCCAACTCTGTCAAGGCCCTATTCGACATGGCAAACAAGTACGCCGACTCGGCCCACGCTGTTGCCGAGGCCCTCGATGACAACAAGTCACCCTGACAGAAGAAGCGGGACGACACCGACGACGCGGTCCCAACTAAAGCTGGGAATCGCAAACGCAAGTCAGACGGCTCCATTGTGGCAGTCGGTCACGACCGCCTTCGACCTTCAACAACTGAGGATTATCAGAACAACAAGTGATATGCTCGGGGGCTCACAAGCTCAAACACGAGGATGGCATCCCCACTCCCAAATACCGAACAGCTAAGTCGCTTTCTGATAAACATCTCCTCACTCGGCCTTGCTAGTGCCACAGCCGCTTACACCTAATAGGTGTATAAGCTGCGCATTTACTTTTTTTCCGTTTTTGCTCTTAAATGATTACAAAAGTACTCGAGTAGCATAAATCTCGATCCGTGAAACTCTGCTCCATGTAAGACGAACTCAAGTCACCCAAAACGCGTGCCTGGGAAAGAGCCATGAGCCAACTCCCGACGCTAGGGGGCTATGACTAGTCGGGCAGAGTGCTTAAACGTAAGGGGTCAACTACTCGAGGAAATTAATATCAAAAGAGGAAGAACACGTATTTACATACATTGTAAAATACATTTTATTCGGGTGATTATTTTCATCATCAGATGCTACTCATCCGATATTTTTATATTGCAGGCCCAGCTCCGGATATGCGTGACAGGAACTCAGGGCTTCGAGCCTATCTCCTACGCTCGGGGGCTGGACAAGTCTGCCGAAATACACTCGGGATGCTCCATGAGGGCTACTTACCGAGTACTTGCGCCGTCGGGACGTCATCTTCCCCGACTACGCTCCATGGGAGCTAACAATCGGCCCCCGGCGCCAGTCGGGGCTGTTACCACTCGGCTAAGTAGGGTACGCCCCATGAGGGTCGCCAGCCGAATCCTACGCTAATGCTAGGTTCGGGTACCTTATTTGGCCGCAACTCTGTCAGGTTGGGTACGCCCCATGAGGGTCGCCAGCCGAATCCTATGCTAATGCAAGATTCGGGTGCCTAGCTTGGCTATAACTCTGTTGGATAGGGTACGCCCCATGAGGGTCACCAGCCGAACCCTCTGCTAATGCAAGGTTCGGGTACCTTGTTCGGCTTTTCCCAAGTCAGAGAAGACTTACATCGTCAAAGCGCATCCGGAGTTCTCATGCACTGCGTCACACCTGAGGAGGGCAAGCAGATCCTGCAACATACCTACTCGGGTACATGTGGCAACCAGTTTGCATCCAGAACGTAAGTCGGAAAGGCTTGCGAATAAGGATTTCTCTGGCTGATTGCGGTTACCAACACCAAAAAACTCATCCTGACATGCGATGGATGATACTTCCCTAGAGCTATGCTGGATAGGTCGGCTCAGGCTGGCTTATTTGGTAGCAGCCACCAAGATATGAGTTCCTACAGTAGCATGCTCCATGTGGGCCGCCCGCAGGCTGAGTTGAAATTATAGCGCTGGTGCTACCAATAGGAACCGATGAGGTAAACAGATATGCTTCATGAGAGCCTTATTGCTAAACATATATGTTTGGGTATCTGTTTTATCTACCAGGTCTCGAGGATATATCCTTACAAGGATCACAAGCTGGTCTTCATTAAAATTGGGGATGCAGGTATCTTTCTCGGGTACACCTGACCACGCCATGGATTTATTTTCATAAAGTGGTACTCGGCCTACATGCATGGCCACCAGTTGCCATGAGCAACATTATTCCCGCTGACATGACGCGGATGAGTCTAACTTTCGAGTAGTACACTACTCGGGAGAGACTATAAATTTCTCATTCCCGCTGACATGACGCGGATGAGTCTAACCTTCGAGTAGTGCACTACTCGGGAGAGACTATAAAATTCTCATTCCCGCTGACATGATGCGGAAGAGTCTAACTTCCAAATGGGACGCCACTCGGGAAAGACTATAAACACCTTTTCCGGCTGACATGATGCCGACGAGTCTAATTTTCGAGTAGTATACTACTCGGGAAAGACTATAAACACCCCCTTTCCAGCTGACATGACGCTGAAGAGTCCCATATACGAGTAGCATCCTACTCGGCAAGACTATAAACGCACATTCCGACTGACATGAAGTCGAAGAGTCCTATATACGAGTAGTTCCCTACTCAGCAAGACTATAAATCATATTCCGGTTGACATGATACCGAAGAGTCTCATGTACCAGTAGTAATCTACTCGGGAAAGACTACAAGGTTAAAGATCTTTGACTTCATGTTTAATTGTTTTCACAATTAAGCACAAAGTCGGGGGCTACACCTAATAGGTGCGCCTATTCGGCGCACACTATTCCAACATCTACATCGAGACCTTCATAGCCTCGCTGCCAGCTGACATGAAGCAGGACTCGGGAGAAGCAGCACTCAGACAAAGAGTACTCGGGAGCAATGCACTCGGGAAGACTTCACCGTGGAGGATGAGCACTCGGCATCAGCTGTGACTCAACTATGAAGGTCTCGGGGGCTACTGTGGGTGCCATGGGCCCCGGGTACCTCATGACAAGCATATGGCCACTCGGATAGAGGATGGGCCTAGCCTTGTAATTAGAGATATAGCTAGATTCGGCAGACTTCGCCTTGTATAGAAAGGAATATACAGTCCTAGTCGGGTACGTTATATCTCTAAGGGAGATCTCCTAGTCGTAATCCGATGGGGACTCCTACCTTGTAACCTTGTCCCCCAGTATATAAGGGGAGGCAGGGCGCCCCATGAGGGCAGAAGAGCTCATAGAAGCACACGGCCATACAGTTCATTAGAACTACCACCGTATATCCTCAAAGGAATACATACAAACTGGACGTAGGGTATTACCTCACATCGAGGGCCTGAACCAGTATAAAATTTCCTTGTGTTCCTTTGCAATCCACCGAGTTTCCATCCGCCGAGTAGCCCCATATATTTATTGCCGGTGTAAAACATCGACAGTATTCGGTCCAATGGGACCTCCACGCCTTTCTGAAAATTCGATTGGGAGTTTTTGAGTGCATTCCTTAACTCTCTTGTTGCCTACTGTAAATCCTTTAACAGTGCCACGACCTCTTTTCTTGCATTCATTGGAGCCATGTCCTTGCAAAAAAGACAATAACAAACTTGAGCTATTCTAGTTCTCAATTAAGATATGCGAACCCAATATTAAAAGTACATGCATGATCACAAACCATTTTCCTCGTCCCTTGCCTTCCTTGCATGGCTTGGCCTATTTGAGGGTGGTGTCGCATTGCTTCCATTACTTTCATCGTCTTCGACTATGATACCATCGGTGTCACGTTGCTCAACAAATGCCACTGCACACAAGGTTAAAGGTTCAGTTTTAAAAAAATTAGTAGTAAAATACACTGGTTGAAGAAGGAAAATAAATTACTAATTTCTGGAATGTCCCCTTTCATCCTTAAAAATTCCTTGTACGTGTTGACTGTTTGATCCCTAGTGTCATCCTTCAAATTTGTTAGTCACCAAAAACATGTAAGATAAGGTGTAGTTTATATAAAGGTGCTAAGATTATGAACAATACGAAAACATATGCGGAAACATAGATGATATACTTTTGGATTGGTCCTGTGGTAGCTTCTTTAGCCAGTCCTTGTATGCATCAAAAGGATCATCCATAAACGGATGCTCATCTTCTTCCAGCTGCTGCCTTGGTCGCTTGAGGGGTGTTATGCTGACTTGCTGTGCTGTCTCTTGCTCCTTTGAGAGTACTAATCTGATTTCCTTCTCACTCTCATTGTCTTGTAGCATAATCTCTACATGTCTGACATAATCGAGGGGCTGAAGAGTAGCTACATCTCTTCCACAACGCTTCTTGTAGTATAACAAGTCCCGGACAGCATACCCAAGCTGGTCCTTAAGAGATGTCAAGGTTGAGAATTTTATATCAGGCCTTTCCACTTTGAACATTACATACTCCTGATCTGGAAGTCTATTCTTGCAATGAACATAAAGAGTCCACATTTCACCCGTGCCACTGCATACATACGACAATGGTTGATAAATAAACAAGAATAAAAAAAGGTCAAGTATTACCCATTGGCAGAATCTTAACTTAAGCAAAAAGATTCAAAGCCCACACTCTCAACATCAGTATAAACCAACATATGGAAATAATATGTGACATGTTATGGATGGATATTTCTGTGGAAGGGACAAAGACTACAGATGAATTCCTATTATAAAATACAAAAGAGCGGAATCACTTTGTGAGTGCGTGTGTCTATTTAAGTCCTGTAATCACTTTGTTCAGAGATCAAGAGAAAAAGAGCACTGGTGTGCAGTGCTGCAAAACTCCCCTGTGTATGTGCGTGTTCATTTGAGCTAGCCGGGTTGCAAGTTCAATAGAAAGCCGTGGTGTTCGTCGCCATTGTCGCCTGCTCGAGCTCGTGTGTGTGTGTGCATTTTCTCCAGGCCGAGCGAGGACCCGGGCACGGGGGCAGGCCGGGCGAGGCCCCGGGCACGGGAGCAGTCCCGGACGCGAGGGCACGGCCGCGGGCGCAGACGCGAGGGCGCGGGGCGCGGGCGCGGGAGCAAGTCCCGAGAGCGGGGCACGGACTCGGGTGAGGTCCCGGGCGCGGCCTTTGGTGCGCCGATAACATCTGCTGCTAATCAATCGACATGAATCTAATAAACTAGATTAAACAAACAATGTACCTAGGGTTATATTGACAAGGAAACCCATGTTCGTCTTCGGTTTCGAGGGCGGCTTTAGTATATCCATGTTGATGGGCGCCCAAGGCGGTGGCATCGTTGCTGGCGCTGATTCCCTGCGGAGGAAGCGTCGTCCTGCCTGTTAGCGTTGCCGGTGGCGTCCTCGACGGAGGCGGCGTCGAGGGCGTCCTAGAATGAGGTGGTGTCGGCGGCGGCGCCATGGCCCTCACGGAGTCGGAGGAGGGATTTAGATCATGATCTAATTGGGGTAGGGAGAGGTTATTAGCCCGACATATGTGGCGATCTTTTTTTTTCCGCAGGAATTTGCCGCGGTATGTCGGACGGTTTGGCGCGGTGCGAAATTTCGGCACGGTGGGAAAGTTGGAAATTTGGCGCACATTTCGCCTCTAATTTCGCCAGCCACCTCTCCTCTTGTTCCTCTCCACGTTCCCATCGAGATAGCCGACGGAATCCCCAGAGATCACCGGAGACAGAGCCATCCTCCCTGCTGCCGAAGGTGTTCGACCGAAACTGAGCTTCCCCTGATGAACTCCGTCCTCTTCCGTTAGCCAGAACATGATGAGCACTTTTTGATTGTTCCATTTTTCATACTTGTTGTCCTAGGAATCGCTGGTCGAAGCAGCCGTGTCGCCACCGTGCTTGGTCTCAGCTCTGCAGACCCGCCGCCGGCGTCGCCTCGCTGTTCTGGCCGATCCAGAGCACCGCTAACCGAGCCCTTACGCCTCCAGCATCGCCTTGTCTCCAGGAGACTGCCAGCCGAAGGAATCGGGTTGTAGCGCAGTGAAGCTCGAGGTCGACCTCCGTCTTCCCCGACGCCGTCGTCCAGAAGATTTCCGCCGGCCACCGGACCATCCCCTCTGCGTTCGGACGGTCCGCTCCAGTGTCGCCGGCTCTGCTCTTCGCGATGCCGGACTATCCACTCCTAGTCCGGACGGTTCGTTCCATTATCTCGCCGCCCCAGTCCATCTGCGCCTGCTCTGCTCTGTCTCTCTGACGAGCAGGCCCCACCTGGAAGAGAAATAAGAAAAGAAGAAAGATTTAGAAAAAGGTTAAGCTGAAATATTTTTCCAACAGAAAAATACCCAAACTTTGAAAATCCATAAGTATTTCATTTTAACTCCTTTTTGAGTGAAACCAATTTTGTTCATTCTGTAAAGTTGTGAACTTTAATACTGTCAAATGAATTTTCTGCTACAATTGTGACATGTCTTGTTATCTTTTGCTATGTGCTGGTGACGCATACAGGTTATTCTCTCTAAGAGACCTCCATAGAAGAAGTATAGCCACTTGTTGATAGTTGTAGAAATCTAGAGTCATCACTTATTACAAGTTGATTGTTTCAAAAAAATGGTACAGGAAATTTTCCTCACTTATTACTTGAGCAAATTTTACACAAAAAAATCATCATCATCATCTTCTCCCAGAGTACTGAATGGAGGGAGGACTCCATCAGCAATGTAAGTGTCATCTGGATCTTCATCTTCATCGAACAGGTCATCGTGTTCAGGTTCAGGCACCGCTGTTGCAATAGCATGCTCAATAACAGAAGCATCAACAGTAGCCCCGTCAAGGCCAGACCTACTCCAAGCTGTCACATCTTCATTTTGCTGTCCAACATTCATATCTTCCACTCCTACAACAACTGAGTCCAGATCGAGCTCACCCATATTGTCAGTAACTTCTCCTTCAGGCATGGCAAACAGGTTTCTAGGCTGCACTCTAAGGACTGTGCACCAATCTGGTTTCTTTAGGTTTTTTGCATAAAAGACTTGCTCAGCTTATGTGCTCAGGATGTAAGGTTCATCTGAATACCTAAACCGAGTTGTATCAATATCGATGACCCCATATTTATCCTTATTGTACCCTCTAGATCTACTCGTACTTGCTGCAGGGACATCAAACCATACACATTGGAACAACATTACTTCCTTCTCACCATGAAAATCAAGGTAGATAATTTTCTTAAGCACGCCATACCAGCCCATGTTTCCTGTACTTGCATCGCCCTTCACAAATACACCACTATTTTGAGTAGTTAAGCAGTTCTCTATGGAAGAGACCCGGAAAAGGAAGCCATTTATGAAACACCTGTTGAACACACGAACCCGAGGGTCTGGACCGCGAGATAGATAATACATCATGTCATCTATTTCCCCTTGTGCATGCAATGTGCTGATCTACATTTACGATTATTTTAAATATATATTAGGGATAAATATATTATTAGGGACTAATAAATTGACAAGAAGCATGTGGAAACTATACAAATAAAATATGGATAAATATATTAGGGACGACTCACTTTACGCTCAAACCATGATACAAACTCCTCCTTGTGTCTTTTATCAACATGCCGAGGGCTAATTTTCTTCAGCTCATCCATATGCACACTTTTCACAACAATTGAAAATACGTTCATTAGTTACATATATATTTTAAACATTCATGACCACCATAAAAAATCAATTTAAAAATATAGCTTGCTTTATCCATGAAGTGACCTCGTCACAGTTGGTTAATATGTAATGCCTCATCCTCTGCATGTCAATATCAGAAACATTCTCGAGAGTACTTCCTTTCCTACTGTAGTCAAGGCTCCCAAATATACTTAGCCCAGATGGTGGTTCACTAGCAGCGGCGCTTTCATGACGCTCTGGACGATTAAGCTTGGTACTAATATTTTCAAAAAAGCGAGAGCAAAATGGATATTTTCGGTACAGAAGTTGTCATATTTTATTTCACAGTAATAAAGTTCACAAATTTACAGAGCTAACAAAATTGGTTTCACCCAAAAATGAGTTGAAAAGAATCACTTATGAATTTTTGAAGTTTACAATGAAGCGGACCGTCCGATCTAGGAGAGGATGGTCCGGCGAGGCAAAGAGCTGAGCCAGTGACAACGGATCGGACCGTCCGAACGCGGAGAGGATAGTCCGGTGGGGTGAAATAGAGGAGGACTGAGCCGGCGAGCTTCTCGGCGGCGGCGACGGCGATGAGCTCAAGCGGCGGCTATGTTCGGGTCGCACGTGGATGTGCCAAAGCGACCACAAGCCGAGCTGGGTAATGCATGGAATGGGTGTTAGGGATCCTCAGGAGGCTCACCGTGCTCCAGAAAAAGGTTGGACGAGCTCGCGTGCGGCCCGGCGATGGTGGAGAACTCCCGGCGGCGGCAAAACCTTCGGGTTCACCATGGCTGACTCGATCTGTGGCGTGCGCGGAGGAAACGAAACATCCAGGAGGTTAAGCAGGTCACGAGGATACTACCAGTGCAAAGAATCGATGAACGGCTCACCGGTTGAGTCGAAATCCCGCGTGGCGGAGCTCGGCCGGAGACGGAGAAGACGATGGCCGATCTCTGCGCTCGGATGGCGAGAAACTCGCGTTCCCGGGGATCGGCTACGAGATAGGGGACAATACCAAGTCAGGAGCTATGGCATGCTGAGGGGAGCTTGGAACGTGGACAAGAGGAAGACTTCACCGGAGGAAAGTTTGACAGCGGCAACGGTTTTGCTTCGGCCGGCGATGGGATCAAGGACGAGCTGGCCGAGTTAGGCTCTCCCTCTCGGTGTTCTGCACTCTAGGGCGTCAATGGTGATCGGTCGATGCAGCTGAGGGAGGTATAGAGCGATAGAGCGGCTGGACACGTCGGCATGCATGGCACACGCGTCGGCCGATCGGCAACCAGGTTGACGAGCTCTCTGCTTCGTGGGATAGCTGGACAGAGGGCTGGGCGAGCTAGGGAACGAGGGCCTTGACCACGCTGCTCGCAGGGACGGCGCGCGGGGGAAGAGAGGCCGCGACGGGGGGATCAGAAGCCACGACGCACGTGGGAAACAAAGCAGCGACGGGGAAGAGAGAGACTGCGACGTACGTGATAGTAATTAGATTAGATCCTTTTCCAATACATAAACGGGTCTCCATTAATTTGTATAGAATACGCTAGCTATTAGAAACACAAACACATACATGGTCTAATGGTAGGCGCCTATCTTCTTAACTCTGAGGTCTCAGGCTCGAAACTTGCTGGTGGTGTTTTTTTTTAATTTTTTATGTAACCATTAAAGTGGAGAACCTTAGGTATTGCAACGATGTAATTTTTCGTTGCTATATGTACAACCTTTTTGCAACGAACGAAACTATTACATACAATGAAACCATAATCATTGCAACCTTAGTGATTGCAACGATTTATTTTTTTTCGTTGCTATATGTACCACTTTTTTGCAACGCAAGCGACTATTATATACAACGAAACATATTCGTTGCGACATAGACGGGCTATTGCAACCATCATATAAAGAGTTGCAATATCACCTTAGTATTGCAACGACAATAAACTTGCCCGCAACGCAAATCAAATCGTGGCAACAGGAATCACTTATTGCAACCATTCAATAATTTGTTGCGATAACACTTACTTTTCGCAACGATCTCCATACTTAGGGCCACGAAACAATCTTCGTGGCAAAAATCCAATCTATCGCAACCAAAAGTGAAAATCGTTGCCATAACAACCCTTGTTGCAACCAAATCTCGCCGTTGCGACAAAAAAACGTGGCATAAGGGTCAGAAGTTAGTAGTGCCAGTCCCAGGAAACTTTGCTGGTACCCGCGGTCAACGGAGATGTACCACAGCAATTAGCTAAATAAATAAATACATATGCTATACCTTTATAAGTTACAACTTCCGGCAAGCTCTGAGCAGCAACATGCAAACAGAACAACAGCAGCGGAACGACAGCGCAACGAGAACTCAATTCACAAGCAACGGCTTGGAATTAGGAAAGAAACCCTAATCTTCACTTTCACTTTACTCTTCCTTAATGAGAGGAGAAAAGAAATAGATTGAATACTTACGTACTAAGCAAGTCACGGAAAATGTGAATTATGCAGACTATCAAAGATAGGTTAGGGTTTATTTCGCAAACCATTTCATTTGAAAATATTTTCGAAAACCTAAGTATGAGTTGTCTTAATGTGACTAGAAGGAGGCTCTTGCCTCGATCCTGTCCGCGAATTGCTTTTCAACAACTCGAGCGGACGAATCAAATTTTAATTGATTTTAGGTATTCTTATACCGCCTGTCGAATCACGACAGCGGTTCAGTGGGTCTGCCCTCAAGCAGCTTCCCAATATATACTCATCTATTACTTTATTTTCAATTGCGTCCACTCCAGGACGAAATCTCACCTTTTCCTCTATTATTTTCCTTTTGCTTTTATCCTATCCAGGATATCATCTCATCTCATAACTCATCTTAGCGGCTCCTTGAACCATCCTCAATGTCAACTCAAAACATACACTGCTTCCCCTCGGAAGGATAAGGCGGCGTTTGAATCAGCTTATGGTTTAAGCTTATTCCCTTGTTTTTTGGAAGCACGCTTCCTAAACTAATAAACGGTGTGTTTTTTAAATACTATATAAATATATAATTTTCTTTAAAAATCTGATAAATCCATTTTTAAATTTTATAATAGTTAATACTCAATTAATCATACACTAATGATTTATTTTGTTTTACGTGTTACTAATAAGTTAAAGCTATAAACTCATTTAAACAGTGCCTAATTTATTTAGCTACTAGTAAAGTCCGAAGAAATTCGTGGGTTGATGTCATTAGGCAAAGCCTGGTGATGTCACTTGCGGTAAAAGAGAAGGAAGTACTTGGGTTAGGCCTAAAGCCATTAGTGTCACGCGACACCAATACTACAACGTTGGCTCCGTCCTTGAGGGATAGAATCACGCCGAACAATATGAGGAAACTGAAGCTATATTCGGCTATATTTTCTATCTTGTAATCGTCCTATATAAAATAGGAAGGAAGCCTCTCAAGGAGCCTATTATCACAACTTACAAATGAAAATTAATCCATCAGAATAGGACTAGATATTACCTCTAGCCAAGGGTTTTAACATATATAAATTTCTTTATTTTAATATATAATTCCTTTATTATTATTATTGATACAAAACATCTAACAGAAAGGCTTATGCGTGATGACTTGATGTGGACGGCACGCGAGTATACAACAAGACCACACTAGCGCTGACTCAGCGTGTATGAGATTGAATACAGGTTAGCGCAATCTGGAGCCGGGCTGGTTCGTGCGTATGCATGTCTGGCGTGGGCTAGTACAAGGATCTCAGCGTTGGGCTGGACGTGTTCTGCTTATCGAGTCGAGGACGGGAATTTTTTTTATTTTTATATTTATTTAATAAAATATTTACAAAACTATATTTTTATTTTAAAAATTTACAAAAAATATACTCCCACTGCTTTCTGGGAGGACGATTTCCAGAGGGCGATTTGATGACGTGGCTGACGGCCGTTGGCCGGACGGCCCACGGCCGTTAGCCATTTGCAGGCGGTTCTCCGGCCACCCAAAAACCGTCCTCTGAGAGGACGGCAAGGGAGACGTCTGTAAAAATCCGGCCCGGAGGGTGGCCAGGGGGGCCGCTTGCAAATGGCCGACCCACGGGCTGGCTATTATGCAGGCGGCCCCCTTGCCGTTCTCTAGAAGGGCGGTTTTTAGCAGTCCCGGTATAAAACCCCCTCCCAGACTCTAAAAATGTCATAAAATTTACTGAAATCACAGAAAAAAAAGAAGAGAGAGCTGAGAGTGACCCTAAACGGAAGCAGCGAAGCTCTGTCAGTTTGCTGATTCGTCTGTAGGTAAAATCTATTATCCCTTTGTAATTTCTATTTCTATGCATAAATTGATGTAGTATTGTACTGGTTATGTGTATAGTAGTATATGAAAATAAGTTGTTACTCGTAGATCTGTAGGTTTTTAGTTAATCTGTTAGATGATTTAATTTTTGTAGAGATGTGGGGAGATATTAGTGCCTAGTTTAACTATATTTTTTTATCAACAGAAATATCAAATAAGGTGATATTTCAGTTATTTCACGGACAAGGGAATGTTAGATATGGTCTAGAAGGGGTAGATCTGTCGGATTTTAGTTCAACGGCTAAGGGGATTGATAGACCAGCTGAGAGAAGTTTTAGGTCAGTGTACAACTGGCTGATGCGAGGGTTTTTACTGAACCCCGAGCTTAGCGCAACAACTTTGTATGTAGTAGTCAGTCGTGCAGCTAAAGGTTTTTTTGGAAACTGATGCTGGTGGATTGCACTGCCACTTGGAAATGGTATGTGGAGAATGCATTCCAACATGGTTGGCCACTGGGCATACTTGTGTCGATATATGAGAAAGATAACACCGCTGGTGCAATGCCCGTGCAAGATGATGAGGGTCCAAGTACGGCGGGAGGTGATAGCGAAACAATGGAAGAAAATGAAGGAGATAATGAAGGAGGAAATGAGGAAGATAGACAGCCAACAGGTGTGGCAGATAAGAGAGAACAAATCAACACCATCGTCGAAGAAATGGATAGAGAAGATTTTGAAAACGAGCAAGCAGAGCATGATGATTCATCTGATGAGGACACCGTAATGCCTGCAGAATGGAGCAACGAGGACTTCTCTGGGCTTGCTATCTCCGAGGGACATTATGTGCCATGGGAGTACAAGAAAAATGAGGTCATCCAGGGGGCTAAGTATGCATATATAGAGGATTTAAAGGAGGCAGTAAAACAATGGGCCGTGTCACTTCAAAGAGAGTTCTCGGTCGTGAAGTCAAGCAAATCGGTCTATGAAGTGAAGTGCATGAAGGATGGGTATCCATGGCGGGTGCACGTATTCAAGGGTAAATGGAAAGATTATTGGCAAGTTTCAATCGTGACTGAGCATTCATGTTATTTACCCAGTGTTGAAAAATATCACAGAAACATGACATCTGCATTTCTTGCAACAGAGATATACTCCTATATTATCAATAATTTGGGGTACGAAGCAAGGTCAATTGTCAGACATATTGAAGAGAAATTCAAATACACAATTAGCTATGGTAAGGCTTGGAGGGCAAAACAGAAAGTTGTAGAGATGAGATTTGGAACATTTGAAGCATCCTATGATAATTTGCCTCGTCTGTTAGGCTGTATTCTTCAGAGAAATCCGGAGACGTGCTACGACCTAAAAGCCTTTCCATCAATTCACCATGGTAATAAAAGTGTGTTGCAACGAGTAATTTTTGCATTAGGTGCTTGCATTCAGGCATTTGTCCATTGTTGTCCCATCCTCTGCATCGATGGGACATTTCTGACCGAAAAGTACAGAGGGCAGATCTTAACAATAATTGGAGTTGATGGAAACAACCAAGTTCTACTAGTGGCTTTTGCTTTTGTTAAGAGTGAGAACACTGATAGCTGGTATTGGTTTCTAGAAAGGGTTAAGTCTGCAGTTGTACGGATGAGACCAGACGTATGCCTTATACATGACCGTCATGCCGGTTTGCTGCGTGCAATTGAGGAATTGAGATATGGATGTGTTGAGAAGGGATACCCACCAAGATGGTCTGATGTCCAAAGCAGATGGTGCATACGTCATATGGGTGCTAATTTCTATAGACAATTTAAAAATAAGCACCTTATGGATCTTTTCAAGAGGCTTTGCGCCCAGAATCAAGAGAAGAAATTCAATGAGCTTTGGAGGAGGTTAGATAAGCTGACCTCTAAACTAACAGATGAGCAGCCCAGGAGGGCTACCATTGGAGGGGATGAGGCTCCACAAGCTCTTGGACCTCTATCAAGTGGCGGACCACATATGAGAAGAATGTCTGCATCTTCAGTTAGAAAATTTTCAGATTGTATTGAGAATGAGCCAAAGGAGAAATGGGTATTGTTGTATGACAAGAATGGTTCTCGGTTTGGTATAATGACCATAAATTTGGCAGAGATTTATAACTTGGTGATGCGTGGTGTTCGAGGGCTCCCACTTGTTGGCATAGTTGAATTTATCTTGCATGGCACATGCAAGTACTTCAGAGATCGGTTCTGTCGGCGAAACGGGAATGGGGGTCCCACATTCTCTGGAGACGCGTGGATCTTCGGCCACATCAGCCCCTTGGGGGCCCATATTCTGCACTGGTGACAGCCGGCTACGGCTGTTTCCCCACCGAGAACCTGGGGCCCGAGTACTGCCCGGGCCTGGGTACGCCTTTCCCGAGCGCCTCGCGATGACGCCCACATCCACCTCGGGCCCCGGGGCCCGAGGGCTTTCTCGAAACTAGGTCTCGCCCCCATGCCCGGGGCCTCGGCTCCCGTCCTGGGGCGCTCCCCCGAGACACATTGATGGGGCTTCTCGTGCCCGGGTCTCGCCCCCGGGCCCAAGGCCCACAACTTCTTTCCCGGGGCGCTCCCCCAGGACACTTTGCTGGGATTTCCTATGCCCGGGTCGTGCCCTTCGCTCCCGGGGCCCGCGGGCTCGGTCCCGGGGCGCGTCCCCGGGCGCATCACTCTGGCATTCCCGGGCCTGGGGCACGCTTCCCGTGCCCGGGGCTCGCAGCTTCGCTCTCGGGACCTGTCCCCGGGCACGAGCATGATTCAAGCGGATCAGCTCGCCAATTACCCGCATTAATGGCGAGGCGACGGGGCGTGTCGCCCCTGTCGCACGCCCTGTCGCCTGCTTGGCCACGCGTGGGTCTCCCATGACGGCCCCCCACGGGCCTGCTCTGCCACGTGTGGGCTTCTCATGATGGCCCCGTGTGGACACATGCCTGTGCAGTCAGAGACTTTTTGACTCTGGCAGCGGAGGTGCGCGCTGTCACATCTCCATACTCCAGCCGCCCACAGCAACCCAGCAGCGTGCCGACCAGACCTGCAGCAGACCTACTCCAGCCGCCCTCAGCTGCCGAGCCAGGCGGCGACTAGACGTCCCTCCGGCGCGGCGCAGCAGGCGGCCGCGTGCGTGCGACAAGATAAATCGTAGCTAGCTTTCTCTGTATACTTGGCACTGTGGACTCCCCTTCATCGATAAAAGGAGGATCCATGCCTACAGGTCAAGGGGACTCTCTCGATCTCTGGCTCTAGCCGGCTCTCTGGCTACTGTTCGTCTTCTTCAGCTCGCTCTGTCTCTCTTTTCCGAAGGGAGGTCTAGCTCCAGAGCTCGGCTAAGAACATCCTGTAACACCAAAACCACATTCATCTCCCACATAGCAAACACATACAGGAGTAGGGTATTACGCCTCTGTGTGGCCCGAACCTGTCTACCTCCTCCTGTATCCCTTGCGTGCCATCTCTCAGCCCGGGCCCCCGGCGCCCGAGCATCTATCGTCTCCCAGACGCCGCTGCCGTTCTGTGAACAACTCCCCTGGCCAAACTCAAAAGAGGGGTCTCCAGACTCCCCGCGGTTGGAGTTTCCTCCTCCGACAGGTTCAGAGCAGCTGGGCCCTCAATGACGGACAATAATATTTTCTTTGGCACACTACTGACGAAGTATCTGCAAGATAAAAGTAAAAAGGTCCGAAGACATCGTGCTCTACCTCAAGGCACATAAGAACACAGATTTGAAATATTGTGTGTCGACAAGGGCATGTGCGGAATCTACCGTAAAAGAGTTGTGCAGGAGTGTGTGCTGAAGGAAGACGGGACCTTCAAGTGCTCATGCCGAAAATCTACTCTGCTCCACAAGCCATGCTCTCACGTTATTGCCGCGAGCGGTGAGTGCGGGATAGAAGCACGCTATTTTGTCTTACCTTATTTCAGGAAAGAAGCAATCTATAATACCTGGAGCGGAGAGATATACGGTTTCAGTATTGCGGGTACATTTACTATAGGGCATCCTCAAACTATGTACATTCCTGACCCAACAAAATTGAGGGATAAAGCAGGTTGCCACAAGACAAGACACATCCGTAATGATATGGATGAGTCAGAAGCCGGCGGAAGGTATAAACGTTGTTCAAAGTGTGACCAAACAGGTTACACATATAAGAAATGTCCAAAGGATGCAATCGGTCAAAGTGCGGCGGAAGCTGGACCGTCGGGTTCAGCTGCTGATGGCAGTCGTCCTATGGGTGAAGGCACAACTTCAAGACGACCCCGTCTTAGGCGTTCTCGAACAATTGGTGGTGCTACGGTGTAGTGTAAGTCTATACTAGTTCTTTGTTATAGAAAGATATGTATCGTACTGTTATTTTTTATTATCATATAACAATGCTATAAACTTTAACAATAATTAACGCTAACTCTCTATTTGCATGCAGGTATGGCGTACCATACACTGGAGCTGTTGGACCGAGGTTTCAACCAGTCCCACCGGTCTTACCTGTCAGCCGTGGAGGGTGCCCACCTAGCCACCTTCCGTCCACGGTCTTTACGTCACCTCCTGTGGATAGACCCTCAGTTCCGTGAGAGGTAAGAGCTATACGAATATTCATTTATATCGTTTGTGCATATCTATGTTCCCCAATATTGATTACAGTGTTATATTGTGCAGGTTGTGTGAGGCTGGACTTCTTCCGCTGTGTAGGCTAGTTGAGCCCGCACCGGACGAGAGAGATCCCGCCAAGCGATGGGACGCTGATCGGTCACTTCTGGCAGCACTGGTGGATCGCTGGAGACCGGAGACCCACACGTTCCACCTATCGTGTGGCGAGATGACTCCCATACTCCAGGACGTGTCGTACCTGCTAGGACTTCCCCTCGCAGGAGACGCAGTCGGCCCGATCGACGGGGCGCACGGTTGGTCGCAAGACATCATTGCTAGGTTCGAGCCCATGCATCGTCGACCTGAACTTGGACCCCTGGGTTCGCTACCGCCTTACACCACGAACGGCCCCTCGCAGGCTTGGCTGCTATAGTTGACCGTAAGTCGCGGATTCCTTTCATTCATAATCATCCAATCTACAAAGCAATAGAGCTGCTGACTATAATCTTCCTTTACAGCCCGATAAGCTAGACGATGACGCCGACGAATACTTGGTGCGGCGGAGCATGGAGGCGTACCTGTTGTGGCTGTTCGGGTGGGTGATGTTCACCAGCACTCATGGGCACGCGGTGGACAAGGGACTGATCCACTACGCTCGTGCGATCGTCGACGGCGAGGACGGCCACGTACCGCAGTGGAGTTGGGATCTGCTGTGGTAGCGGTGACGTACCGTGCTCTTTGTGACGCGTGCACAAAGACCGATCCAGGTGCGATTATCACCGGTTGCCCTCTCCTTCTGTAGCTATGGGCGGCCGAGCGGTTCGCGATAGGTCGTCCTCTGATTCAGCACTCTTCCTACGAGGGCGGCCCTGGAAGCTTGTACGGGTAGTGGCCCAAGGACCGTCTGACTATGGGGACCGTATGGTGTCGCCGTGAGGTACAAAATGTGAAATTCTGTTGTCGGCGAAACGGGACTGGGGGTATCCACAGTCGCCGGGGACGCGTGGGTCTTCGGCCACGTCAGTTCCCCGGGGCCACGTCCTGTTCGACTGACGACCGGCTGCGATCGTGTCTCTCGCACGATGTCCGGGGTCCGGGCGCGCCTCCCGGTCCCAGGATGCGTTGCCCATGGCCGCGGACGCGCCTCCCCGTGCCGGCCGTGTCTCCCGCATGGTATCCGGGCCCAGGGCGCGCCCCCCCACGCCCGGATGCGTCGCCCCCGGCCCCGGGAGCGCCTCCCGGTGCCCGGGGGCGTCGCCCCCAGACCCGGGTGACAGGCGACGGGGCGTGCCGTGCCCCGCCACCCGGTGGGACGTGCGTGGATTCTCAAGACGGCCCCCCGTGGGCCTGCTCCCTGCACAGTCCGAGACACAGCGACGTGCACTCTCACTTCTCAACAGGGTGCGCTGCTGTAGCCGTACACAGTCGCCCAGCAAGGGGCCGACCAGACCAGCCGCCCGCAGCGGGCGACCGGACGACCCGGCGTGCCTCCCGCACAGCTCAGCAAGCGGGCGTGGGCGACTGGACGTCTCTCCGGCGTGGCGCAGCAGGCGGCCACGAGCGTGCAACAAGACATAGCAACCTCTCTCTCTATGTACGGGGCACTGTGGACTCCCCTCGCCTATAAAGGAGGATCCATGCCGTAGACAAAGGAGGCAGCTCAGGCTCCGGTTTTAGACAACAGAGATCTCCTCCTCCTTCCTCGAGTCCGGTCGCTGGTAGAACGACCGACGCCACCTCCGGGTTCCCGGTGAGCTTCCGAGCTCCCAGGGTTCTCCTTGTAAACTCCGCTCCACATTCATCTCTCTCTCTCTCTCTCTGATAGTACAAAACACAGGAGTAGGGTATTACGCTCCGGCGGCCCGAACCTGTATAAATCCCCCCGTCTCTCCCGCGTGGTCACAACAGATCGGACGGTCCGGACCCGTTTCGGACGGTCCGGACCTTTCTGTCTCCAGCTCGGGCCCCTCTGTTTCTGTCTCGAGCGTTGATTCATCTTCTTCCACCCGAAGTCGGCTTCGCCTGAGAACTACTCCCCTGGCCGAATCTCAAAAGGGGGGTCTCCCGATTTCCCGCCGTCGAGGTTTAATCCTCCGACATCTGTGTTTAGCACTTATGCGCAAACACTGACGTGTAAGCTTTTCCTATTTTGCAGCGTCGTTACACCCACAGGCAGGTTAGGAGGGCCTACTTCGAATTCGTTATGGAGTTCGACCACCTGCTGCCCAGCGACGTTGTCTGGGAGCCGTATAGTCCGCAGGCCATCATGGCCCGTGCACCGCTCGGACTCTCTACTCTTTGCACGCGCGACCAGACGTACTGGATGACGACAGTGTCGTTGGTGTTCGACATCTTCGTCGAGCCTCACTCTCCGCAGCGCGTGATGCGACAGTTCGGACTACGTCAGCACTCCCCTGTGCCCGTGGAGATCGTTGTGCCGCGCGATGTGCACCGGTTAGTACAACTGCGATCTTTGTTTAGTACTACAACTATTTAATGTAGTCTAATGCACTCTCTGCAAATAGATATAATTGTAGGGGACAGGCAGCCGGCGTTCAGCGGTATCCTCGACCACAGAAGTACGTGGAGGACTGGTTGTTGGCTACGGAGGAGGTGATCGACGAGATACATCCACACACTGAGGAGACCTACCTAGATTACCTCACGTGGTACCAGGCCCACACCCGCACATACGTAACGTTCACCCCAGATGATCCACAGCCACACGTTGCCGCTACGACGGACAAGTATCCTAGACACCGTGACCAAAATTACTTCCGCGCGGTACGTCACATTATCTTTACACTTTGCTATTCTCTTTGTACGTGTCCACGGTTCTAACACATGTTCATGTCATATTTGAAATAGGCCGACGCAGCGCGACAGGTTCAGGCTGATGTAAACGCGGCGTTCGGACGGTTGGACAGTGGGATCGTGCTGAATGCCGATGAGCAGAGGACGACCTTCGGGAGGATTCGTCAGGCGATGCTCACAGTGATTCGTGCACTCACTTGTCGTGCGGTCGATGCGGTACCTCCCGTAGTTGTACAGCAGCAATAGCCACGGCCAACAGGAACAGGAGCAGGAGCATGAGTGCGACCGCAGGGTTCCAGTCAGCCATCTGGCCCCTCCAGAGGTAAATTCGACTAACCATCGGTTCATAACATGTTTCCTTCTACAACATGTACCATTGTACATCAATATGCTTCCCTACAGCTTTCGCTACACCGTACCTATGTCCCTCTGGAGCTAGCACATTGACGCATGAAGTGTACCACACACGACCACACACGCAGCTGGGCATGACAAGTGCCCCCGGGCCACCACAGGAGGTCCTTCAGGTTATATCAATGTTTATTTTTGCCTTGCAAAATTTTGGTTTGCGATTATCAATATTTTGATGTACAGGGTTCCACTTTACAGCGCCGGGGATGTTTGCTGGCGCTGGCTCCTCCACGCACGGCGCACGCGGCAGTGGTTGGGCACCGGATCCTTTCGAGGGGGAGGACTTGGAGGACTCGGGCGAGGAGATCCAGGAGATACTAGTAGCCTCGCAGTTCGAAGGAGCTCCGCCACCACAGACACAGGACCCACCAGCTGCCACACCCGTGCAGACGATCCGCGCTGGCCGTGCCATACCACCAGACCGACTGACGTACTCCCAGGGGCAGGTACGAGCGCAGGGTAGGAAGACAAAGAGAGCTAGAGGTTACGGTCAGGGCCCATAGTACGTTGTATCAGTGATAGTTTATCTGTTGTATATCATGTTTTATTAATTCTACGTATACTGAAGAAACCCCTTCACTTCATTTACGCTCGTCGATCAAACGATGTGCTCCTCATGATCTATGTTTGTGACGAAACTGATCAAAAATATGAATTTTCGAGTTTCAATTTCACGGCGAAAGTCCATTCCGAGTGGTGACAACCGAACACACGTTAATTGCTTACGAACATAATGAAATTATCCATCCAAAGAGTACAAACGGCACATCAAACGTTTCTAGTTATCGTTATTACATGCCTTAGGGAATTTTAAATAGATAACCAATTAGAGATGCAACTACTATATGCAGCGTGGGTACTTCCCCTTCCTCGCCGCCTCCGGCCCAGCTTCCTTTGCACGCCGTGCCCTCTCCCGTTTCCTCTCCCTATCTGCCTCACGGGCTTCCTTCTCCTGCCGCTCCTTCTCCTCCTTCCTCTTCTGCTCAGCCTCCCACTTTTCTTCTGCCGCCCAAAAACGTTCAAGGTGGTCCCTGTGCCATTCCTTCGACATGCGAAGATACCGTGCGTCCTGTGGACAGATCTCCATATCTATCCACTGCACAAAGTCGCACAGAGACGGAGGAGGCTTCGGTGCCTTGACATATACAAATTTGTTAGCTCAAAGGGTCAAATATTTCGTAGTACAAAATAATTCGTATTACCTCTACTGGTTTCTTCGCCTTCCTCTTCTTCCCTTATGGTTTCGGCTTCTCCGGGGAGTAGGCGTAATTTGCACACATCCAATACCTTTACCGGTATGTGTAATCCTCCTCACTTATTGCAACTTTGCAATTATCTCCACACTAACACATCGGCGGAGGCTCGTCAATCGAAGTTCGTAGATGAATGGACATACCGGATCCATCCATAGCAACCTACATTATAATCAAATAAACGCAAGTTATAATTTACTAGGCCAAAAATATCTTATACAACTACTTACCTAGGGTATACTACACATGACTACAAAAAATGAAATTTCATCGTCCACATTTTCATCTTCCGAGCGTTTCTCAAACTAGTGCTACTTATCTAGTAAAAAAAGCTAACTTCTCTCATGCGCTCTATCAATGTCCTTAGCCGTTATGCTTAACTACAATAGATCTACACTCTGTGAAACAAACCTAACATTTATTTATCTGTGAAAAAATTGGTCTAATACTACACATACTATATTATTTGATAAATATAAATAGAAATTGCAAAGAGATATCAAATATTACCTACAGACGAATCCGTAAATCGGTAGGGTTTCGGCGCTTCCGTTTAGGGTCGCTCTCAGCTCTCTTTTTTTTTTCTATGATTTTAGTGAATTTTATGACATTTTTAGAGTTTGGAAGAGGGTTTTATACCGGGGCTACTAAAAACCGCCCTTACAGAGGACGGCAAGGAGGCCGCCTGCATAATAGCTGGCCCGTGGGTCGGCCATTTGCAGGCGGCCCCCTGAGAGAGCGGTTTTTGGATGGCCAGGGGGGCCGCCTGCAAATAGCTGATGGTCGTGGGCCGCCCGGCCAACGGCCGTTAGCCACGTCATCAAATCGCTCTCTGGAAGGGCGATTTCATAAAAATCGTCCTCCCAGAAGACGGTGGGAGTATATTTTTGTAAATTTTTAAAATAAAAATGTAGTTTTGTAAATATTTTATTAAATAAATATAAAAATAAAAAAAATTCAAGAACGGACGTGTTCGTTGTATATGATCACGCTGGCGCGTCGAAAAGGAAGCTTAGAGATAAGATTTTAACGATCAATTTGTTTTCTATTCGGTTAGATATCTTGTGTACTGCCCTAAGACAGCCGGGTATATATACTTGTGTTTAGCTTGGCTCATGTAAAACTTACTTTCCATTTCTTTACTGAAAATGGGAGAGCCTTCGACCTCTCTATCTAAAATTAAAAAAAATTTTACGTAATTTAGAGTCTGGCTGGCATTTGTGGCGGACTAATCCCCTACTTATGTTGAATGTACTTGTGTGCTTTTGATTAGTAATAATAGTCCCTACTTCTTTTAAAAAACAAAAAAAATATACATGTAGTAAATCCTAGGGTGCTTTTTTTCCCTTTTACCTGTAAAGATTCGTTTGTTAGCCATCATCTACTTATAAATGGAAGGGGTTGACATGTATAAATTGCCTCTCTTTAGCAGCTTGTCTCATCACATGGTACATGTAGATCGTTTTAAATATCATGATTTTAAATGCTTAGGGTATATAACGATTTGATGATTAGATTATATGAAAAATACTCTTTAAACAAACTCTAAAAAAATATATAACCATGCATTTTCCAGGAACTAAATGGTACTGCATAAACTAAGTGCTAAAAAGGATATAATGATGCTACCATATGTAATCTCTCGATTTGAACTCATTAGCAACTGGAACAGAGCAAAAGTATAAAATCTTCTAATTATTGAGCCCTCAGATTTTTCCCGAAACCCAGCAAACATAATTTTTTTTTCGAAGTAACACTGAACAGGAGTGAAATTTTAGGAAAATGTGGCGCGCCAAACACCTTACATAAAGATTAAGTTACATGTTCACTCAACTTTAAACTTCATTTGCAAGATGATATATGGCTAATATATAAATATTATCAATTTTTTTTGTCACGCTAAACAACACGCTGTTTAATAAACAACGCGCCTCACAACGCTGCCTCTCCGTCTTTTCTGTTTTTCAGATCCTCTCTCCATTTTCGTTCGTTGTCTTTTTAGGTTTTCGGTTGCTCTCTCGGTATCCATTTGCAAGTCCTGTTCCTAGAGTAAAAAAATTATATACTCCGTTCCCCCGCATGTCCCATTCGCCACAGTAAAAAGTTAGAGATTAAAATTTACATCTCTACTATGCAAGTTAAAAAATTACTCTCTGCAAAAAATGATCCCACTGGTGGAATCATGGTAGCACCAAATACACGATATATGATAGTAAAGATTTTACTTAAATGTTTGTATTACAAATCTGTTGGTAGCAACAAATATACGAGATATACAATAGTAAAGATTTTACTTGAATATTTGTATTGCAAATCCGTTTACCCCGTTTTGAACAATAGAAGATGGTGGAGCAGTAGTAGATCTTTTCCACCGACTAGTGCAGTGCCTGTTTGCAGGTTCAATTTTTCTTATCCGATTTTTTCTGGTGGGTCTATTTTTGTATGAGAATACTATTTTTAGATGGGATGATTTTCTTAGGCTGTGTAATTTTTTAGACTGTGGAGAGGAGGAAGAGGACGACCATGATGATTTTAAGTAGCAGAGATAAACATGTTGGTATGTAATTTTTTTATTATATATCTGTTGCATACATTTAATCATACTGTAAGTGTAGTGATAAAAAAATTACACACTTCACCACACCAAACTTTTTTACATGGTGATAAAGAAATTACACAACCACACCGAACTGAGCCCGGGAAAGCCAAGGAGGCCGGCTGAGCGCGTTGGAGGCAAGTCCCGGAGACGGGACACGGCGGCAGAGCGCGAGAAGATCCAGACGGAGGGAAGCGGCGGTTTCGCGTGGGGAGATCCAGGTGGAGGACGGCGAAGGACAGTGGCGGGCGCGGGCAGATCCAGGTAGAGGGCCGGCCTGGTCGGTGGAGCTGATGCACGGTGAGGACGTCACGGTGGCCGACCGTGTATCACGAGCGCCACCGGGCCGGCCCCGAGATCTTCCCCTCTCCACCCGGTTCCTCTTGGGGGTTGCCAGATCTAGACGACGGCGGCGTCCCGCGGAGGAGGAGGCGGCGACGGCAGGAGTGAGGACGATGGCGACAGAAGAGGATGGGCGTTGGATCTCCACCCAGAGCGAGCCACCCTCCTCTTCGGCGATGTGTGGTGTCGCTGGCCATCGACGTGGACGTAGCCGTCGAGGCCGCGGCCATCGCCCGTGCTCCTCAAGGAGGTCTGCCGTCACGAGCAGGCCGAGGCCATCGGCGGCTCTTTCCCCTCCTCTACTGTTTGCATGCTTTGCCGAACCTCCACCGCTGCCATCCACGACGGCAGGGGCTTGGCGCCAGATTACGAGTAGAGAGGAGGCGAGGTCGACGCCTTGGTGCTGCGCTGGCGGTTCAGGACCGCCCGTCATTGACGCCACCTCCTCCCCGGAGCAAGCCGTGCCGCCTCCCAAATCCGAAGGCCATTCGCTTGTTCACGTCACCAGATCCGGAAAATTAGGGAGCGCTGCCCTCCCCGTCGACTGGCGTCGTGATGCCGACGCGGGGCTCTCCCTCGGGGACGGCCTCCTCCCTCGACGCCTCTATTCTTCTCGCGCCGGCATGGTTGCCGCTCTCCATCCTCCACCGGTGCCGCGCTTCACCCTGCCGCTGGTTGCATCGCTCGGTGAAACCGGTGTTGGCTGGCGCCGCTCCGCTCGTTGGGTCTCCCGGATCTGGAAAAATAGGATCAGCGAATGGGGGTTGGGAAGGAGCGTATGGTTGGTTACAATCACGGAGGGAATGAGCGTAAGACAAGATGGTAAAAAATTTACTACGGCGGAGAGAGTAGCACACAGGGGGAGGATGGATCGGGGCGGTCTCAGGGACGCCGGGTGCGGGGAGGTTTGGAGGGTCTTAGGTGGCGTTTTGTGGGCTTCTATAAGTTACGCCTAAAACAGAACATCATTAGTATATAATTAATTAAATATTTATTATTAAAAACTTGAAAAATAAATCTATTTATTTTTAAGCTAGAAAATTTTTTAAAAAACGTACCGTTTATCATTTTGAAAAACATGCGCGTGAAAAATGAGGATTTAAGCCACTGGGCTTAAGTGCTGCTGAACACACCGTTAGAGAAAAAAAAGATCGTGTAAAATAAGGTTAAATTATTAGTGTATGATTAATTGTGTATTAATTATTTTAAATTTTAAAAATAAATTAATATAATTTTAAAGCAACTTTTATATAGAATTTTAAAAAAAAACATACCATT
Organism: Oryza meyeriana var. granulata; assembly: GCA_003991445.1. Taxonomy (NCBI): domain Eukaryota; kingdom Viridiplantae; phylum Streptophyta; class Magnoliopsida; order Poales; family Poaceae; genus Oryza; species Oryza meyeriana. The sequence continues at coordinate 329,561 of RYFJ01001534.1, forward strand.
TAATATTTTAGGAAATATACTTATAAAAAAACAAGGTGTTTTTTTTGTCTCTACGGTAGATGCAAACCCACCTTATTCTCAGATTCAAACTATCTCTTATGCTAAATAATACTGCACACGGTATAGTACTTCTCTAATTTTCTTATAATTTTTTATAACTTTTTTTTATTGATAACCGAGGAGTGAGAATAGTAGTAAAAAAAACAATTCCGGACAAGAATTGAAAAGATTACATCCTCAGAAGTCAGAACCATTATTAGAAAAAGAGGTCAGAACCAGGAAGTCAAACTGGAGGCCTCACTTTGTAGCGTGAATCGCTTGGTATTGCAACCAGGAATCCACCTGTGCAACGTGCACGTTACCCGTGGCCTACGGTGCGACACCCTGGTGTGGCCTACGAGAGCGCTGCGGAATACAACATCCATTGAAAACCCGCCAAACAGTTGCTGTCACGACTCGCCCAGCGAATGACGTCGGCGAATTAACTGGAGCTTTCTGCTTTGGTCCATGCCGTATCAATTTGTACTAAGCAACTAACCACAACATTAAAGCACTAGATGAAAGTCAACTTTGGTCCAAAACTACTACTAGTAATTAGCTGTCTTTAAAAAGTCAAACCTCCCACAACATTAAAGCACTAGATGAAAGTCAACTTTGGTCTAAAACTACTACTAGTAATTAGCTGTCTTTAAAAAGTCAAACCTCCCATCAGCGTGTATATATATATATACACAATTTACAACCTGCAATTTTTAATAAATAACATCATTAACTTTTGTTACAATATTTAACTATTTGTTTTATTTAAAAATTAGTGTAAATAATAAAAATATGAGTCATGTTTAAAATTTCTTTAATAATAAACTAGATCACAACAAAATAAATTATACTTAAATTTTTTAAATAAGACGAATGATCAAATATCGTGTTAAAAATTAACGATGTTATTTATTAAAAATCGAAGGTAGTATAAATTATATCATGAAGCATCGGTTTAATGTAAGTTTGATCCTCTCATGATGGAGGTACGATGCAGTTGACTCGCATTACAATATGCAGTTACAATATGCAGTTCAGCTCCGTTGAGCCGTCAGCCTCACATAACGCGTCCAATAACATCGACCGCGGTGGACTTGGACCGCCATGATCGCCGTGTAGTGAGTAGTGACTATGCCACGATAGAGATGAGTTGCCAAGTCGTCGTTCCGGGAGTTCTCGTGCTAGTTTTGGCCATCTTCCTTTGCGGTCTTGCAGCTGCATGCGAGGAGGCGGAGAGGGAGGCGTTACTGTCCTTCCTCGCTGAGGCCGCGCCGCCGGCAGGCGATGGCATCGTCGCCGGGTGGCAAGGGACGCCGGACTGCTGCACGTGGGACGGCGTGGGGTGCGGCGGCGGCGGCGCGGTTACAAGTTTGTGGCTGCCGGGACGAAGGCTTGGCGGGACGATCTCGCCGTCGATTGGCAACCTCACCGCGCTTATGTATCTCAACCTGTCCAGCAACAGCCTCTCCGGCCCTCTCCCTGAGGTGATGTTCTCCCTGCCCAATGCCACCGTCGTCGACGTCAGCTACAACTGTCTCTCCGGCGAGCTACCTAACGTGAAGGCGGCGGTGGCAGCCATTGCCAGCGGCGGCCTCTCGCTTCAGGTGCTCGACGTGTCGAGCAACCTGTTGGCGGGGCAGTTCCCGTCCGCGATCTGGGAGCATACACCGCGCCTCGTGTCGCTGAATGGTAGCAACAACAGCTTCCATGGCTCGATCCCGTCCTTGTGCACGAGCTGCCCGGCGCTCGCTGTTCTTGATCTCTCCGGGAACGAGTTCGGCGGGGTCATCTCCCCCGGGTTCGGCAACTGCTCCCAGCTGCGCTTCCTCAGCGCCGGTCGCAACAACCTCATCGGTGAACTTCCAGGCGAGCTCTTCGACGTGAAGCCGCTGCAACATCTGCAGCTCCCGTCGAATCATATAGAAGGCCGGCTTGATCCGGAGCGGATCTCCAAGCTGACCAATCTTGTCACGCTTGATCTTAGCTACAATGTGCTCACCGGTGAATTGCCAGAGTCGATCGGCCTGATCTCGAAGCTGGAGGAGCTCCGACTCACCCGTAACAACCTCACCGGAAGGCTCCCGCGGGCGTTGAGCAACTGGACCAGCCTCCGGTACCTCGACCTTCGGTCGAACAGCTTCGTTGGGGACCTCGCGGGCGTTGACTTCTCTGGCCTCGCCAACCTCACCGTCATCGACGTGGACTCCAACAGCTTCACCGGCACCATGCCGCCGAGCATCTACTCCTGCAAGGCGATGAAGGCGCTGCGCATCAGCCACAACCACATGAGCGGGCAGGTCGCGCCGGAGATCGGCAACCTGAGGGAGCTCCAGTTCTTCTCGTTGACCATCAACTCCTTCGTCAACATCAGTGGCATGTTCTGGAACCTCAAGGGCTGCACGAACCTCACCGCGCTGCTCGTCTCGTACAACTTCCACGGCGAGGCGCTGCCGGACGCCGGCTGGGTCGGCGACCACATCAGCAACGTCCGGGTGATGGTGATGGAGAACAGCGCGCTGACGGGTGTGATCCCGTCGTGGCTGTCGAAGCTAAAGGACCTCAACATATTGAATCTCTCCGGCAATCGCCTCACAGGGCCGATCCCGAGCTGGCTCGGCGGCATGTCGAAGCTGTACTACATGGACCTGTCCAGCAACCTCCTGTCCGGGCAGATTCCGCCGTCGTTGATGGAGATGCACCTGTTGACGTCTGAGCAGGCCATGGCAGAGTTCAAACCAGGCCATCTCCCGCTCATGTTCGCCGTGAAGCCGTACAAGAAAGCGGCGAACTTGCATGGCCGTGGGTACTATCAGTTGTTGGGCGTTGCTGCGACCCTCAACTTCAGCGACAACGGCATCACCGGCACGATCCCGCCGGAGATCGGGAAGCTAAAGACGCTTCAAGTTCTCGACGTCGGTCACAACAACCTCTCCGGAGGCATCCCGACGGAGTTGAGCAGCCTCGCCAGGCTGCAGATTCTCGACTTACGCTGGAACCGCCTGACGGGGACGATCCCTCCGGCGCTCAACAAGCTCCACTTCCTCGCCGTCTTCAACGTTGAGTACAACGACCTCTACGGGCCGATCCCGACCGGCGGTCAGTTCGACGCGTTCCCGCAAAGAAACTTTAGGGGGAACCCGAAGCTATGCGGCCAGGTGATCTCTGTGCCCTGTGGCAACAAAGTCGAGGCTAGAGACGACACTTCGTCCAAACTTGTCGGGAAGAAGGTCCTGATCGCCATCGTTCTTGGAGTTTCCTTTGGCCTGGTCGCTCTTGTCGTCTCCCTCGGATGCGCTGTGATTGCCGTCAGAAGATTCATGTATAATGGAGCAGTTCTTGATGGCGGGAAAGGCATGGACGTCTCCCTGTTCGACTCCATGTCCGAGCTGTACAATGACAGCTCTAAGGACACAATCTTTTTTATGTCGGAGGTTACCGGCGAGGCGGCGAAGACCGTGACGTTCGTGGACGTCCTGAATGCGACCAATAACTTCAGCCCCGCAAACATCATTGGGTCGGGCGGGTACGGCCTGGTGTTTCTCGCTGAGATGGAGGATGGCACCCGGCTCGCCGTGAAGAGGCTCAACGGCGACATGTGCCTTGTGGAGCGGGAGTTCAAGGCGGAGGTGGAGGCGCTGTCGGCGACGCGCCACGAGAACCTCGTCCCGCTCCTGGGCTTCTGCATCCGAGGGCGGCTGCGGCTGCTGATCTACCCGTACATGGCGCACGGCAGCCTTCAAGACTGGCTGCACGAGCGTCATGCCGGCAGTGGCGCGCCGCAGCAGCTAGACTGGCGCGCCAGGCTCAACATCGCGCGCGGCGCCAGCCGCGGCGTTCTCCACATCCACGAGCAATGCAAGCCACAGATCGTGCACCGCGACATCAAGTCGAGCAACATCCTCCTCGACGGGGCTGGCGAGGCTCGCGTCGCCGACTTCGGGCTGGCGCGCCTCATCCTCCCCGACCGGACCCACGTCACGACGGAGTTGGTTGGCACGCTGGGGTACATACCGCCGGAGTACGGCCAGGCGTGGGCGGCGACGCTGCGCGGCGACGTGTACAGCTTCGGCGTCGTGCTGCTGGAGCTGCTCACGGGGAGGCGGCCCGTCGAGACACTGCCGCCGCCGGACGGGCAGCAGTGGGAGCTCGTCCGGTGGGTGCTGCAGATGCGGTGGCAAGGTCGGCACGCCGAGGTGCTCGACCCACGGCTGAGGGGCAACGGCGACGAGGCACAGATGCTGAACGTGCTCGACCTCGCATGCCTCTGCGTCGACTCAACGCCGTCCAACCGGCCGGGGATACAGGACGTGGTCAGCTGGCTCGACAATGTCGGCACCATCAGCAGATCAGACATCTGATCTCCATCGCCATACCTGTCAGAACTCAAGACGGTCTGCGAAATGGAACAAAACATGACAGTAATCTGAACACTGCAAATTTCGTATTTCTGGAGCAGTGAGTTGCTTAACGAATTTTTTTTATTTTTATATTTATTTAATAAAATATTTACAAAACTATATTTTCATTTCAAAAATTTACAAAAATATACTCCCGCCGCCCTTTGGGAGGGCGATATCTCTGAAATCGCCCTCCCAGAGGGCGATATGATGACGTGGCTGACGGCCGTTGGCCGGCGGCCCACGGCCGTCAACTATTTTGCAGGCGGCCCCCCGGGCCACACAAAAACCGCCCTCTGAGAGGGCGGCAAGGGGGTCGCCTGTAAAAATCCGGCCGGGGGGGCCAGATTTTTACAGGCGGCCCCCTTGCGGCCCTCTCGGAGGGCGGTTTTTTGACTTGCAAATGGCCGGCCCGTGCTCTCAAATGTTGGCGCTCGGGACCGTGTTCGTGTCCGCGCCCGCGCCCCGCCCCCGGGAACTGCTCCCGCGCCCGGGCCCTGCTCCCGGCCTTCGCCCACGCCCGGCCTGCGACCGTGCCCGGGCCCCTCGCACGGCCTGCCCGGGACCTCGCCCGGGCCCTCTCCCGGGAACTCGCCCGGGGTCAGCGCCCTTGCCCGGGCCCTCTCGTCTTTGTGTGGCCAGGGGGCCGGCCATTTTGCAGGCGGCCCCCTTGCCGCCCTCTGAGAGGGCGGTTTTTGGCTAGCCGCTGTAAAATGGCCGGCCCCCAGCCGGATTTTTACAGGTGGCCCCCTTGCCGCCCTCTCAGAGGGCGGTTTTTATGTGGCCCGGGGGCCTCCTGCAAAATGGCTGACGGCCGTGGGCCGCCGGCCAACAGCCGTCAGCCACGTCATTATATCGCCCTTCCAAAGGGCGGCGGGAGTATATTTTTGTAAATTTTTGAAATAAAAATGTAGTTTTGTAAATATTTTATTAAATAAATATAAAAATAAAAAAAATTCGTTGCTTAACCATCAGGTATAGAATGGCATTCACAGGATTCCAAATTTTCAGATCCAAAAACCTCTATCAGACTAAGCGGCAGGTCCATCTGTCTCGGCCTGTGAAACATGTCGGCCCATGTTCAGACGGATTCAGAGTTGCAGACACCTTTTGTTTTATTAGGGGAGTCCTGTTCTTCTGACAAATGCAGGATCAACCTCGGAGACGTGTAAGTTTCATCTAAATTAATTGAATTTATTTCATTTTAGTTGCTAGCAGTGTGCTCCATTCATGTGCATACATGGAACCACTTGTAAACTCTCATGCATGCAAAGCGCCACCCTTCTTTGGGCCAACACACTCGGCCTGCATTTTGTTCTTCGAAATGGTATAGTGATCGCGATTGCTTGAGCTTTGGTAAAGGAGTTTGGCAACAACACAAAAGGTCAAAACACAATTTGATCCCATGCATTGTACCCCCAATGAATCCTCCACGGTAGAGCTTCCCTTGCCTACAAAATTTTGGTTAAAGTTGCCGACTTTAGTATTGCAAATCACACACCTAAACCGATGAGTGATTATACTTACCCGGCAATTTCGCTCCAGTAATTTTACATAGTGTAGACATCATTCATTTAGTTGACTTTGTCTTAGATTTAGAGGTGGACATCATTCTAAGTTCCGAACTTTGTCTTAGAGGTTGGATATCATGATATTCTTAGCTGGGTTGGCCGAAAAACGACCAACCAAATTACATTAAGATTTTGGAAGAAAAGGTTCGGTACAAATTACATATTACAAATTGCATCGAAAGGAAGCTGCCGAAACAGGGGTGTAGTCAAGCTACACAACAACAAACAACATAGGAAAAACATGGAAGCATTGCTCCTCAGGTGGTTTGAATAAACTTGTCTTTCCAGATGAAAGCTTCCTCTTTGATGTCGCTCAAACACTGACCCGCTGAGCGCGAATGCTGGTTGAAGATTCTATCATTGTGCTCTTTCCAGATTGGCCAACATGTGAGAAGTAACAGCGAGTCGAACGATTTCCTGTAATTATTCCTGAATATCATTCTGACTTGCAGCCACCAATCTCGCAACTTCAACCCCATGTCTCCTGGTAGTGGGAACGAGGCCCCCGCTCATCCTCTTAGCATTCGTCAAATCCTATTTGTATACCTGCAATTCACAAACAGGTGCATGCAGTCTTCACTCGCCAAATCCTATCATGATATTCTTATTGCAGCTCACACAGCACCAGTTTGAATAACTGGAATGAAACTTCATATTCTGTATTTTGCATCATGCACAACCTTCCTATGGCTTCATTTCTCGTTTTTCCAGTCCAGATTCAGGGGAAAATCATGCGCAGCTTCTATTTCTCATGTTGTAGCTCCAGCAACAAATTCCCCATGCCTTTTGAGCTTGGTCTCATGTTATTGCTGCTGCTCACCTTTACCTCTCCCACAAGTTCCTGCACAGAGCAGGAGCAGAGCTCCCTCCTCGACTTCCTTGCTCAGCTCTCACCTGAACACAACGGAGACCTCGACATGTCATGGGTGCGAGGTACTGGCTGTTGTTCATGGGATCAACTGCAGAGGTGAAAACACGGCCAGAGATATCTTGCGACCTTCCAAAGGCCTTGCAGGGAGCATCTCTCCATCCCTTGGCAATCTCACCAGGTTGTTGCACCTCAACCTCTCCCGCAATTCTCTGTCCGGTGGTCTACCAATGGATTTGCTGTTGTTCAGCAGCGTTGCTGCCCTTGATTTCAGCTTCAACCACCTAGATGGTCTGCTTCAAGAGCTGTAGTCGTCAAATCCTGGCCTTTCCCTTCCTCTACAGGTATTGAATATCTCCAGCAATTTCTTTACAGGACAGTTTCCATCAATGGAAGCTATCAGAGCACGGCCACTTCACTGCCTCCTCTGCCTATTCAATGTTCTTCATGACGAGGGTGACAGTGAGCTGGAAACCTGGTGTGGCATACGAGAGCACCATCAAGATTCAAATTCTTTCTATGGTTGGCAATTAGAGGACGGTGCCTGACTACAGATAACCTCGCCAAAAGAGGGTGGCCACATAATCCAATATGCCTGCTCTGCACAGCCCAAGCGGAGGGTTAGAAGCACATGCCAATAGACTGTGCATACACTGACCGGATCTGGACGCTGCTGCGAAGTTGGATGCGGGTCTCATTCCAATTGCCAGGGGATATGCAGGTGGAGCTGGATCAATGGTGGAAGGCAATAAGACTCAATCTCAGAGCACCCTACAGAAAGGCTTTCAACTCGTTGCCCATGATGGTTTGTTGGCTCATTTGGAAGGAGAGAAATGCCAGAGTCTTCAATCAGCGCTCGCAAACGCCAGTACAGCTGTTTGGCGACATCAAAGATGAAATCACAACTTGGAAGCAAGCCGGACTGTTCAAAGAACCTGATGGCTAGGTCCTGGTTGAAGTGCTGATACAGTGTGCTGATGATGTGTTGATACTGTGTAGGGGGTACACATGTGCTCCCATGGTTATATTGACAACATCCTGTCAAAGTATACTGCAGTTTGTACTTTGTAACTTTTTCTCCCAATCTAAATAAGATTTGGTTGGCCTCCTTCGGCCAACCCGGCTAAAAAAAAGTTTCCATCAACAACATAGGAGGTGATGAAAAAACATGGTTGCTCTGAATGCAAGTAATAACAGCTTTATGGGACAGATACCAGCATCCATATGCATCAATGCCCCATCATTCATTGTGCTTGATCTTAGCTACAATCGATCCAGCGGCGATATCACCCCAAAGCTTGGCAATTGTTCCATGTTGGGAGTGCTTAAGGCTGGACACAACAACCTTACTGGAGCTATCCCTAACGAACTCTTCAGTTCTACATCATTGGAGCACCTCTCTTTTCCTTACAATGTTTTACAAGGAGTAATTGATGATTCCCACGTAGTCAAACTTGGTAATCTGACTGTCCTTAATCTTGGATCAACTGGGCTCAGTGGCAAGATCCCAAATTCTATAGGCTAGTTAAGAAGGTTAGAAGAGCTCCACTTAGACAACAATAACATGTTTGGCGAGCTGCCATCAGCACTAGGTAACTGCACAAATCTCAGATTCATTAACCTCAAAGGCAATAGATTTATTGGAGATCTTAGCAAAGTCAACTTCATAATGTTGGATCTCAAAATTGCCGATTTTTCCAAGAATAATTTCACCGGTACAATTCCTGAAAGCATCTACTCCTCAAGCAATCTAATTGCATTGTGGCTGGCTTACAACAGCTTTCATGGGCAACTCCCACAAAGAATAGGCGATCTAAAGTCCCTCTCCTTCCTTTCAATTACCAGGAACTCTTTTACAAATATCACAAATGAACTTCAGATGCTCAAGACAAGCAAGAACCTCACCTACCTGTTAGCAGGAACCAATTTCAAGGGTGAAACCATTCCGTAAAATGAAACAATTGATGTTTTTGAGAACCTTCGAGTTCTCGCCTTGGATGGTTGCCCACTGGTTGGAAAAATTCCACTTAGGTTATCAAAGCTCACAAAGATGGAGGTGCTAGATTTATCTAGCAATCTACTCACTGGACCAATACCATCCTGGATTAGTGATTTGTACCTCCTCTTCTTTCTAGACATATCGAACAACAGGCTTACAGGAGATATCCCAACTGCATTGATGAACATATGCCGATGCTACTATCAGAAAAGAAAGCTGCCACTTTGAACCTCAAAGTCCTTGAGTTGCCTATATATTGGACACCATCACGTCAATACCGCCTGATCAGTGCTTTCCCAACTGTGTTGCATCTAAGGAACAATAACATCACAGGTATTATCTCTCCTGAGATTGGTCAGTTGAAAGTGCTTGTTTTCCTCAATTTCAGCTCCAACAGCTTATCTGGAGAAATACCTCAACAAATTTGCAGCCTCACAAGCCTGCAAGTGCTAGACTTGTCAAACAACCTGCTTATAGGTGCACTTCCATCTGCATTAAATCATCTGCACTTCCTAGCTAATTTCAATGTTTCTAACAATGAATTAGAGGGGCCAATTCCAACAGGAGAATAGTTCGATACATTTCCAAAATCAGGCTAGGGTGGAAATCCTAAGCTACGTGGTGCTATACTCAGCAATGATCAGCCCCACTTCAAGATATACCTTCACCTCAAAGTGGCTCAATCTGCGCCATGCATTAGTCATTGGAATCACCTTAGGAGGACTCATTGCTCTTGCTTTGCTTGCATGCTTCTTCATTGCACGTTTGGTATATGATGATCACACTGAAAACTTAGTTCCCCTTCATAGGCAGAACTGAAGATAACATGTTGTAAGGGCTGTGTTCTTCTCCCTTTCTTTTGTACTTGTGATTTGAACCTAATCCCCACATATATAATGGCATCGCTTCTAAACATCTTTGCAACCCTACTCACAGCCTCATACTATTACTGACTTAGTTGATAACCTTAAATAGCATGATTTATGGATAAAAGCACTCTTTAAATAAACTCCGAATAAATGCAGCTAATAAATGCCAATGCATAAACCAAGTGATACTATACTATAGCTACCATACGTAATCTCTAGATTTGAACTCCTCTGCAGCTAGAGCCAAAGTGTAAAATTTTCTCATTGTTGAGCCCTCAACGTTTTCCCCGAAATCTAGCGGAGATAATACATGTTTTGCGAGGAAAATACTACTGAAGAGTGAAATTTGGGGGGAATGTGGCGCAAGGATCGCATACTCAGAATCAGGAACCAAACTCGAAGCCTTACCTTCTGCCGTGATTCGCTTGCCGTTGCAACCAGGAATCCGCATGTGCACGTTGCCCGCATCAGCCGTTGGAGCCGCGGCGCACGCGTGGCCTCGCTTCACTTCGCCGCCCCAAGCGCCCCGGTGCGGCTAGACTGCTCGCGAGAAAGCGAAGCCGGTACGCGCGCTGCCGCCCCAGGCGCCGCGCGCTCACGGGATTGCGGCCATAGCAGCGAGAGGAAGAACGACAGGCTACGCCACTCTGGGGAGTTTCGCTTCGAACCTTTTTTATTTTTATATTTATTTAATTTTTAATTTGCAAATATATATACTTTTTTCAGAAATCACAAAAATATACCCATGTCATCCTCCCAGAGAACAATTTATCCGACGTAGCAGTCCCGGAGGGCAACCGCTCTGGGGAGGGTGATTTATACCCTCCCCTATATAAAGCAAGCCTCTTGCTGAAAATATTTATTTAATTCTAATAAATTCTAGAAAAAAAAAAGAAGAGAAGAGTTAGTAAGAGGAGAAAGTAAGTGGGGAAGCCCTATCGGTCTATAGACTCGCCTGAAGATAATTTTCTTTACCCTTTGCAATTTATTTTGAGGTAAATATGGTATTGTGCAACACTTAGTTAGCGAATAATAACGGTTACGATTAGTTCAGTGCATTATTTAATCATAAATAAATTATATAGCTAGTAACATATGTTATGCAATTAATAGGCTGACTGTACTATGCTTGTTTAAGATACATTTAGCGTGTAGATCGAAGGTTGTTTAGTTCATTTTGACTTAGGCAAAAAAAGGCTTAAATCGTCGTAGGATTGATGTTATTTAGGCTGACCTTAATTCATTGCGCCGGTAGATATGGCAAGTAAGGTGATCTTTCAGTTATTTTACGGTGAAGAGAATGTGAGATATGGGCCAGATGGTATAGATCTGTCTGAGTTTAAGACAAGTGAAAGAAGTTTTGGGGTGGTGTATAAATAGTTGATGCAAGGCTTTCGACTAGATCCATACAATCGTGGAATACACGTGCATGTGATAGTCGTGCAAGTGAAGGGTTTTTTTTAGGAATTGATGTAGGTGGATTGCACGAGCACATGGAAAAGGTACGTGGAGATGACATTTGAGCGTGGTTGGCCATTTGCCATGCTTGTTCAGGTGTATGAGAAGAAGAACACTGTGGAAATGGCTATGCAACATGAGGAGGGTCTAAGTATGATGGCATACGATGCAGTGACTACTAAGGAAGAGCATGCAGATGTTAAAACTAAACCAAGAGGAGTGGCCGGTGAGGGGAAGAGAATCAGTACTATAGTCGAGGAAATGGATAGAGAAGATTCGGAAAATGAGCAAGCTGATGGAGATGAATCGTCAGATGATGAGGATGATGCAATCCCAGCAGACTGGAGTACCCAAGATTTTTTAGGCTTGTTATCTCTGAAGGTCATCATGTGTCATGGGAGTACAAGGAGAATGAGGTTGTGCAGGGTGCGAAGTATGGTGACATAGATGAATTGAAGGAGCTAGTGAAGAAATGGATGGTTTCTCTGTAGAGGGAGTTCAGGGTCGTTAAGTCATACAAAATGGTTTATGGTGTTAAGTGTGTAAAGTATGACTGTTCTTGACAGGTTCATGCATTTAAGGAGAGATGGAAAGGGCTATTGGATAATTTCGATAGTGACAGAGTATAATTGCCACTTAGAAGTGGTTAAGAAATACCATCATAATGTAACATCTACATTTATTGCAAATCAGATGTATAGACATGTTGTCAACAACTTGCAGTATGAACCAAAGTCAATAATTGTCACGCCTAGAAATTCACCAGAATTTTCAAAGCTAATTTGTGCAATAAATCCTCGTCCAGGAATCAGCCGAGGTACACAAATCAACAATTTGATAAACATAACCAAATGCGAAATAACGATAAATACTTACAACAGAGGCATTTAGTCCTCACACAGAAGAAATCAGCAGCGGAACGGTAACTAGCGTAGCTTCAGCACCAAGCCGCAGGCAGCTCAATTGGGGTATAAGCCAAACACCAAACTTCTCCTCCTCGCATAACTTCACTCTAAAGATTGCAATAATGCAAGACTGAGTACCACCCACCGTACTCAACAAGCCACACTAAAGCCATACTAGGAAATGCAATGTAATGTAACAGGATACCAAAGGAAAGGCATAGTATAGCTTATTTGCATAAAACAACATTTAAAACATTTGCATTTAAAATCATTGAAAACCATATAGTTTAATTAATATCAATATTAAATCCATCTCTGAACAACGCTCCAACGCAGTTCAGGCCCAAACCATAACTTCTCCAAACTGGAGCTATCAATATTCCATCATTGATCATCATTATTAAATAATGTGGGACTAATCACAGAAAATATTGCTAGGCCCGCTCATTAACCGCGAGCACGGCTATCCAAATAGTTTTACTCTGGCCAGAGATGTACCAATTTACTCACAAGACAACTCCACAACACATTACTGTGCGCCTTAATACCACCACGATATCTCGGAAAGGAATTGTGATAGGACCCTCCATGTAACCCGCACAACAAGGGAATCACCTGCTGGACCACCAGTTTCCGGCAGAAGTTGATCAGGCCCCCAATAGGGAAACGATCCAACGCTCAAGACATGGACTTATTGACGCAGCCATGGTGGTCTTATTGACACAACCACAACACACTATGGTGGACCCCGGTTGAACGTACCACACTTTGGTTCCCACCATTACCCATACTGGCTTGTGGTTAGCACGAGTGTTGCTTCGCAACAAGTAGTCCGCGAACCGGTCCTTAATTGTCATGAGCACCGCTAGCAACATTTCAATTCTGGTGCTCACAACCTACCATTCAGTCAAGTTTTATTTGACATAGTTAATTAATCAACCACGACTCACTGTTGTGAAAATATAACCATTAACATTAAATGGTCATTGATGTTTGAATTGTTTCCTCACATAAAATGTCACTATAGTTTCTAGGCATGGCTAAGCAAAATCCTAAATAATCTAGCCAGATAAATAATTAAACATCCAACTAGTCAATATTATTACCCGGGGTATCAAGGTAAAGGAATCAATATCAAAATGGCCATAATTATCAATGGATATTGGATTATAAATAAATACCCATATAATGTCATTCCAAAACATTTCATGCAATCAACATGCTCAAGGAGATTGTCGTGTGACTTGCCTTGTAATCGCAAAAGTCTTCAAATAATCTTCCGAACTCTTTCGTAGACTCCGCAATCTTCCGAAACGGCGATTGTACGTGACTACACGTAAAATGATAATAAATCCTAAGAAACTCCAAATAAACAACACATAAAAATACATAAACAAATAAATTATGATTTTAGATGAATTTAGGAAGAAGAACGGGTCGAATCAGAGTTCAGATGGAAAAGATACGGCTCTTGGAATATTGAATTCGGAATAATTCCGAAAAGAAATAGAAAAGGAATATTCTCGGGAATATTCCTTCAGAAATTAATTATTGAAGGAATTACTTTTGTATAGGAAATTGAGGTAGGACCCACTGTCATAGACTGAGTTTAGGATGAACTAAGTTCACGGAGCCAAAGGGTAAATGGCTGTGGAGGACCGATGACTTGACGACCCGTGGCGATGAGATGGTTGTTAGGGCTGAGGTGGCAGGGTTGAGAGCTATGAAAATCCAACGATCTAGATTTAGTCCCGAGATATCAATGACTAGGATATCTAAGGATATTTGATATAGATTGAAAGGACTGGATTGCATTGGGATTTTTCAACGGCCGAGGGCGGTCGAGTTACTGTGTGCGGGACCCAAATGTCATCCACCGGAGAGGGTACCAATGGAGGGGCCGGCCTGTCAGGGGTTGGGGGCAGAAGAAGCATGCCCATGCCATGGCGTAGCCCGACGGGGCAGAGGGAGTCCGCTGGCGACGGCGACAAACGACGGCCACCGTGGCGACGAGAGACAGATCGGCCACCGTGGCGTGATGGCGATGACGGCACTGGGGCGATGACACGGCAGCTGGGCGACCACGACGACGTTCGGTGGCGGCTCGGTAGCGGCGACGATCTAGCGTTAGCAGCGGCTCGGGGCGGCGCACCTATGCGACGGCAATGACAGCAACGAACAGGGGACAAAGGCAAGGTGCCGAGGGAAAACACGGTGCTCACCAACGGCACTGGATCGCGGAGACGGCGACGACAACAATAGGCAGAGGAGGAGGGAGGTGGCTCCGGCGGAGAGATGCTAAGGAAGAAGTCCACGGCAGGGACTCACCAGTGGTGGGCTTCAGCCACAAGGGCGACGATGGTGATGGCTGCCCGGTGAAGGTGGCGCTTGAAAGTGCATCTATCCCCTAAGTGGGTTTTGGTGGATTAATGACAAAGCGGTTAAGGGACTAATGAGTTTATCAAGATTTGTGCAGAGAATTAATCCCAGGTTGCTTAGTGTGGTGCATGGAGACCCCCCACAAAGACATGATGCAAAACGGCGAAGCGACTCGGAGTTTATTTTAAATTCATTTGAATTTTCTTTGGAGTCGTAGGAAAATCGTTCTATCAAGAGGGGTTGCAAGCAGTGTTCCAAGACCACTCAAGTGCTTAAGTTCCAAATAGCTGAGAGTTTATCACTTTGGCACAACACATACACTTGGGTGGGCTACTTTCAGTGTCAGGGTCGGAGGTTCCGACCTACAGGGCCGGAAGCTCTGACCAGGCCCTTCGGCCACACACTAAGTGTTGGTCGGAGGTTCCGATCCACCGGGTCGGGAGGTTCCGATCCACCGGGTCGGAACCTCCGGGCCAAAATCTGTGAGTAACGGCTATGTGACGTAAGCCATGTCCTATAAAACCCAAACTTGGATTCTAGCCGTTGCTGATGCATTCCACTTCGTTCCAACTGTTCCCTAGCCTCTCCTAAGGTGCTTTGAGCTCTCCCAACTAATCCTAGTGCATTCTTTGTGATTCTTGTGAGGATTTAGTGGAAAATTGGGTGAATTTTGTTGAGAGAAGGCTAGGAGGATCTTGTGCACTTGTGGAGGTCGCGGATTGGCTGCTTGGGGCTTATTTCTCTTGGAGGGAAACCTCCTAGACGGTTAGGCGTCTCCCGTGAGCTTCCTCTTGTTGTGGATTGTTCCGGGAAAGTTTGTGAAGGTTAATCTCGCCTCTGCAAGGAAAAGAGGTAAATTCTAGTGGAAACCAAGTTTAATCTTTGTGGTCACTTGGTGAGGAAAGATGTCAATTGAGACCCAGCTCTTTGGAGCTCCTCAACGGAGACGTAGGATCTTTGTGATCCGAACTTCGGGAAAAATCTTTGTGTCTCCGTTGTCTTTTCTCGTTATTGCCTCATTTTGTATATTAACTTGCTAGCATTTATCTCTTACTCCATTACTTGCACTTTACTTGATCTCTGTCAAATTTATCCTTTATAGAAGTATATTGTAGAGCCTGAACTCCAGGGTCGGAACTTCCGGCGTTCTAGGCCGGAACCTCCGACCAGCCCTCTCGGCCAGCCCGAGAGAGCCGGTCGGAACCTCCTACCATTTTGGTCGGAGGTTCCTACCAGTATTTTACCGCTGCTTTTGGAGAATTTTTTAGGAACGCCTATTCACCCCCCCTCTAGGCGACATCAACGGGCTTTCAATTGGTATCAGAGGCTAAACTCCTAAAAAGCTTAACCGCTTGGAGTTGATCCGAAGATGTCGACCGAGAAGGTGGTTGATTCTACCGGAGTTCAAGGAGACGGAGATGGCTCGACTAGCAAATCGGGTGAAAGAAAGGGAGTTGCTATTGACCTAGATTACAATAAGTTTATCCCTCCCCCTCAGCAATTCATCTCCGTGCCTTCCAGACGCGCTCCCCATTTTGACGAGACCTTCTATAGCGCATGGAAGCACAAGATGAAATTGCATCTAATCTCATTGCATCCAAGTGTTTGGAAGATTGTGTGCACAGGTGTGACGGATGCTCCGGAGGAAGGAGAGGAGCCTACACCGGCTCAAGAGGCTCTTATCCATCGCAATGCTCAAGCCGCAAGTGTCATCCTCAACTCCTTGAGCCCCGAGGAATTCAACAAGGTGGACCAACTCGAGGAGGCCAAGGAGATTTGGGATACTCTTCAATTAGCGCATGAAGGATCCCCCAGCGTACGAGAGTCCAAGATCGAGTTGCTTGAGGGGCAACTTGGACGGTTCGTAATGGAAGACAACGAGACGCCACAAGAGATGTACGATCGCATGATGGTCATTGTCAACAAGATCCGTGGTCTTGGTGGTGAAGACATGACTGATCATGTGGTGGTCAAGAGGCTTCTCCGCGCGATCGCCCCAAGGAACCCCACCTTGGTGACTCTCATCCGGGAGATGAAGAACTTCAAGAGACTCACCCCAAGCGATGTTCTCTCAAGGATCATATCACATGAGCTACTCAAAGAGGAAGCCAAGGAAGTCAAGCAACTTGCCAAGAATGCGGCAATCATCAAGAACAAGGAAGTTGCTTTGAAGGCAAAGAAGGAGCAAGCCCCAAGCGACTCCGAGAGTGAAGATGAAGACTTCGCTCTTGTGGTGAGAAAGTTTAAGCACTTCCTTCGTCGAGACGGTTTTGGCAAGGACAAGAAGGAGGACGACAAAGGAAGGAGGCAATCCAAGCGGGCGTGCTACGAATGCAAGGAGTATGGCCACTTTATCGCCGATTGCCCCAAGCTCAAGAACAAGGGTGGCAAGTCCAAGGTGGTCAAGAAGAAGACCGGGCGTGCTCACATTGGAGAGGAGTGGTTCTCCAATGATGAGGACGACGACAAGGAAGAAAGTGATGAAGGAGGGATTGCCACAATTGCTATCAAGTCATCGTCGGGCTTCGAAGAGCGTCTCTTCTACAACTTGAGCGACAACGATCACTATGAGCCCACTTGCCTCATGGCACAAGGGCGAAAGGTAACCTCAACATCCAAATCTCCTCCAATTGATGATGATGATTCTAGTGATGATGAAAGTGAGGATGATATGGATGAGATGCTTAAGGGTTTTAGCAAGCCGGCCATGTCACAATTGGCAAAGCTTATGAAGGCATTGGAGTGCAAAGAGAAGTCCCTCGAACGGCAAGAGGACTTGCTCATCCTTGAGAAGGAGAGAAACCTTGCCCTAGAGGAGAACTTGGCTAAGGAGATGGAGAAGGTTGAGGAATTGACCAAAGAGCTCTCTTCGGTCAATAACTCAATGGCTAATCTAAAGAGTATGAATGAATCACTTCAAGAGAATCTTGTGAAAGTGGACCAAAATCACAAGGCTCTTGAGGTGCAATTTGACACTCTTTGGAATAGCGCCTCTACCTCTAATGAGGCCACCAAGATCTCCAATGCCTTCACAAGCAACGGTTGTGCGAAATGCTATAATTATGATTTGGATGCATATGCTACTAACCTTAAAGCTTTGGAGGCGCTCAAAAAGGAGAATGAGCGGTTGGGCATCTTGGAAAAGTTTGGATATTTGAAAACATTTCAATCCAAGGATGCCCTCTACAAAACCCTCACTACCGACTCCAACAAGAACGGCTATGGTCTTGGCTTCTCTCTCCATGAAAGTAGACCATCCAGAAGGACTATAGTCAATGGGAAGCAATGTTTGAAGTTTGTGAAAGAAGGAGCTACGTCGCAAGCCAAGGAGGTAAAAAATTCCTTGGTCAGTCTGGGGGCCGGAAGCTCCGACCATAGTTTCCGGAGGTTCCGACCATGCCTCTCGGCCAGACCGAGAAGGCCAGTCGGAGGTTCCGACCGATCAGGCCGGAGGTTCCGGCCGGCTCTCTCCGGTATACCGAGAGGTCCGGTAGAAGGCTCCGACCCTAACGGTAGGAGGTTCCGACCAGCTAACCCAGACAGACCGAGACGACTGGTAGAAGGCTCCGACCCGAATGGTAGGAGGCTCCGACCAGAAAAACTGTACTATGAGTCATATGAGATTACCACGGATCACCGCGGTAAAGTGATTGCTCATTTTATTGGTGATTATTATGAGGAGTACAGGGCTTGTGTGTGGGTGCCCAAGGCGCTCGTGGCTAATGTTAAAGGACCCAAACTCAAACAAGTTTGGGTACCTAAATCCCAAGCTTAATCCTTTTTGTAGGCATACTCCTCCGGTGGATCAAGTTGGGTTGTTGACAGCGTGTGCACCAACCACATGACGGGAGAGAGGAGTATGTTTGCAACTCTTGATGAGAATGGAGGAGATCACGACAATATTGTCTTTGGAGACGATGGTAAAGGAAAGGTAATGGGATTAGGTAAAATTGCCATCTCCAACAATCTATCTCTCTCTAATGTTCTTCTCGTCAAGTCCTTAAGCTACAATCTGTTATCGGTGTCTCAATTGTGCAAATTGGGCTACAATTGTTTGTTTACCGATGAGGATGTAACCGTCTTTAGAAGAGATGATAATTCCATCGCATTCAAGGGAAGGTTGAAGGGAGATCTTTATCTAGTGGACTTTGACCTAGATAAAGTGAACCCGGAGGCTTACTTGATAGCAAAATCCTCAATGGGGTGGCTTTGGCATCGTAGGCTAGCCCATGCGGGGATGAGGAACTTATCGAATCTTCTAAAGGGGGAACACATCCTCGGACTATCTAATGTCACATTTGAGAAAGACCGTGTGTGTAGCGCTTGTCAAGCCGGAAAGCAAGTTGGGAACCCACACCCCGTGAAAAACGTCATGACTATCTCAAGGCCATTAGAACTACTTCATATGGATCTCTTCGGTCCCGTGGCCTACCTAAGCATCGGAGGTAACAAATATGGGCTCATAATTGTTGATGATTTTTCTCGCTTCACTTGGGTGTTCTTTTTGCAAGATAAGAGTGAAACCCAAGGAATTTTCAAGAAATTCGCAAAGCGGGCCCAAAACGAGTTCGAGCTAAAGATCAAGAAAGTTAGGAGCGACAATGGGGGGAGTTCAAGAATACTCAAGTGGAGAAATTCCTTGATGATGAGGGGATTAAGCACGAGTTCTCCGCTCCATATGATCCACCTCAAAATGGAGTAGTGGAGAGGAAGAACCGGTCTCTTGTCGAGATGGCAAGGTCTATGCTAGATGAATACAAGACCCCGGATATCTTTTGGGCGGAGGCAGTGAACACCGCGTGTCATGCGCTAAATCGCCTCTACCTTCACAAACTTCTTAAAAAGACGGCATATGAACTCCTCACCGGTAACAAACCCAATGTCTCCTACTTTCGTGTTTTTGGTTGCAAATGTTTTATATTGAGTAAGAGACCTCGCTTATCCAAGTTTGCTCCTAAAGTGGATGAAGGATTTCTACTCGGATATGAGTGAAATGCTCACGCCTATCGTGTTTTCAACAAAGTCTCCGGAATTGTTGAAACCACGAGAGATGTGACATTTGATGAAACTAATGGCTCCCAAGTGGAGCAAGTTGAGCTTGAGATGCTAGGTGAAGGAGTCACGGGATACGACATCGAGAAAAAGGCAATTGGAGAAGTGAGGCCGCTAGAAGAGTCGGAAGAGCAAAGAGGGACCGAACAAGCTCCTTCTACTCAAGCGACGCCTCCAAGCACAAGAGTTGATCAAAAGGACGATCTAGCACGAGTGGATGGGATCGATGCCGAGGGCACTAGTGAGCCAAGAGGCACCGTGCGAGCTCAAGTCCCCTCGGTGCACCATCCAAGAATTCACCACACCGTGCAAAGAGATCATCCCGTCGACAACATTCTAGGTGATATCCAAAGAGGGGTAACCACTCGCTCTCGGGTAGCTAACTTTTGTGAGAATTACTCCTTTGTCTCGTCTTTGGAGCCAATTAGGGTGGAGGACGCACTTGGTGATCCGGATTGGGTGATGGCCATGCAAGAGGAGTTGAACAACTTCACCCGCAATCAAGTATGGTCATTAGTGGAGAGACCCAAGCAAAACGTCATCGGCATCAAATGGGTCTTCCGCAACAAGCAAGACGAAAATGGAGTCGTTACTCGCAACAAAGCACGGTTAGTGGCTCAAGGGTTCACTCAAGTCGAGGGCCTCGACTTCGGTGAAACCTTTGCGCCGTTTGCTGGCCTTGAGTCCATTCGAATTTTATTAGCTTATGCCGCTAACCATGATTTCAAGCTTTATCAAATGGACGTTAAGAGTGCGTTTCTCAATGGACCAATCTCTGAGTTGGTATATGTGGAGCAACCGCCCGGGTTTGAAGATCCCAAATATCCAAACTATGTCTACAAGCTTCATAAGGCGCTCTACGGGCTCAAGCAAGCCCCTAGAGCTTGGTATGAATGTCTTCGCGACTTTCTACTAAAGAATGGCTTTGAAATAGGCAAAGCCGACACTACTCTCTTCACTAAGAAATTCAAGAATGATTTATTTGTGTGCCAAATTTATGTCGATGACATAATCTTTGGCTCTACTAATCCCTCTTTTCGTGAAGAGTTTTGTAAGATCATGACTAGGAGTTTCGAGATGTCAATGATGGGGGAGCTCACCTTCTTCCTCGGGCTTCAAGTCAAGCAACAAAAGGATGGAACCTTCATCTCGCAATCCAAGTATCTCAAGGATATCCTTAAGAAGTTCGAGATGGAGGGAGCCAAGCCCATCAAGACTCCAATGCCAACTAATGGGCATCTCGACCTCGACGACAACGGCAAACCGGTGGATCAAAAGGTATATCGCTCCATGATTGGATCTCTTCTTTACCTTTGTGCATCTAGACCGGATATTATGCTTAGTGTGTGCATGTGCGCTCGTTTTCAAGCGGCACCTAAAGAATGTCATTTTATTGCCGTTAAGAGAATTCTAAGATATTTGGTGCACACTCCTAATTTCGGTCTTTGGTACCCTAAGGGTTGTGATTTTGAGCTAATTGGATATTCCGATTCCGATTATGCCGGGTGTAAGGTTGACCGCAAGAGCACAACGGGGACTTGTCAATTCCTTGGACGGTCTCTGGTTTCTTGGGCCTCCAAGAAGCAAAACTCCATTGCCCTATCCACCGCCGAGGCGGAGTACATAGCCACCGGCTCGTGTTGTGCTCAACTCCTTTGGATGAAACAAACCCTTCAAGACTATGGCTACAAAATGACCAAAATCCCACTTCTTTGTGACAATGAGAATAGCCAATAATCCTGTCCAACACTCAAGAACCAAACACATTGACATACGCCACCACTTCTTGAGAGACCACGAAGCCAAAGGAGATATCACCATTACCCATGTGAGAACCGAACACCAACTTGCTGATATCTTCACTAAGCCCTTAGATCAGAAGAGGTTTTATGAGCTTAGGAGTGAGCTCAATATCTTAGATTTTCGAAACATTGCATGACTAAGTGCTTGACTAATCAATAGTCAAGAAAATGGTCAAAAGGATGTCAATCAAAGTGAGCTTCTGTGTTTTTAAGGCCTCTTCTTCTATAGAAATTGGTCTTAACACTGAGAACGGAGCTCAAACATTCCCAAACTCATTTTCCAAAAATATTGCGAAAATCCTTGTGTGATAATTTTACATTGCAAAAATTTGGTTCTTTTCATTGTTGATCTTCATTTGTGACCATTGTTATGTGCTTATTGATTGCTGCTGGTCACATATGGGTCAACGGAAAATCATGTCCACCTCCTTTCGGCCAAAATACCTTGTTTTCCTTCCTTCCAGAAAAAAAATCCTGTCGGAGGTTCCGACCAATAGGCCGGAGGCTCCGACCTAATCTCTCTGTCCAAAAAATTCAGGCCGGAAGCTCCGGCGCCTTAGCTCGGAGGTTCCGGCCCACCAGCGGTTTTAACCCCTGGGCGGCTGGGAGTTCCTCTCTCTCTCCTCATTTCATCCCCTCCAGCCCTAACTCATTCCCATTTCTCTTGTGGGCGATTTTCAACTCCAACCAACAAAAATCTTCGGGCATTCTCGTTTCCCTCCTCCTTGGTGGTCGGAAACTCTGTCCTGTTGACGTCAAGGTATTGATTTCGATCTCTTCTCCTAGGTTTTCATATTTTTGACCCGATCTCTCAATATGTAAACCTAGGACTAGTTTTCCTTGGTGAAAAACCTTTCTGCACATTCCTAGAATACCGATCTATAGTTTTGAATAAAATGCATTGGCTAGTTTTGTAGATCAAGTCGCAACCATGTGTCGGCCGGAGGTTCCGGTCCTTGTGGCCGGAGGTTCCGACCAGCACTCTCGGCCTGGCCGAGAGGGCTGGCCGGAGGCTCCGGCCCCTGGGTCGGACCCTCCGACCGGCTATTAATGCTAGCCTTTGTAACCTTGGATCTTCCAATATATCCTTGACCTCAATACTTCCTTTGATTCCTTGGTTGTGTTTCAGTGTCAATGGCTCGCGAGAAGCGTCAAAAGGCTAGACAAGAAGTCTCCACCTCCGGTACCCAAAGTGATCAGGACTCGCCTCCTAGACGGGCTGACAAGGGAAAGGCACCGGCTCGTGCTAGCAGCAGCAGGAGGGCAGGGGGAGGCAAGCGGCCTGCTACACAGCCTCCGTCTACAAGACGAACTCGCAGCTCTGCTTTGATTATTCGGGATTCGGATGCACCACCGCCACCGCCACCAAGGCGTGGTGGATCTCGCAGTGGCAACACTCGCAGCTCTGGCAGTGGGACTGTCAATGACCCAATCCGAGCAATGAAGCACAGAGCTGTCAGCACTACTCCATTTGGCCACATTGGCAGACAGCGCTTTGATTATCTACACGATGTGGCAAGAGGAGGCAGAGACAGGAAGCTGAACCCAGATACCCTTCCTCAGGAGTTGGCAGATCCTCGCTTTGTCACCGCCGTCCAGGTAGACTGGTACAACTCAGTTTTCATGAGTCGACCTAAGCCGGTCGTGGAAATGAAGTATATAGACTGGGAGTACATGCAGCGCCAGAAGGGGCAGATATTCAAGGATGTAATCAAGCTTTGCCTGGATAAGGATATTGGAGGTATCATGGGATTACAGTATGATTGGAGTGAGGAGGTGATCGGTCAGTTTTATGCGACCGTATTCTTTGAGGAGAGCCCACAACATGAGTATCAGATGAGGTGGCACACTCAGGACGTGGAATATACAGTTACTATCTCTCAGTTCGCCGCCATCTTGGGATTGGAACCCAAGGATCTGAACCGGCCTAACCTGCACAGTGAGAAGCCATTGCCCGTTCAGAGGACCATATTTCTCTATGCCGATGGGGCGCCAAGAAACTGCATGGGCACCACCAAGGGTCTTTTTCCCCTTACAAGATTCTTCTGAACATGATCAGGGGAACTTTATCTCCTAAGGCTGGCGATGCCACAGCTCTTCCCGCTCACCACTACACTTTGCTTGCCAGGCTGAGGAGAAATCAGCCTCCTGTCAGTGTGATGAAGTACATTTGGTTTGAGATCTTCAACATTGTGGTGAAGCCCAAAAGAGGATGCACCTATGCTCCATATATTATGAAGATGATAGAGGAAGTATCTGGTCTTGTGTTTGAGAAGGAGGTGAAGCACAAGGCTTACCGTCCACCAGCTCCACCGGCAGTGAAGTTTCCCTCCGCTACTTCTCAGCCCGGCTCTTCTTCTCAGTCTTCCGAGTCGCCTATCAGGAAGGCACTCAAGACCATCTTCAACATCTGCACCAAGAATGCCGTGAAGATAAAGAAGATGGAGCGCCGGCAGAAGGAGATGTTGAGGAATGCCGGCAAGACAGTCTCAGATGATTCTTTAGATGAGGTCTTTGAGGATCCTTTTGCCGCCTATGAGACTGCTCAGCACATCGCCAGTGGGGTCGGCCCTTCCAGAAGACCTTTTGGAGATTCTGAGTCTGAGGCTGCTTCTGAGGAAGACACAGAAGAGGACTCATATCATGATGATAAGAATGGGAAGGATGATGAGGAGCATGGGGACAGCAGTGAGGAAAATGGGGATGAGGATGATGAGTCTATCGCAGCACCTCCACCAGTACAGCCTGGCTTTACACATCTTGCTCCCTCTTTTCAGCCAGTCTACGACATTCCTCCCATCATTGAGAGAGATGATGATGCCGCCAGTGGCGATATAGAGGTTTTTGCTCCGGATGATGAGACCGGCACTGCAGGCAGTACAGCGTCCGGCGACACTGAGATTATCCCCTCTGACGACGATTGAGCCCTTTCTTCCCCTGTCTTTCCTCTCTTTTTGGTGCCTTGATGCCAAAGGGGGAGAAAATTCAGAATGAAGGGGCCTCCTCTTACACTTTTGTGGCATGATCTACAGTATGGCCGGAACCTCCGACCCTGTGGCCGGAGGTTCCGACCCCCTTCTGTCTTTAGGTTTCCTAGACTTCTTTTCGGCCATTGGACATGTATTGACCAATTGTTTGCAATGTAATGAATGCTTAATTATGGATCTAGATAAAATTTAGCATTTAAATCTATTCTTGTAATGCCATACAATGTGATGTGATGTTTACTTCTCATGTTTTGTATGTTTGCCATGTCATATGCACTTGATATTCTATTCATCATGTCACACCTTGCACCCCACGGATGAAAATAGATGAAAAAGGCTTGTCATGTTTTACAAAACTCAATATGCATATATACTTCACTCTTATTAATATATGCATATTTCTAGGGGGAGCCAAATTCATCTACATTCATTCAAAATCAAGTTTATATATTCATTCTGTTGTAAGCTTTAACCGTGTTGTCATCAATCACCAAAAAGGGGGAGATTGAAAGTGCATCTATCCCCTAAGTGGGTTTTGGTGGATTAATGACAAAGCGATTAAGGGACTAATGAGTTTATTAAGATTTGTACAGAGAATTAGTCCCAGGTTGCTTAGTGTGGTGCATGGAGACCCCCCACAAAGACATGATGCAAAACGGCGAAGCGACTCAGAGTTTATTTTAAATTCATTTGAATTTTCTTTGGAGTCGTAGGAAAATCGTTCTATCAAGAGGGGTTGCAAGCAGTGTTCCAAGACCACTCAAGTGTTTAAGTTCCAAATAGCTGAGAGTTCATCACTTTGGCACAACACATATACTTGGGTGGGCTATTTTCAGTGTCAGGGTCGGAGGTTCCGACCTACAGGGCCGGAAGCTCCGACCAGGCCCTTCGGCCACACACTAAGTGTTGGCCGGAGGTTCCGATCCACCGGGTCGGAACCTCCGGGCCAAAATCTGTGAGTAACGGCTATGTGACATAAGCCATGTCCTATAAAACCCAAACTTGGATTCTAGCCGTTGCTGATGCATTCCACTTCGTTCCAACTGTTCCCTAGCCTCTCCTAAGGTGCTTTGAGCTCTCCCAACTAATCCTAGTGCATTCTTTGTGATTCTTGTGAGGATTTAGTGGGAAATTGGGTGAATTTTGTTGAGAGAAGGCTAGGAGGATCTTGTGCACTTGTGGAGGTCACGGATTGGCTGCTTGGGGCTTATTTCTCTTGGAGGGAAACCTCCTAGATGGTTAGGCGTCTCCCGCGAGCTTCCTCTTGTTGTGGATTGTCCCGGGAAAGTTTGTGAAGGTTAATCTCGCCTCTGCAAGGAAAAGAGGTAAATTCTAGTGGAAACCAAGTTTGATCTTTGTGGTCACTTGGTGAGAAAAGAGGTCAATTGAGACCCAGCTCTTTGGAGCTCCTCAACGGAGACGTAGGATCTTTGTGATCCGAACTTCGGGAAAAATCTTTGTGTCTCCGTTGTCTTTTCTCGTTATTGCCTCATTTTGTATATTAACTTGCTAGCATTTATCTCTTACTCCATTACTTGCACTTTACTTGATCTCTGTCAAATTTATCCTTTATAGAAGTATATTGTAGAGCCTGAACTCCAGGATCGGAACTTCCGGCGTTCTAGGCCGGAACCTCCGACCAGCCCTCTTGGCCAGCCCGAGAGAGCCGGTCGGAACCTCCTACCATTTTGGTCGGAGGTTCCTACCAGTATTTTACCGCTGCTTTTGGAGAATTTTTCAGGAACGCCTATTCACCCCCCCTCTAGGCGACATCAACGGGCTTTCAGCGCTGGGCAGCAGGCGACTAGGACGAAGGCAGAGCAGCCGGGGACGTCGTGGCCGGCCATGGTGATGGCGTTCAGTATGGAGGAAAGGGGAGCGCTGATTTGGGTGCAGGGGAGACGACGACGACGATGCCGACGGTGAGAGGAGGAGGCGTGGTTTGGAGGCTCACCGGCGACGTCTTCCAGAGACGGTGACGGCTTCCACAGGCGGTGGCGTTGGGCATAGATCAGGGCGGCTTGGGTGTTGGGCAGCGCGGCAGGTGCACGGGGCGAGGGCGACGACGTGCAGGGGATGGGGTGGCTCGATGGGTGGCGCTAGATGGCGGCAGCAGGGCGGCGCGATAGCGCCAGGCGCAGCGGCGGCGGCGCTATGCCTCGGGGCGGTGTGGCGATGCTCTCGGGATACAGGGCAGGAGGCGACGCGGCTAGGGCAGCGGCGGCTAGGGCACAAGGGCTGGCGGCTGTGATATATATAGGGGTGGTGGCACCGAAATCTAGGGGCAGCATGAGGCGCGGCGGCACAGGAGCATGGGCGACAACAGGCCAGGATGGGCCAGGTGTGGCGCGGGGAGGAGGCACAGTTGGCGGCTGAGCTGGGCTAGCGGCGGAGCGGCGGTGCGGGCCGCGGAGGCCGGGGCGGTGGGCTGGCGCAGGCAGGGCCAAGGCGTGGAGGCAGGCCGAACAGAGAGAGAAGGATGGGGGAGGAAGGAGGAGGCCGGGGAGAAGAACAGTGCCGAAGGAGAGAAAAAGAACAGAAGGGAGAAAAATAAAAAGGAGGGGAAGAAAAAGAAATAAAAGGGTAAGATTGAAAAGGAAAAAAACAGGAGTCTTTTTTTCGGAAAATTCCAATTTCGCAAAAATTGGAATTTGGAAATATTTGTGGAATCTGAGTCACGTTCTGGAATTTTGAAATTTCGGAAATATTCGGGACATTGGAATTATCTGGGTACGAGGATATATATATATATATATATATATATATATATATATATATATATATATATATATATATATATATATATATATATTGGGGATCGAAAGGTATTGTTAACGCCAAAATTTGGTAAGGACCTGTATCAGATTCGGTCAAGAGGACGGTTGCAGTCGGATAATGGAAATTGATCCAAGAAGCAGACCGAGTCTGAGAAGGAGCCATGAAGACCGCGCGTGGCAGTTAATTACTATAGTTATTAGGAAAAGGTTTATCTCTTTTAGGAAACCTGACCTCGTGTCCGGTCAGGTCTCGTTAGCGTTTTCTGTTATAGATAGGAAATCATATATCGTGTCCTATAAGGACTCATGTAACTCGGGTATATATACGTATGCCCGGGACCTTGTAAATCATCACAACGATCAATACAAATTCGGCGCATCGCCACCCCTTCGACGGATCCTGCTTCTCGAGCCGGGCTGCATCGGTTAGGTCCGAACTCCTGCGAGAGGGTAAGTCTCGTCACACGACTACAATCGGCTAGGACTTCCTCGGTTAGGTCCGATATTCTAGTCGGTTTATGGTAGTCGGCTTACCACGATATATTTACTTTATCTATGGCTGCATCAGTTCAGTTTGATCTCATAGATTGATTAGGTATATCACATCACGTGTGCACAGATTGTATCGACTTACTGGGAGCGATTTATCATCAGTTCGTGCTGCATCGGTTAGGTCCGACCTACTGAACTGCTAGTGATAAGTCGATCCTGCTGAGCCGATGCGTTGTGTGCAGGCGCTTTATCGGAGTGTATAGCCGGTAAGTTATTTTCATCACGATCGCATTATATCTATCGACTCATTGAGGCATTGTTATTATTGTCGGTCTGTGCTGCAACGGTTAGGTCCGATCTACTAGACTGATGATAATAGCTTTACTCTTAATAAGCCGATGGTGTTGTGCGATGGTGTTATCGGAGTGCTTAGCCGATAAGTTACCTGTTAAAGCCGACTACATTTATTCATTGTTTTATCCTGTGTTCGCTTTATTAAGCAGTCGGCTAGCTTATCAATTATTTAGCATTTATGTTATTGCATATTTTATTATATGTTCTTGCCTGCATTATTGTCACAATCGGCTAAGGGCTAGCCGATGGGTTTATTCTGCTGATCCAAGAACAAGTACAAGCAGGTTCCCGGGCACGACCCCAGGTAAGGGCCCGGGCATGACCCCGGGTAAGGACCAGTATATGGGCCCGGATAGCGGACGAAGATCTCGGGAGCAAGGGCCCGGGTGCAGGCACGCCTTCATAACAATATCAGTAACACTAGATCATGATCGGCTAGGATCTATTTGATTTATTTATGCATTATACTTGCTTATTTTATCTAGCTTACAGCCGGTTTTCGAATATCCTTTTGATGATCGGCTAGCATGATATTTGCTTATTATTACATTATTGTTTTTGCCGTCATCGGACCTAAGCCGATGTGTAAGTGCTACAGTGTGCATCGGCCATCGGCTGATGAAACGAGTCTATATCGGCTTCCAACCGATTGGCTCATTGATCTAACATTTTCCTCCTTGTCAATTACAGGGTCAAATTGACTGGCACGCCTACGAACCTCAAACTTTAGGACCTGCACTGGAGTGAAGCAAATCTCCCAGGCCTTCGCGTGTCACCCAGACGCCGAACCAGGACCCGGCGATTTTCGGCGTCAACACATGCATCGCAGTATTCATTCATTGTTGTCATATCCTTTGCATAGATGAGACATTCTTGACTGACAAGTACAGAGATCAGATATTGACTGCAATCGGAGTGGATGACAACAATCAAGTTTTACCAGTCGCATTTGTTTTCGTTGAGAGCGAGAACACAGACAGTATGTATTGGCTCCTTCAGCGAGTGAAGCTTGCAGTTGTTGGGATGAGGCCAAATGTATGTGTAACGCCTCCCACCCCTGGTATCGCCTACAGTGATACCAGAGAGAAAGCGCCGCAGGAGATTGGCGTGAACCAACTCCCACAGAACCGCGATGCCGGTACCAGTCTCAGGAAACCTTGCTGTACACGGTCAACGGAGATGTACCACAGCAATTAACTAAATAAATAAATACATACATACATATATATATACATATATATATTATACCTTTAAGTTGCGGCTTTGGGCAAGCCCTGGGCAGCAACCAGCAAATAGAACAGCAGCAGCGGAACGACAGCGCAGCGAGAACCCAATCCACAAGCAACGGCTTGGGACTAGGAAAGAAACCCTAATCTTCACTTCCACTTCACTCTTCCTGAAGGAGGGGAGAAAAGAAATAGATTGAGTACTTACGTACTCAGCAAGTCACGAAAAATGTGAGTTATGCAGGCTTTCAAAGAATAGGCTGGGGTTTATTTCGCAAACCATTTCATTTGAAAACATTTTCGAAAAAACCTAAGGGTGAGTTGTTTTAGTGTGACTGGAAGGAGGCTCTCGCCTCGATCCTGTCTGCGAATTGCTTTTCAACAACTCGAGCGGACAAAACATATTTTAATTGATCTTAGGTATTCTCATACCGCTTGTTGGACCACGATAGTGGTTCAGTGGATCTGCCCTCAAGCAGCTTTTCACTATATCAACATCTATTACTTTATTTTCAATTTCACCCACTCAGGACGTAATCTCATTTCTCTTTCATTCTCGTCCTATCCAGGACATCATCTTATCCCATCTCATCTCAGCGGCTCCTCGAGCCATCCTCAACTCAAACTGCTTCCACTCAGAAAGCCTAATCTATGATGCCATTCGACATCCCGTGTAACGCCCTAAAATCATCTTAATTACAAATTATCGTGGGTAAATGGAAATACAAGAATACACTAGAAATTTTTTGTTTGAGAAAAGTGTCTGAATAAAATTTTGAAATTTCCAATATTAAAAATCTCGAGTTTAAATCTTTAAATAAATACTTGGATGCTTTTATATTCCAGGGGTTTTGTCAGAGTATTTTAAGCGTTTGAGTATTTATAATAATAAATTCTTCGTGTTTCATGGTGGCATTTACTTTTGGTAAATTCCCCGTGATTTAATAAACTCTCTGAAATTTTTTCGGATTTTTTCGGAGCTACAAAATTAATTTTAATGCTATAAAGATCACTAAAGTAATTAAATAAATATAAATAAATTCCTTTTCCTTTCCCTTCTTCGAGTCATTCCTGATTCAGTCCTTTGAAGTGTCCCCATTCATCGTGAACTCTGACGCCCTTTTTCTTCTAGGGTTTTGTGTCGTTCCCAGAACCCTAAAGTCACCTCGAAAACCTAAATTCGGAGTTACCGGATTTATTCATTTTGAAACCCTAGAACTCCTATAGACTTCCAATCCGAGATCCTTTGTATTCGAAATATCTATATTTCCCTTTGAGATAAATCCTAGATATTTCTCTAAACCCCTTTTCTGTCAAAATAAATCTAAATCTCCAATCATCTGAGATTTCTTCAAATTTCAGTCCCAATAAAACACCCTCGTCAATTCCCTAATCCCGAAATATTTTATTTAGAATATTCCATTTCCTAGTTCCCGGAAAATCTCCTCTAGTTCCCAACCCAAAGAATAATCCGATATTTTATTCCCCAAATATTCCTCGAGAAAATATTCTTCATTCTCTGAATCCCACAAAATATTCGGTTTCCTGGACCCCACTAAATATACTTTTGTTTTCAAAATTCGTCCAAATACCCTTCGATCCCCAATATATACATACATACATACATACATACATACATATATATATATATATATATATATCCTCGTACCCAGATAATTCCAATGTCCCGAATATTTCTGAAATTTCTAAATTCCAGAACACGACTCAGATTCCACAAATATCCCCAAATTCCAATTTTTGCGAAATTGGAATTTTCCGAAAAAAAGACACCTATTTTTTCCTTTTCAATCTTACCCTTTTATTTCTTTTTCTTCCCCTTCTTTTTCTTTTTCTCCCTTCTTTTCTTTTTCTCTCCTTCGGCATTGTTCTTCTCCCCGGCCTGCCTCCATGCCTCGGCCCTGCCTTGCGCCACCCTGCTGTCGCCAGCGCTGCCGCCGCACGGCATCTAGCTGCCACCGCGGGCTAGTTGCCGAGCTCGCCCAGCATCCCTGCACAGCGCCGCTGCCGCCTCGGCCTGCTTCTCCCCTATCGCACCGAAGCCGCTGGTCCCTGCTGCCGATGATGAGCTGCCAGGTTTCCTCCCTGCCTCATCGTGACCAAGCAACTGCAGTGCAATAGCCGTGTGCTTCTGTTCGAGCCGGCCCCGGGTCACTGTCGTATGTGTCCCACTCATTTATCCATTCAAAAATAATTTCTTCAATAATAAATTTCCAAGGGAATATTCTGGAAATATTCCTTTTCCAATTCTTTTCAGATTTATTCCGAATTCAATTTTCCGTAAGCCATATCTTTTCCGTCCGAACTCCGATTCAATTCGTTCTTCTTCCTAAATTCATCTAAAATCATAATTTACTTGTTTATGTATTTTTATGTACTATTTATTTGGAGTTTCTTAGGATTTATTATCGTTTTACGTGTAATCGCGTACAATTGTCGATTCGGAAGATCGCGGAGTTTGCGGAAGAGTTCGGAAGAGCAATTGAAGACGTTTTGCAATTGCAAGGCAAGTCACACGACTATCTCCTTGAGCATGTTGATCCCATTTGTGTAATCTATTTTATTTTAAAGTTATTGCATGAAATGTTTTTGAATGTCATTATATGGGTATTTATTTACAATCCTATGATCCTTGATAATTATGGCCATTTTGATGTTGATTCATTTACCTTGATACCTCGGGTAATAATATGGACTAGCTAGATGTTTAATTATTTATCTGGCTAGATTATTTAGGATTTGCTTAGCCATGCCTAGAAACTATAGTGACATTTTATGTGGGGAAACAATTCAAACATCAATGACCTTTTAATGTTAAATGGCTATATTTTCACGACAGTGAGTCGTGGCTGATTAATTAACTATGTCAAATAAAACTTGACTGAATGGTGGGTTGTGAGCACCAGGATTGGAATGTTACTAGGGTGCTCATGACAGTTAAGGATCGATTCGCGGACTACTTGTTGCGAAGCAACACTCGTGCTAACCACAAGCCAGTATGGGTAATGGTGGGAACCAAAGTGTAGTACGTTCAACTGGGGTCCACCATGGTGTGTTGTGGCTGTATCAATAAGACCACCATGGCTGCGTCAATAAGTCCATGTCTTGGGCGTTGGGCTGTCTCCCTGTCTAGGTATCTGATCAATCCTACCGGAGACTGGTGGTCCAGCGGGTGGCTCCCTTGTTGTGCGGGTTACATGGATGGACCTATCACAATTCTTTTCCGAGATATCGTGGTGGTATTAAGGGGCACAGTGATGTGTTGTGGAGTTATGTCTTGTGGGTAAATTGGTACACCTCTGGCCAGAGTAAAACTATTCGGATAGCCGTGCTCGTGGTTAATGAGCGGGCCTAGCAATGTTTTCTATGATTAGTCCCACACTACTCATTAATGGAAATAAATGATGGAATTTGATAGCTCCAGTTTGGAGAAGTTATGGTTTGGGCCTAAACTGCGTTGGAGCGTTGTTCAGAGATGGATTTAATGTTGATATTAATTAAACTATATGGATTTCAATGATTTTAAATGCAAATGTTTTAAATGTTGTTTTATGCAAATAAGCCATACTATGTCTTTTCTTTGGTATCCTGTTGCATTACATTGCATTCCCTAGTGTGGCTTGTTGAGTACGGTGGGTGGTACTCAGTTTTACATTATTACAATCTTTAGAGTGAAGCTTAGCGAGGAGGAGAAGTTTGGTGTTTGGCTTATACCCCAGTTGAGCTGCCTGTGGCTTGGTGCTGAAGCTACGCTAGTTGCCGTTCCGCTGCTATTTCTTCTGTGTGAGGACTAAGTGCCTCTGTTGTAAGTATTTATCGTTATTTCATTTTAGTTATGTTTATCAAATTGTCGATTTGTGTACCTCGGCTGATTCCTGGACAAGGATTTATTGCACAAATTAGCTTTAGAAATTCTGGTGAATTTCTGGGCGTGACATCCCGGGTCACACAGCCCCGTTTTAGACCACTCAGGTCATCCATCAGCCACTGAGGCCGATTCTGGTAACGATTCCCATACCACAAATCATTTTCACAACCACTGGAAAACAAATCTACGCTAGAGGAATCACCTCACATTGCCCGTAACCGTGGGCGCGGCTGTTCGAACAGTTCGTAGATCTTTCCAAAGATTGTACACTTTACCCACACGACGCGAGCTTACTTTCCGCATTCGTCAGTGGGGAAGGTTCGCGACAGGGCCTTTCCAAAGCCTTCCTAGGATAGCACGTTGCCCTATAAAAGGGTCCTCTCAACTAAGTACCAGGAACTCACTTCCTGTACTCAGGGACGGGGTATATCGCCCTCTCAGCACCCAATCTGCTCCCACATTAGCAACCGAAAACCATGCTGGGAACACTAGTTACTCAGCCAGGGTGTCCTATTTCACCCGTGTGGTCGCACTGTGAGATGCTCAGATGGAATTCACCAAGGAATCGGTCCTTATATGCGAATATGAAGTGCCACCACATAGGCGATCACTTTGCACCGTGGAATTTTCGCAAATAAAATTTTGTTTCTCAAATCCGCCGACATCGCATGTCGGGTTTTTAAATCTTTGAAAACACTATTTTCCCAAATCGACAAACAATAGTGAAGTGCGTGGAACCACCGGAATCCATGCTCAGAGAGCACGGTCACCGAGGTACCATAGGGTGGAGCGACAAGGGATAGGGTATCAAAGACCTACAGTGTTTATGCAACTACCGGGCAGATCCGTCGGTTCGACATGCAAACCGAGGCCGATCAATTTAACGTGCACTCTAACAATGCAATTTTGTAAATAACACATTTTAAATTTAGGAGCAATATGGTCAAGGAGTGACCTGCCTCAGTCTTCGTCTTCAAACTTCGCGAAAATCTGACGTCCGACGATTTTCCCGAAGCGTCGACTACGCGCGAACGAGAGAAAAACACACAAAACCCTAGAAATAATATACTATTGTTAATAACTAATAGTGCCATGAGGTAGATCTTATTTTTAGAAAAATTTAGAGACTTGAACGGGGTCAATCGGAGTTACGGTTTGGAAGATATGATTTTTGGAAGTTTTGGGGATTTCTGAAAAAGAAAATGGATAAATGAATTATTGGGAAAAAATTATTTTGGGAAATAGGGCTGACAGGTGGGGTCCTTGAACAGTGGTAGAGGAGAGAGATGAAGGGCTGGCCCACTGTCATTGGCACAGAGAAAGAGACAATGGCCCACATGTCATAGGAAAGGAGAGAGATAATTGGAAGGGCCCACATGTCAATGGGAGTGAGGGAATAGGAAGCTGGGTCCACATGTCAGTGACCAAAGATGGAGAGAGGATCTGACCAGGGGGCCCACTTGCAAGTGAGGGTTTTAAAAAGAGTTTTACTGTGCATTAATGGGATAGGGCCCACCTGTAAGTGATTTATTAATTTAAGTCTGTGGTTTATTATCTGGGCCCACATGTCATATATTAATCGAGTGGGCCTACGCATTAGAGACCAAGAGAGAGGGAGGGTTACCGGACGGGGCACAGGAACTGCTGGCAGGGATCGACGGCGCACGGCGGCCGAAGAGGACGCCGGCGAGGGAGAAGGAGCAGGCTATGGGAATGGGATGAGGGGAGCACGGCGAGTGCGATGAACGGTTCGGATTTCTTGGATGATGGCCGACGGCGGTGGGCGACGACGGTCAGAGGGCGGCGGCCCGGGGCTGTCATCGTCGGTGACCAAGGAATGGCGGAGGGGGTCAGTGTAACAGCCTGCCCTCCAGAACCGCACAGCCCAGCCCATCCGATGGGCGGGCCCACTTACACATAGCACCCCACTTACACTTTCGTCCTCGCTTCGTGTAAAAGGGTTAACCCGGAAGTACTATGGTTGGAGGGACAAGGCCTTATAAGTTGGTTCAACCCTTGCTCAACTAGCAAGGTGGTACTAATCATGTGCACACCGCACTCATGGGCCATATGGGCCATATCCTAATTGGGCCAGGATGTCACAGTCAGGGAGGTGTTGGTTTGGATGCGTCCCGGGGAGAGGAAGAAGATAGAGGAAGGTATTGACCCCCTACCTTGTGCAACGGCGAGGAATCGAGGTCGGCGACAATGGCGGGGCAGCGGCGGCCGAATTGGGGATTTCCCCTATGGCGGTGCTCGGGCGCAATTAGAGATATGACTGCGTTCACAAGGTGGCCGGTGTAACGCCCAGAAATTCGCACCGAAATTCTGAACATTAATGTGTAATAAATCCCTACCCAGGAAAGCCAGGGTACACAAACCAAGTTGCCATACAGAGTGTCTTACAAACAGAGTAAAATGTATATTACATAAATGCAGCGGAAAAAGATAAAACGGAGTCTATAAACATCTGGCCAAGCAGCCGCTTCCATCCCACAGGCACCTTGACGGCTGTTCGCACCAAAAACCACCGGGTGTGCCAAGAAGCTTGTTGATGATCTGGTTTGATGCGATTGAACATACGAAGGCCTGGGAGATCTGCTTAGCTCCAGTGCAGGTCCTAAAATCTTGAGGTTCGCAGGCGTGCCAGTCAATTTGACCTCGCAATTGACAAGGAGATGAAGAAATTTGATTACTGATCCAATCGGCCAGTAAGCCGATACGGATTCCTTCCAGCCGATCGCCGCTATGCTCGTGCCCGGGCCCTCGCCTGTACTTGCGCTCCCGGGTCCTCGCTTGTGCTCGCGCCCGGGTCAACAGCAACTGCACATCAGCTATCGGCCGATACAGGCTGATGTAGGCTCCTTGTAGCCGATGGCCGATGGCACCTGTGTATCGGCTAGGAAACCGATAGCGCTATGAGCAAATAGACAAGATGTCAGTATAACATGTGCATCGGCTAGGAGCCGATGATAAAATAGATAAGCAAGATAGTAAGCCAGCCGACTGCCAAGGAAACACATGTGCATCGGCTAGAAAACCGATGATAATATAGATGACAAACAGTAAGGATAATACAGTCGGCTTTATAAAAAGATAACCTATCGGCTAAGCACTCCGATAGAACGTCGCATATACACCGATCGGCTCGGCAAGGATAAATCTATTATTATCGATCTAGTAGTTCAAACCTAACTGATGCAGCACAGATCGATAATAGTAAAGGAACCTCAACGAGCCGATAGACCTAATGCAACTGTGATGAAAATAACTTACCGGCTATACATTCCGATAAGACGCTTGCACAAAGGATATCAGCCTAACAGGAATAATTTATCGCTAGCAGTTTAGTAGGTCGGACCCAACCGATGCAGCACAAACTGATGATAAACTACCCCCGATAAACTGATAAAAACTATGCACGCGTGATGTGATATACCTGACCAGCCTAAGAGTCGGACCGAACCGATGCAGCCGTAGACAGATCCGATACACCGTGGTAAGCCGACTACCATAGACCGACTAGAATATCGGACCTAACCGAGAAAGTCCTAGCCGATTGGTAGTCGGGGTAACGAGACTTACCCTCTCGCAGGAGTTCGGACCTAACCGATGCAGCCCCGCTCGAGAAGCAAGAACCCGTTGGTAAAGGGTGGCGATGCGCCGAAGTTGTATTGATCGATTAGATGGATTACAAGGTCCCCGGGCATACGTATATATACCCCGAGTTACAAGAGTCCTTATAGGACACGGTACAGGACTTTCCTAACTAGAAAAAGGAAAACTGACAGACCTGATCGGACAAGAGATCAGGTTTCCTAAAAGATAAAACTATCTAATAGATAAGATAAATAACTGCCATAACGTGGTCTTCACGATTCCTTCCAGGTTTGGTCTCTTCCAGATGAGCTTCCATTGGCTGACATGGCTTCTTTCCTTAACCGAACATGGATATGAATCGTGCCAATTTTGGCGTTAACACATGCCCCCAATTCGGAGTTTGTTATCAAACTTCGAAATTCTTCTTCTGTTTGGGCCTCAATATTCCTTCCTGGCCTCCTGAAATCGGCTTTCATGAACCGATACCTTCTGTACTAGGTGTGCTAGGCTCTCAAAGTCTTCTAATGCAAATCTTTCCCTGATCGGAGCCAACAAACCTTGGAATGCTAATTCGGCCAGCTGTGCATCATCCAGACTTAAACTATAACATCGGCTTCTAACATCACGAAACCGCTGGATATATTCTGCGACTGATTCCTCCGGCTTCTGTATTACCGATGTTAAGTCTATCAAACTCATCTCCTGACTCCCCATAAAGAAATACTTGTGGAATTGCTTTTCCAGATCGGCCCAACCTCGAACTGAGTTAGGTGGCAATGAAGAAAACCATGTAAAGGCCGATCCGGATAATGATAACGGGAAGAGTCTAGCTCTCAAAGCTTCTACAGCCGATGCCTCTCCACATTGAGCCAAGAATCGGCTGACATGTTCCACTGTAGATACATCATCTTGCCCTGAGAATTTGGAGAAGTCTGGTACTCTGTATCGGCGTGGCAACGGAACTCTATCAAACCAATCTGGATATGGATGCCGATACATAAATGTTTCCTCCTTCGGTCTTAAACCGAATTGTTCTCTCATCACCTCTGTGATTCTTGCTGTCAAATCTTCTTCTCTTGGATTTTCACCGTAATAACGCAGAGGTGGAGTTGATAGCCGATTCTGATTCTGATATTCCCTCAGATAGTTGTACTCAGGAACAGCTTCTGGATAACTCTGTTGATGCCCCCCATAGTACGCAGTTTGATATCCTTGAGGAATCCCATCTTGTTGCCCCCCGGGTATTTGAATCGGCTCCACTGCCTTCTTGATCAAGCTCTGTAATGTGTTCACCAATATCCCAGATTGATCGGTCAACGCATGATGAACTGCTTTATTAAACATGTCTTGGATCGGCTTTTGTGAACTTGTAGGCGATATATGGCTCGATTCGTCAATGAGAACAGGCTTTGGAAATTGCGACTTCTGAATCGGCCCTTGATCTGTCATACCGAAGGATTCTAGACAAAGCTTCTGAAATTCATCAATGTTCTGCTCCACTTGTTGTCTTTGTTCTTCGGTCAAATCTTCCATCGTGACTGGGATTATATTATCTGTGCTGACCTCCTTTCCATCCATGTTGAAGTTCTGGTCCCACCGGGCGTGCCAAAAACGTGTTGACGCCGAAAACCGCCGGGTGTGCCAAAAAGCTTGCTGACGATCTGGTTCGGCGTCTGGTGACACGCGAAGGCCTGGGAGATCTGCTTAGCTCCAGTGCAGGTCCTAAAATCTTGAGGTTCGCAGGCGTGCCAGTCAATTTGACCTCGCAATTGACAAGGAGATGAAGAAATTTGATTACTGATCCAATCGGCCAGTAAGCCGATACGGATTCCTTCCAGCCGATCGCCGCTATGCTCGTGCCCGGGCCCTCGCCTGTACTTGCGCTCCCGGGTCCTCGCTTGTGCTCGCGCCCGGGTCAACAGCAACTGCACATCAGCTATCGGCCGATACAGGCTGATGTAGGCTCCTTGTAGCCGATGGCCGATGGCACCTGTGTATCGGCTAGGAAACCGATAGCGCTATGAGCAAATAGACAAGATGTCAGTATAACATGTGCATCGGCTAGGAGCCGATGATAAAATAGATAAGCAAGATAGTAAGCCAGCCGACTGCCAAGGAAACACATGTGCATCGGCTAGAAAACCGATGATAATATAGATGAAACAGTAAGGATAATACAGTCGCTTTATAAAAAGATAACCTATCGGCTAAGCACTCCGATAGAACGTCGCATATACACCGATCGGCTCGGCAAGGATAAATCTATTATTATCGATCTAGTAGTTCAAACCTAACTGATGCAGCACAGATCGATAATAGTAAAGGAACCTCAACGAGCCGATAGACCTAATGCAACTGTGATGAAAATAACTTACCGGCTATACATTCCGATAAGACGCTTGCACAAAGGATATCAGCCTAACAGGAATAATTTATCGCTAGCAGTTTAGTAGGTCGGACCCAACCGATACAGCACAAACTGATGATAAACTACCCCCGATAAACTGATAAAAACTATGCACGCGTGATGTGATATACCTGACCAGCCTAAGAGGTCGGACCGAACCGATGCAGCCGTAGACAGATCCGATACACCGTGGTAAGCCGACTACCATAGACCGACTAGAATATCGGACCTAACCGAGAAAGTCCTAGCCGATTGGTAGTCGGGGTAACGAGACTTACCCTCTCGCAGGAGTTCGGACCTAACCGATGCAGCCCCGCTCGAGAAGCAAGAACCCGTTGGTAAAGGGTGGCGATGCGCCGAAGTTGTATTGATCGATTAGATGGATTACAAGGTCCCCGGGCATACGTATATATACCCCGAGTTACAAGAGTCCTTATAGGACACGGTACAGGACTTTCCTAACTAGAAAAAGGAAAACTGACAGACCTGATCGGACAAGAGATCAGGTTTCCTAAAAGATAAAACTATCTAATAGATAAGATAAATAACTGCCATAACGTGGTCTTCACGATTCCTTCCAGGTTTGGTCTCTTCCAGATGAGCTTCCATTGGCTGACATGGCTTCTTTCCTTAACCGAACATGGATATGAATCGTGCCAAATTTTGGCGTTAACAACGGCGGAGCCAGCCTATTCCTCAGGATGATCTTCATCTGACGCGTTCTCCAACACTGGGGGGAAAATTGGAGCAAGGCTGAGTACCACCCACAGTACTCAACAAATCACACTGACAATTATGCATATGCACAGGGTACAAAGATGGGGTAGGGTTTGTTTTGCATAAAAGCAGTTGCAAACAGTATTAGTTCGCAAACAGTAAAAAGGTTGATTAATTTCACCATATTAATTCTCCACTGATTAATGTTACACCACGTTAACCAGGCCCAACCATTCCCAACTGATTGACGCTACACCACGTTAACCAGTCACCACCGGACAACGTTACACCACGCTGACCAGCTTTTCCCGATCAACGCTACACCACGTTGACCAGGCCGCGCTGATGGAAGTTACACCACGACCACCAGGTGTCACTGATGAGAGTTACACCACACTCACCAGTCTCCACCGACTAGCGTTACACCACGCTAACCGGTCACCCCCGGTCAACTCAACCACGTTGACCGGACTCAACACCTTCCACAACACCAGTTTGATAAAACAGGATTAATTATCTAGGGTGAGACTAATCACGGTGAGTCTTGGCCAATGTGCCCATGACCGCGGGCGCGGCTATTCGAATAGTTTTACTCTGATCAGAGGTGTACAACTGTACCCATAAGACACAGCCCCCACACACGTTCCCGTGTGCCAGTACATCACCACGATGTCCCGTACGAGGCTGTGACAGGACCGTTCACGCAACCTCCCCCTAACCATCCACACCACGCTGAGGTTGCACCTGCCAACAGGGCACGCCATATTGGCCAGGCTACCCCCCTTGTGCCACGGTGAATCCGGCAGCCGATCAACCCTACCCCGGGCCGACCCAACTCCATCCCGCTCACCCTCTTCTTCGGTGCCTAGGAGAGGGAGAAGAAACGCTTCAAGCCCAGCCGTTGCCCACGCTGGCTTGTGGAAAGTACGGGAAGTT
Organism: Oryza meyeriana var. granulata; assembly: GCA_003991445.1. Classification (NCBI taxonomy): domain Eukaryota; kingdom Viridiplantae; phylum Streptophyta; class Magnoliopsida; order Poales; family Poaceae; genus Oryza; species Oryza meyeriana. The sequence goes on from RYFJ01001534.1 coordinate 370,282, forward strand.
GCCCAAGTGGTTCCCGCGAACTGGTCCTTAATTGCCATGGGTGTGACAAGCAAAACCATACACCCACAGCCCACCATTTAGGTCAATTTTTAATAATTTAACATCAGCCTATCCAAAGTTTCACTTTTGCGACATGGAGTCGAATCATATAAAAGAAATAATATTTAATTCCCATGTGAGCTAGGTTGCTAAGCATGGCTAAGTATCCTAAGAACTGTAATCTAATCACATTATTACCTAGGTGACAAGGGTTCAGGTTTCAAAACTATGGCTAAGTCCTAACATTGCATAGGTAATAACCACCCACATGAAATATTAAAATAATGCAGTTTATTTGAGTAAACAAAACAATTTAGCGAAATATAGGTACAAAGTGTTCAAAGTAACAGTGCGACTTGCCTTGCTCCGGCTCAAGGTACTCTGCTACGATCTCGAAATACGCGGAAGAATTACCGACGTCGGATTCTACAACAAACAATGCATAAACAATTAAAATCAGTACATGGGGCAATCAAACATGGGCTGAAAGTATTTTTAATGGATTCTTGGCATTTTTCTGGATTTAATGGATTAAACCGAATTAAAGACGTCACCGGAGAGAGAACGGCGCACAGAGGTGGGCGCACCACGTGGCGCCACCGCGGGCAACCACGCGGACGAGCGAGAGGGCAGCCCGGCCCCGTGGAGCGGCGGCCGAAGCCAGCCGTCCCGAGCGGGAGGCAGCGGCGCGCACGCGACCCGATGGTCAACGACGGCGACCACCCGGCGCGGCGGCGGCCACACGGAGGGGCGGAAAGGAACGGGAAAACGGAGGGGGTTCTCACCGGCGGCTCGCGACAGCGAGCGACGATGCGAAGACGACGGTGGCGACGAAAAAGCGGCGGTGGCCTCGGGACGACGTCGGCGACGGAGCTCCGACGGCAGGGAACAGGCGAGAGGCGGTTGCCGAGGTGTCCTGGAGGATGAGGAGGACGGAAGAGGAGTTAGGGCGAAGAATGGAGACGCGGCGCGGCGGGAATCACCGGCCGGAGAGGAGCTGGAGTGCCGATGCTCACCGTGCGCGTGGGCGGGGCGGTCCAGCGGGATTTGGCTTCCACGGAGTGGTGGCCGAGGTGCGGTGTGGCACGGCGGAGGTGATGGCGGTGGCGGTATGGCCTGGCGGCATCCGAAACGGCGGCAAGCGGTGGCCGGAGTCGGCGAAAAACGGGGGAGCTCGGGTGCGCGGTGGTGAGGGGGTTCTAGAGCACGGGGAAACTCGGTGTGTTGGGGGAAAAATGGAGGAGAGGACGGAGGGGCTTTTTATGCAGTCGGCCGGGAGAGATCGAGGCCGAACGGCTCTAATCGTCCACGGGAGAGAGAGTGGCGGCGTGGAGATCGTGCGCGCAATTTGTGGGAGTGAGGTGGCATGGACGCCGGAGAATTCGGGGAGGTGGGGCGGACTCGGTCTGCGCCCGTTTGAACCGAGTGCGAGTGCGGGAGGAGGCGGGAGGCAGCGCCGGATCGGACGGCTCCGGCGATTTTCCCCTCCGCTGATTCGGACGGAGGAGGAAGACGATGCTGACAGGCGGGCCCGGCCTGTCAGCGGGAGGCGCGGGTGCGAGCAAGGGCGCGGGCGCGAGCGAGGGGCGCGGGAGCGGGCGCGAGGGCGTGAGAGAGGGAGAGGGCGCGGGCACAGGAGAGGGAGAGGAACCGGCCTGTGGCGCGCGGGGAATGGCGGCACAGGAGCGGGCCGCCGGCCCAACAGAAGAAAAAGAGAAAGGAAAAAGAAAAAAGATTTCCAGGACAATTTAAATTCCGATAAGCGTTTTTGATTTATTAAAAATAGTTCCGATGCTCCAAAATTTCCACTAAAAATCCAGTTAATGTATTTTGGCACAGAGAATACAAGAAAAATATTCCCGGCCATGATAATTTATTATCTTGCATTTTACACCTTTAATTAATTCCTCTAGCCATTTGAAAATTCCTTTTCTTAGGTATTTTCTCAGGTAAAGTTTTTGTGTGGCTAATATCAGGGTGTGACAGCCGGGAGTCCTACGGTGGCGGCGGCTGGGTCGATTGTGCTCGGGATGACGAGATTGGGGTGGGTACAGAGAGGCTTTGGAGGCGGTGAAGAGAGAAAGTGAGAGCTCGAGCTTTGGGGGGCAATGGCGAGGTGGAGTGGGGAATTTATAGACGCAGGCGCGGCGCGTCGCGATGAAGGACAGAGGCGGTGGAGCTCACGGGATAAGGCTCTGGCAGGGGCGACATGACTGGAGCTCAGGCTAAGCACTGTAGCTGGCGTCACCGAGCTTTCCTCGTGCGGCCGCGCCGAGAGATGGAGGGAGACAGAGAGGACAGGGCGTTAAGGGATGGGACGGCGGGGAGCACGGCAAAGCGACGTGACGGGGTGGACCTATCTTCTGCTGACCTCCGGGGTTCGGCGCTGAGAAATGCGACGGCGGCCAGCTTCTTGACTCTGGGTTCGAGGTGATGATGGCGGGGCGTGTCTCGCACCGTGCGCCAGGACAGGGGAGGTTGATGATGGCGCCCGCGAGCTCTTAAGGCGGTGACAGGCCGGTTCGGTGCGGGACAGAGAGAGAACAGAGGGAGAGGTCAGGAGGAATCCAGAGAAGAGAGAGAAACAGAGAGAGACAGAGCGAAGACGATGGGAGGAAGACGATGCCGTCCGACAGTAGGGCCCGCATATCAGGTTCTGGAGTGCTCGGTTGGAGGGCTGACAGAGGGGACCCGCTTGCCAGCGCAAGCACGTGCGCGCGGGGTGCGCCAGCGAGCTGAGGCAGAGTGGGCCGAGGAAGAGAAGAGGACGGCCCGTATCAACAGTTGTTGACACTGAAAATCACCGATCAGCGCTGAAAACGAGTTGATGATCTGGTTCGGTGCACTAGACACGCGAAGGCCTAGGAGATCTGCTTAGCTCCAGTGCAGGTTCTAAATTTGAGATTCGTGGGCATGTCAGTCAATTTGACCTAGCAATTGACAAGAAGATAGAAAAAAGTTAGATCATTGATCCAATCGGCCAACAAGCCGATACAGACTCCTTCCAGCCGATTGCCGATGGCACTTGTACATCGGCTAGAGAACCGATAATATAAAAAGATAGAAAACCAGCCGACTTCCCTCGAGCCGACTGCCTGACTACCAACAGCACTTGTGTATCGGCTAGGAAACCGATAACGATATAAAGAAATAAATCAGCCGACTACCAATAGAACATGTGCATCAGCTGGAAAGCCGATGATAGTGTAGATAATCAAAATAATAATCAAGACAATGCAGTCGGCTTTATCTAGTAAAAGATACCTTATCGGCTATACATCCCGATAAGACGCTTGCATAAAATTTATCAACCTAGCAGGAATAACTTATCACAGGCAGTTTAGTAGGTCGGACCTAACCGATGCAGCACAAACTGATGATAAATTATCCCCAGTAAGCCGATAAAATCTATGCACACGTGATGTGATATATCCACTCGGCCTAAGAGATCAAATTTAACTGATGCAACCGTAGACAGAATAGATACACCGTGGTAAGCCGACTACCGTAGATCAGCTAGAATATCGGACCTAACCGAGGAAGTCCTAGCCGATAAGGTAGTCGGGGTAACGAGACTTACCCTCTTGCAGGAGTTCGAACCTAACCGATGCAGCCCGGCTCGAGAAGCAAGAACCCGTCGAAAAGGGTGGTGATGCGCCGAATTTGTATTGATCTGAAAGATAGTTTACATGATCCCCGGGCATACGTATTTATACCCCGAGTTGATACAGTCCTGATCGGATACGAAACAGGAGTTTCCTAACTATAAAAGAAAAATTAATAAGCCCTAATCAGACACGAGATCAGGTTTTCCTAAAAATTATTAAAGCTACCTAATTTATAGATAAAATAGTTGACTGTCATGCTGTGGTTTTCACGATTCCTTCCTGAATTCGTCTTCTTCTGGATTAGCTTCCATCGGTTGATATAGCTTCTTTCCTTAACCGAACATGATAACGAACCGTACCAAATTTTGGTGTTAACACATGCCCTCCAATTTCGGAGTTTGTTATCGAACTTTGAAATTCTTCTATTTGGGCTTCAGCAATTCCTACATGGCCTCTTGAAATCGGCTTTCATGAGCCGATACCTTCTGTACTAGGTGTGCTAGGCTCTTAAAGTCTTGTGATGAAAATCTTTCCTTGGTCAAAGCCAAGAAACCTTGGAATGCTAACTCGGCCAGCTGTACATCATCTAGACTTAAACTATAACATCGGCTTCTAACATCACAAAACCGCTGGATATATTCTGCGACTAATTCATCCGGCTTCTGTATTACCGATGTTAAATCTGTTAAACTCATCTCCTGAATCCCAGTAAAGAAATATTTGTGGAACTGCTTTTCCAAATCGGCCCAACCCCAAACTGAATTTGGTGGTAACGAAGAAAACCATGTGAAGGCCGATATGGACAATGATAATGGGAAAAATCTAACTCTCAAAGCTTCTTCAGCCGATGCCTCCCCACACTGAGCCAAAAATTGGCTGACATGCTCCACTGTAGATACATCATCTTGTCCTGAGAATTTGGAGAAGTCTGGTACTCTGTATCGGCACGGCAACGGAACTCTATCAAACCAATCTGGACATGGATGCCGATACATAAATGTTTCCTCCTTTGGTTTTAGGCCAAATTGTTCTCTCACCACCTCTGTGATTCTTGCTGTCCAATTTTCTTCCCTTGGATCTTCGACGTGATAATGTAGAGGTGGAGTTGGTAGCCAATTCTGCCTCTGATATTCTCTCTGATAATTATACTCAGGGACAGCTCCTGGATGACTTTGTTGATGCCCCCCATAGTAGGCAGTTTGATGATATCCTTGAGAAATTCCATCTTGTTGCCCCCCAGCCAGTTGAATCGACTCCACTGCCTTCTTGATCAAGCTCTGTAATGTGTTCACCAATATCCCAGATTGATTGATCAACGCATGGTGCACTGCTACATTAACCTCTTGAAGTAGCTTCTGTGAACTTCTAGGCGATGTATGGCTCGATTCCCCAATCAGAACAAGCTTTGGAAATTGGGACTTTTGAATCAGCCCTTGACGTGTCATACCGAAGGATTCTAGACAAAGCTTCTGAAAATCATCGATGTTGTGTTCTACCTGTTGTCTCTGTTCTTCGGTCAAATCTTCCATTGTGACTGGAATCACGTTGTTTGTGCTGACCTCCTTTCTAGCCATGTCGAAGTTCTGTGTCCCACTGGGCGTGCCAAAAACGTGTTGACACCGAAAATCACCGATCAGCGCTGAAGACGAGTTGATGATCTGGTTCGGTGCACTAGACACACGAAGGCCTAGGAGATCTGCTTAGCTCCAGTGCAGGTCCTAAATTTGAGGTTCGTGGGCGTGTCAGTCAATTTGACCCAGCAATTGACAAAGAGATAGAAAAAAGTTAGATCATTGATCCAATCGGCCAACAAGCCGATACAGACTCCTTCCAGTCGATTGCCGATGGCACTTGTACATCGGCTAGAGAATCGATAATATAAAAAGATAGAAAACCAATCGACTTCCCTCGAGCCGACTGCCTGACTACCAACAGCACTTGTGTATCGGCTAGGAAACCGATAACGATGTAAATAAATAAATCAGCCGACTACCAATAGAACATGTGCATCGGCTGGAAAGCCGATGATAGTGTAGATAATCAAAATAATAATCAAGACAATGCAGTCGGTTTTATCTAGTAAAAGATAACTTATCGGCTATACATTCCGATAAGACGCTTGCATAAAATTTATCAACCTAGCAGAAATAACTTATCACAGGCAGTTAAGTAGATCGGACCTAACCAATGCAGCACAAACTGATGATAAATTATCCCCAGTAAGCCGATAAAATCTATGCAAGCGTGATGTGATATATCCACTCGGCCTAAGAGATCAAACTTAACTGATGCAGCCATAGACAGAATAGATACACCGTGGTAAGCCGACTACCGTAGATCAGCTAGAATATCAGACCTAACCGAGGAAGTCCTAGTCGATAAGGTAGTCGGGGTAACGAGACTTACCCTCTCGCAGGAGTTCGGACCTAACCGATGCAGCCGGGCTTGAGAAGCAAGTACCCGTCGAAAAGGGTAGCTTTGCGCCGAATTTGTATTGATCTGAGAGATAGTTTACATGATCCCCGGGCATACGTATTTATACCCCGAGTTGATACAGTCCTGATCAGATACGAAACAGGGGTTTCCTAACTATAAAAGGAAAATTAACAAGCCCTGATCGGACACGAGATCAGGTTTTCCTAAAAATTATTAAAGCTACCTAATTTATAGATAAAATAGTTGACTGCCATGCTGTGGTCTTCACGATTCCTTCCTGAATTCGGCTTCTTCTAGATTAACTTCCATCGGCTGATATAGCCTCTTTCCTTAACCGAACATGATAACGAACCATACCAAATTTTGGTGTTAACAACAATAGAGTTTATTATTTTCTCTGGAATTATTTTGGGGAGTTTTTGGAGGGTTTGGAAAGGGACTATATATATATATATATATATAGGGAAGAGATGGATAGGGATTTTTGGAGAATTGAAAGGGTATTTTTAACTTCGAATTTGGTGCTTGGCTCACAATATTTTCAGGAATTAAGTCAAGGGTATTTCAAGAGGGACTCATATATACATATACACATATATTTATATATATACATATGTATATATGAGAGAGAGGGATCTAAGGAGGGTTTTTGGAAGGGATAATTCGGAGATTTAAACTAGGATTTGATTTATAACTTTGGGATTGGAACTCTTGGGACTCTTGGGAATTTTTGAGAGGGGTCTTGTGGGTTGGATTTGAACAGATATATACATATATTGATTTTTGGATGATATTTGGAAAAAGAAATGAGGAGATTCAAAAAGGGACTGGATTTGGATTTTGATTTAAAACTAGGACTTGATTCTCAGGGATATTTTTGGGAATTTGCAATGGATTAGAATTTGAGGACCTCGAGGGAAGATTAGAATTTGGATTTAATTTAATTCTTGGGATTTGAGGCAAATTTTGGGAAGAGAGTTCTCGATGGAATTTAAGGTTTCCGAGAGGAACAAAATAAGGAGATTTAAACGGAGGGCTTTGAATTGCAAAATTCGAACCCGAGTACAGAGAATCTTTGGGAGGTATGAAATAGGAGTATTTTAATCAAACTCTTCAGAAGGGATTCGAAGGGATTTTGATTTGGAATTTTTCAGAGGGAGTTTGAGAGAGACAATCGAATTGCAAAATTTGAGTTTCAGAGTTTGGAGGGAATTTGGGATCGAAGTTCTTAGGGTTTCAAAGGAGGCTTAGACTGAGATCTACGGCACTTAGTCCTTAAGCACACTCAAAGAGCCAAAAATTTTGAAATTAGGGTTTTTACTAAAATAGTTTTTAACGGCCCGGAAACCGGGGCGTTACAGTATGTCTTATACATGACCGTCATGTCGGTTTGTTGTGGGTAATCGATGATTTGAAGAATGGGTGTGCGGAGAAGGGGTTGCCACCAAGGTGAACAGACATCCATAGCAGGTGGTGCATGAGACATGTGCACAAATTTTTACAGGCAGTTCAAGAATAAGTATCCGATGGATCTTTTCAAGAAACTATGTGCTTAGAATCAACAGAGAATTCAACGAGCTATGGGCAAGATTGGACGAGATGACAACAAAACATACGGACGAGCATGCAAGAAGGCAACTGGCTAAAGGGAGGACCCTCCATAGTCTCTTGGACCTCTGCACAATGATGCACCCCGTATGAGAAGAGATCGGGCTCGTCAATCAAGTCATTTTCAGGGTGGATTGAGAATGAATCAAAAGAACGGTGGGCATTATTATATAACATCAATGGTTCTCACTATGTTATAATGACCACTAACTTAGCCAAGGTGTTGTTAACACCAAAATTTGGTACGGTTCGTTATTATGTTCGATTAAGGAAAGAGGCTTTATCAGCTAATGGAAGCTAATCTAGAAGAAGCCGAATTCATGAAGGAATCGCGAAGACCACAGTATGGCGGTTTAGTATTTTATCTATAAATTAGGCAGGGATAATAATTTTTAGGAAACCTGATCTCGTGTCCGATCAGGGCTTGTTAGTTTTTCTTTTATAGTTAGGAAACTCCTGTTTCGTATCCAATCAGGACTGTATCAACTCGGGGTATAAATACGTATGCCCGGGGACCATGTAAACTATCTCACAGATCAGTACAACTTCAGTGCATCGCCACCCTTTTTGACGGGTTCTTGCTTCTCGAGCCAGGCTGCATCGGTTAGGTCCGAACTCCTGCGAGAGGGTAAGTCTCGTTACCCTGACTACCTTATCGGCTAGGACTTCCTCGGTTAGGTCCGATATTCTAGCTGATCTACGGTAGTCGGCTTACCACGGTGTATCTATTTTGTCTACGGCTACATCAGTTAAGTTTGATCTCTTATGCCGAGTGGATATATCACATCACGCGTGCGTAGATTTATCAGCTTACTAGGTGTAATTTATCGTCAGTTTGTGTTGCATCGGTTGGGTCCGACCTATTAAACTACTAGTGATAAATTATTCATACTAGGTTGATAGATTTTATGCAAACATCTTATCGGGATGTATAGCCGATAAGTTATCATATAGTTCATCACGATTGCATTAGATCTATCGGCTCATTGAGGTTCTTTTATCATTATTAATCTGTGCTACATCAGTTAAGTTTGACCTACTAGATTGATAATGATAGATTTATCCTTGTTAAGCCGATGGGTGTTTATGCGATGTTTTATCGGAGTGCCTAGCCGATAAGTTATCTTTTACTAGATAAAGCCGACTACATTGTCTTGATTATTATTTTGATTATCTACACTATCATGGCTTTTCAGCCGATGCACATGTTCTATTGTTAGTCGGCTGATTTATTCATTTATATTGTTATCGGTTTCCTAGCCGATACACAAGTGCTGTCGGCAGTTAGACAGTCGGTTCGAGGGAAATCGGCTGGTTTTCTATCTTTTATATTATCAGTTCTCTAGCCGATGTACAAGTGCCATCGACAATCGGCTGGAAGGAGTCTGTATCGGATGTTTGGCTTATTGGATCAGTGATCTAATATTTTTCATCTCCTTGTCAATTGCTGGGTTAAATTGACTGGCACGTCCACGAACCTCAACTATTTAGGACCTGCATTAGAGTTAAGCAAATCTCCCAGGCCTTCGCGTGTCTAGTGCATCGAACCATATCATCGGCTCATTCCCAACACTGCCGATGATTTTCGGTGTCAACAGGTGTATAACTAGGTCTTCTCTTCTTTTCTTCTAGAATTTACGGGGATTAAATGGAAATTTTTAGGAAGAGAATGCACATTTTGCAGTAGACCCCCCAGCCATTCCCTCCTTTGGCCTAGGCGCCTGCAAATTTGCATGCACCCCGCTGCCCTAGGGTCACTACGTAAATCGTCCTCCTGAAGAACGACAAGAGTACAATTTTTTTGTAAATTAAAAACTAAATAAATATAAAAATAAAAAAAATTTAGTACTATATATTTTCTGACACACTTTTACAAGAGACTTGAAGGAACTAAGCCTTCGGTGTACGGAAAACGTACAGTCCCACTAAACGCACATGTGCTATCAGAGAAACCGTCTGGAAACAAATTCAAACGGAGAACAAACCACCTGAACATGTGGGAAAAATGGGCGAATAAACCCGGCGAAGCCCGGGAGTCGAACTCCCGACCAGTCGGACGCGCAGTCCTCATAAAAAAAATTCTTTCGGTTCGTGTAGGGTGTCACGGGCCGTATTGGGCCAGGCTGTCGTGGTCTCGTGGACTTCTGGCATGGGCCAGTATTGGCTGGTGACCTTTGCACATTGTCAAACGGCAACAGAATACAATATCCTTTCGTCCATGCCGTATCAATTTTCACTCAGCAACTAACCACAGCATCAAAGAACTAGATAATGTGCAACTTCTGTCTTAAACTAATTCTAATTAGCTACACGTTCCACGCCCAATCAGGCAGAAAATTATAAGCCCCGACTCCAGAAGTCAAATCTGCCACCAGAGCATTTTTTTTTTCAAAACATCGAAATTATATCCTGAAGCATCGCTTTAGATGGTGTTTTTTAAAATTTCTAGCTTATACTACTCTCTCAATTTTCATTAGTATACTTTTTAAAACGTAAAACGATACTTTTTTAAAAAACTTTTTATATAAAAGTATCTTTAAAAAATCAAATATATTTAATTTTTAAGTTTTTAATAGTTAATAGTTAATTAATTATGCGTTAATAATGTTCTCTGTTTTATATGTGGTTTATAAATTATATTCATAAGCTGATTTAAACACCCGCTTAATCTGATCCGTATAACACACGGACTCAATGTGGAGGTGCGTGCCAATATGCTGATGGCTCATCTCGAACCTGAGCTGGAGCTCGTAAGCTGCAGTTGACTCGCACTACAATATGCAATTCGCTTCAGTTCAGCATCAGATAACGTATCGTTGTATACAACGGCGAACTCTCCAATCAAATCCGCCACGGAGGACGTGGACCTCCATGCTCGCCGTGGCTATCATGCCACGACGGAGATGAGTGGCCAAGTCGTCGTTTCGGGAGTTCTTGTGCTGGTTTTGGTCGTCTCCCTATGCGGCCATGCAGCTGCGTGCACGGAGGCGGAGAGGGCGGCCTTGCTGTCCTTCCTCGTCGAGGCCTCGCCGCGGGCAGGGGATGGCATCCTCGCGAACTGGCAAGGGTCGCCGGACTGCTGCACGTGGGACGGCGTGGGGTGCGGCGGCGACGGCGCGGTCACGCGTCTGTGGCTGCCGGGACGCGGGCTCCGCGGGACGATCTCGCCGTCGATTGCCAACCTCACAGCGCTCACGTATCTCAACCTGTCCGGCAACAACCTCGCCGGCCAGTTCCCCGTTGTGCTGTTCTCCCTGCCCAATGCAACCGTCGTCAACGTCAGCTACAATCGCCTCACCGGCGAGATACCTAACGTTCCTGCGACGGCGGCCGTTGCCCGGGGCGGCCTCTCGCTGCAGGTGCTCGATGTGTCGAGCAACCTCTTGGCGGGGCAGTTCCCGTCCGCGATATGGGAGCACACACCACGGCTTGAGTCGCTGAATGCTAGCAACAACAGCTTCCATGGCTCGATCCCGCCCTTGTGCGCGAGCTGTCCGGCGCTCGCCGTTCTTGACCTCTCCGTGAACGTGCTCGGAGGGAGCGTCTCCTCCGGATTCGGCAACTGCTCGCAGTTGCGGTTCCTCAGCGCCGGCCGCAACAACCTCAGCGGTGAACTTCCAGGCGAGCTCTTCGACGTGAAGCAGTTGCAGCATCTGCGGCTCCCGTCGAATCAGATAGAAGGCCGGCTTGATCCGGAGCGCATCGCCAAGCTGACCAATCTTGTCACGCTTGATCTAGGCTATAATTTGCTCACCGGCAAATTGCCGGAGTCGATCAGCCAGATCACGAAGCTGGAGGAGCTCCGGCTCGCCCATAACGACTTCACCGGAGACGTCCCGCCGGCGTTCAGCAACTGGACCAGCCTCCGGTACGTCGAACTCCGATCGAACAGCTTCGTCGGGGACCTCACGGGCGTTGACTTCTCCGGCCTCGCCAACCTCACCGTCTTCGACGCGGCCGCCAACAACTTCACCGGCACCATGCCGCCGAGCATCTACTCCTGCTCGAAGATGAAGGCGCTGCGCGTGAGCCGCAACGTCATGGGCGGGCAGGTCGCGCCGGAGATCGGCAACCTGAAAGAGCTACAGTTATTTTCATTGACCATCAACTCCTTCGTCAACATCAGCGGCATGTTCTGGAACCTCAAGGGCTGCACGAGCCTCACCGCGCTGCTCGTGTCGTACAACTTCTACGGCGAGGCGCTGCCGGACGCCGGCTGGGTCGGCGACCACATCAGCAACGTCCGGGTGATGGTGATGGAGAACAGCGCGCTGACGGGTGTGATCCCGTCGTGGCTGTCGAAGCTAAAGGACCTCAACATATTGAATCTCTCCGGCAACCGCCTCACCGGCCCGATCCCTAGTTGGCTCGGCGGCATGTCGAAGCTTTACTACGTGGACCTGTCCGGCAACCGCCTTTCCGGGCAGATACCTCCGTCGCTGATGGTGATGCGGTTGCTGACGTCCGAGCAGGCCATGGCAGATTTCAATCCAGGCCATCTCATACTCACGTTCGCCCTGAAGCCGGACAACGGAGCGGAGAACAGGCAGGGCCGCGGGTACTACCAGCTGTCGGGCGTCGCCGTGACGCTCAACTTCAGCGACAACAGCATCACCGGCACGATCTCGCCAGAGGTCGGGAAGCTGAAAACGCTGCAAGTGCTCGACGTCGGTCACAACCACCTGTCCGGTGGCATCCCGCCGGAGCTGAGCCGACTCGCTAGGCTGCAGATTCTTGACTTGCGCAGGAACCGCCTGACGGGAACGATCCCTCCTGCGCTCAACGGGCTAAACTTCCTCGCCGTCTTCAACGTGGCGCACAACGACCTCGAGGGGCCGATCCCGACGGGCGGCCAGTTCGACGCGTTCCCGCCGAAGAGCTTCAGCGGGAACCCGAAGCTTTGCGGCCGGGTGATCTCTGTGCCCTGTCGCATCAAAATCGACGCGAGTGACGAGGACGACACATCGTCCAAGCTCGTGGGGAAGAGGGTCCTCATCGCCATCGTTCTTGGAGTTTGCTTTGGCCTGATTGCTGTGATCGTGTTCCTCGGATGCGTTGTGATCGCCGTCAGAAGAGTCGTGTCCAATGGAGCCGTCCATGACAACGGGAAAGGCGTGGATACGTCCCTGTTCGACTCCATGTCGGAGCTGTACGGCGACAGCTCCAAGGACACGATCTTGTTCATGTCGGAGGCCACCGGCGAGGCAGCGAAGAGCATCACGTTCCGGGACATCCTTAAGGCGACCAACAACTTCAGCAAGGCGAACATCACCGGGTCGGGAGGGTACGGCCTGGTGTTCCTCGCCGAGTTGGAGGACGGCACTCGGCTCGCCGTGAAGAAGCTCAACGGCGACATGTGCCTTGTGGAGCGGGAGTTCCAGGCGGAGGTGGAGGCGCTGTCCGCGACGCGCCACGAGAACCTCGTCCCGCTCCTGGGCTTCTGCATCCGAGGGCGGCTGCGGCTGCTGATCTACCCGTACATGGCGCACGGCAGCCTTCACGACTGGCTGCATGAGCGGCGTGCCGGCGGCGCGGGCGCGGGCGCCGCCGCGCAGCAGCTGGACTGGCGAGCCAGGCTCAACATCGCGCGCGGCGCCAGCCGCGGCGTGCTCTACATCCACGAGCAGTGCAAGCCCCAGATCGTGCACCGCGACATAAAGTCGAGTAACATCCTGCTCGACGAAGCCGGCGAGGCCCGCGTCGCCGACTTCGGGCTGGCTCGCCTCATCCTTCCCGACCGGACACACGTCACGACGGAGCTGGTCGGCACTCCGGGGTACATCCCGCCGGAGTACGGCCAGGCGTGGGCGGCGACGCTGCGCGGCGACGTGTACAGCTTCGGCGTCGTGCTGCTAGAGCTGCTCACGGGAAAACGTCCCGTCGAGGCGGTGCCGCCGCCACACGGGCAGCAGCGAGAGCTCGTCCGGTGGGTGCTGCAGATGCGGTCGCAGGGGAGACAGGCCGAGGTGCTCGACCGGCGGCTGAGGGGCAGAGGCGACGAGGCGCAGAAGCTGTACGTGCTCGACCTCGCCTGCCTCTGCGTCGACTCGACGCCGTTCAGCCGGCCGGCGATACAGGATGTGGTCAGCTGGCTCGACAACGTCGACACCATCGGCGGATAAAATGTGTGATCCCTTTGCCAAATCTGTAATGCAAAAATGGGAGCAGTCTCATGCGAATTCAGCAATTAACAGCAAATGAAGATTGAAACTGAACACCGGAAATTCCGTATTGCTGATCAGTGAGTTGCTTAACCATCATGTAGAATGGTATATAAGTATAGAGATGCGCCCGCATGGTAGATTAGATGATTTCACAACGTGGATTTCTGGTTCAGATTGTACTACACAATATGTGAATAGAAGGATTCCATATTTTCAGAGCCCCCAAAAAAAAACTCTGCCAGAACAAAGAAGCAGGTTCATCATGACAGATTCCATGTCTCTCTGCCGAATTTTTTTATTTTTATATTTATTTAATAAAATATTTACAAAATTACATTTTCATTTGAAATATTTACAAAAATATACCCCCAACGCCCTCTAGGAGAAATCGCCCTCCCAGAGGGCGATTTGATGACGTGGCTGACGGCCGTAGGCCGGGCGGCCCGCGGCCGTCAGCCATTTTGCAGGCGATCCCCTGGCCGCAGAAAAACCGCCCTCTAGGAGGGCGGCAAGGGGGCCACCTGCAAAAAGCCGGCCGTGGGGCCGACAAATTTACAGGCGGCCCCCTTGCCGTCCTCCTAGGGGCGGTTTTTCTGCGGCCAGGGGGCCGCTTGTAAATTTGCCGGCCCCGCAGCCGGCTATTTTGCAGGTGGCCCCCTTGCCGCCCATTGAGAGAGCGATTTTTAGCTGGCCAGTATAAAACTCCCTCCCAGGCTCTAAAAATGTCATAAAATTCACAGAAATCACAAAAAAAAAGAAGAGAGAGTTGAGAGCGAGGCTGAACGAAAGCAGCGAAGCTCTGCCGATTTGCTGATTCGTCTACAGGTAAAATCTATTGTCCCTTTGTAATTTCTATTTCTATATAAGAATTGATGTAGTATTGTACTGGTTACGTGTATAATACTATATGAAAATAAGTTGTTACTCATAGATCTATAGGTTTTTAGTCAATCTGTTAGATGACTTAATTTGTGTAGAGATGGTAGTTATAAAATCTCGATTACATGTTTTTAGATATGAGGAGAATGTTGGTACCTAGTTTAATTATATTTTTTCATTAACAGATATGTCAAATAAGGTGATATTTTAGTTATTTCACGGGCAAGGAAATGTTAGGTATGGTTCATAAGGTGTAGATCTATCGGAGTTTAGTTCAACGGCTAAGGGCATTGATAGACCAGCTGAGAGAAGTTTTGGGTCAGTGTACAACTGGCTGATGCGAGGTTTTCGATTGGACCCCCAGATCAACGTAATAACCTTGTATGTTGTAGTTAGTCGTGCAGTTGAAGGTTTTTTTGGAACTGATGCCGGTGGATTGCACTGCCACTTGGAGATGGTATGTGGAGAATGCATTCCAACGTGGTTGGCCACTGGGCATACTTGTGTCAATGTATGAGAAGGATAACACCGTTGCTGCAATGCCGTGCAAGCTGATAAGGGGCCAAGTACGACATGAGGTGATGTCGAAGCAAAGGAAGAAAATGAAGAAGGGAATGAAGGAGGAAATGAAGAAGATAGGCAAGAAAAAGAAGGAAGGAATGAAGAAGATAGGCAGTCAACAGGTGTTGCAGATGAAGGCGAACTAATCAACACCATAGTTGAAGAAATGGGTAGGAAAGATGCTGAAAATGAGCATGCAAAGGATGATGATTCATCTGATGAGTACAACGTGACGCCTGCAGAATGTAGCAACGAGGACTTCTCCGGCTTTGCTATCTCCGAGGGGCATCATGTGCCATGGGAGTTGTTAACGCCAAAATTTGGTAAGGCCCTGTATTAGATTCGGTTAAATGAGAAATTGCAGTCAACTGACGGAGAAGAGACCGGAATCGGAAAGGAGCCATGAAGACCGTTATTTGGCAATTATTTACTGGACATATTAATTAGGCAGATGTTTATCTTTAGGAAACCTGACCTCGTGTCCGGTCAGGATTAGTTAGCGTTTTCTATTATAGATAGGAAATTGTATACCGTGTCCTATAAGGACTCATGTAACTCGGGGTATATATACGTATGCCCGGGGACCTTGTAAATCATCAACCACATATCAATACAAAATTCGGCGCATCTCCACCCTTTCGACGGGATCCTGCTTCTCGAGCCGGGCTGCATCGGTTAGGTCCGAACTCCTGCGAGAGGGTAAGTCTCGTCACCCCGGCTACCAATTGGCTAGGACTTCCTCGGTTAGGTCCGATATTCTAGTCGGTTTATGGTAGTCGGCTTACCACGATATATTTACTTTATCTATGGCTGCATCAGTTCAGTTTGACCTCATAGATTGATTAGGTATATCACATCACGCGTGCATAGATCGTATCGGCTTACCGGGAGCGATTTATCATCGGTTCGTGCTGCATCGGTTGGGTCCGACCTACTGAACCGCTAGTGATAAGTCGATCCTGCTAGGCCGATGCGTTGTGTGCAGGCGTTTTATCGGAGTGCATAGCCGGTAAGTTATTTTCATCACGGTCGCATCATATCTATCGGCCTATTGAGGCATCGTTATCATTGTTGGTCTGTGCTGCAACGGTTGGGTCCGATCTACTAGACCAACGATAATAGCTTTACTCTTGATGAGCCGATGGTGTTGTGCGATGGTGTTATCGGAGTGCTTACTCGATAAGTTATCTGTTAAAGCCGACTACATTTATTCATTGTCTTATTCTATACTCGCTCTGTTCAGTAGTCGGCTAGCTTATCAATTATTTATTATTTATGTTATTGCATACTTTATTATATGTTCTTGCCTGTATTATTGTTACAATCGGCTAAGGACTAGCCGATGGGTTTATTCTGCCGATCCAAGTACAAGTACAAGCAGGTTCCCGGGCACGGCCCCAGGTGAGGGCCCGGGCATGAGCTTGGGTAAGGACCAGTGTATGGGCCCGGACAGCGGACGAAGATCCCAGGAGCCGATATAAGCAAGGGCCCGGGCACAGGCATATCTTCATGGCAACACCAGTAACACTAGACTATGATCGGCTAGGATTTATTTGATTTATTTATGCATTATACTTGCTTATTTTATCAAGTTTATAGCCGGTTTTTGAGTATCCCTTCGATGATCGGCTAGCATGATATTTGTTTATTATTATGTTATTGCTCTTGCCGTCATCGGCCTTAAGCCGATGTATAAGTGCTACAGTGCGCATCGGCCATCGGTTGATGAAACAAGTCTAGATCGGCTTCCAGCCGATTGGCTCATTGATCTAACATTTTACTCCCTGTCAATTACAGGGTCAAATTGACTGGCACGCCCACGAACCTCAAGACTTTAGGACCTGCACTGGAGTGAAGCAAATCTCCCAGGCCTTCGCGTGTCACCCAGACGCCGGACGGCCCTCGGCGGGTTTTCGGCGTCAACACGCTTTTGGCATGCCTGGTGGGACGTCAAGTTTCAACCCAAAATTCCAACAAACACAGTTTCAATCAAGATTTCAACATAGCCGGAAAAGAAGTCAAGACAGATAACGTAATTCCGGTCACCATGGAAGATCTAACTGAAGAACAAAAACAACAAGTTGAACAGACCATGACAAATTTCCATAAGCTGTGCCTAGAATCCTTCAGTATGACAAGGCAAGGGCCGATTCAGAAGTCTCAGTTTCCAAAACCAGTACTGGTAGGAGAATCGAGCCGCACACAGCCCGAGAGTCCACCAATCAAGCCTTTACAGGAGATGGTCAATGAGGCTGTACACCACACGCTCATCAATCAGTCGGGGGTTTTAGTAAATACATTGCATAATCTTATCAAGAAGACTGTTGATGGATCGATTGCCCAAGAACCAACTCGGGGCCCTGTTTTTCTCCCGCCGAAGATAGAGCCAGGCCAAGTTAATTACAACATTAGCAAGGATATACCAGAACACTTGTTCGCGCAGAACCAGGCTGGGGGGCAACAGGATATCCCTCCTGGATATCACCGATCTATTTATTATGGGGGATATCAGCAGAACTATCCAGGAGGAGGAGCCGATCCAGGTACCTACCAGAGGGAGTATCATAGACAGAATCGGCAACCAACCCCGCCGATACAGTATCAGCAGTATCAACAGGAGAATGCAAGAGAAGAAGACTTATCGGCACGGGTTGAGGAGATAGTAAGGGAGCAGTTCGGGATCAAGCCCAAGGAACAAGCGTTCATGTATCGGCACCCATATCCTGAGTGGTTTGACAGGGTTCCGTTACCACACCGATACAGGGTCCCGGATTTTTCTAAGTTTTCAGGGCAGGACAACACGTCTACAGTAGAACATGTCAGCCGATTCCTGGCGCAATGCGGGGAGGCATCGGCTGAAGAGGCCCTGAGGGTTAGGTTTTTTCCCCTATCACTATCTGGATCGGCTTTTACATGGTTCTCCTCATTACCGCCGAATTCTGTTCGGGGGTGGGCCGATCTGGAGAAACAGTTTCACAAATATTTCTTCGCTGGAATTCATGAGCTGAGACTGTCAGATTTGCAATCGGTTAAGCAACGACTAGATGAAACAGTACCGGAATACATTCAGCGATTTCGGGATATCAGAAACCGGTGTTATAGTTTAAACCTGAGCGATGGGCATCTGGCCGATCTGGCTTTTCAGGGACTCTTGGCGCCAATCAAAGAGAGGTTTTCATCTCAAGAGTTCGAATCATTGTCGCACCTGGTACAGAAGGTATCGGCTCATGAAAGCCGATTTCAAGAAGCGAAAAAGGACAAATACCAGAGAAGGGTTGCTCAGGTTCAGGTCTATTCATCAGGCTCAGATAATGAGGAATCCGATGCTAAGGTTGGATTGGCGGAGTGGGCCAGGAACAAGAAGTCAGTATCGTGCCCGTGGGTCAAAGATATCGGCAAAGAGGAACGGTATGATTTCGATGTAAGCAAAGCCGATAAGATCTTTGACTTGTTGTTACAGGAAAAGCAAATACAATTGCCGCCAAACCACGTGATTCCATCAGCCGAAGAACTAAAGAAGAAGAAATATTGCAAGTGGCACAATGCGATATCGCACCATACTAACGAGTGCAAGGTTTTTCGGCAACAAATTCAATTGGCTGTTGAGCAAGGACGAATCAAGTTTGAAGACAAAAAGCCAATGAAGATAGATGGGCACCCGTTCCCCGTAAACATGGTCTATGCGGGGTCATCATTAAGGGATCAAGCCGATGGAGCAAGACATCAAAGGTACAAGTCAAGGATTACTTCATCGGACATGATAGAAAAATACTCAAGATATGAAGAACAGAAGGGTGAACCAGAACGATATAATCCGCATTGGGACTGCCCGTTTTTTCGTTTCTGCTGGGATCAAGGAATGAGGCTGCCATCGGCTGAGAATTGCCCCGAGTGTAGCCGTGCAATGGATCGCCATGATCAGCAGCAAAGGTTTTCACAAGATCGGCCGTTTGGGAAAAGAGCATCAGTTCGTAGCCGACTAGGGCCGGTCCGTGAAGAGTTTTTTGAAGAGGATGAAGAAGAAGCACATGAGAAACAGGTCCAGAATCCTCAGTGGTGTCCTAGCGGCATATTCACGAAGAATCAGAAGAGAAGGGCACAACGGTTACGACACCGAGAGCAAAAAGAAGAGCAACGCCAAGATCAAGAGGAAGCCGATCATCGTCTCAAGAGGACCAAACAAGTCTGGCAAGTAAAGAGGAAGGACGATGAAGACGAATCGGCTCCAGTGAACATGGTTTTCTTTCTGCCCAGAGAATACAGAGCGTTCTCGTCAGACGAGGAGGGGGGAGAGGAAGTTTTCGCTTAGCTGACACTGCGACCTGACCAAGCTACATTTGATAAACCCAAGGAGTCAGAGCATCGGCACCTGAAGCCATTATACGTCAAGGGCTACGTAAACGGAAGGCCGATGACAAAGATGTTGGTTGATGGAGGAGCAGCGGTTAATCTTATGCCTCAAGCCACATTCCGAAAATTGGGGAAGACTGCCGAAGATTTGATCAAGACAAATATGGTGTTAAAAGACTTCGGTGGGAATTCATCAGAAGCGAAAGGCATATTAAACGTGGAGCTAACAGTAGGGAATAAGACATTACCCACCACGTTTTTTGTCATTGACGGAAAGGGGTCATATAGTTTGCTTCTCGGCAGGGACTGGATTCACGCGAACTGTTGCGTGCCTTCGACAATGCATCAATGTCTAATGCAGTGGCAGGGAGATCAAGTCGAGGTGGTGCTAGCTGATCGGTCGACCAATATTGCCATGACCGATCTACCAGTCTGGGAAGCCGATGGTGTTGACTGCCTATCCGGGAGAATTTGGGAAGGAGATTACCTCAAGGTTACTAGCCAGGGGATACAGCCGATCCAGCAAGTCGGCTCCGAATTGTTACTCTGATGGGATCTATTGAAGACTTCGAGGGGAAACTGGGGCGAGGATTTACGTTGGCTGATGATTTGGAAGAGATCGATATTGGACCAGGAGATAGGCCAAGGCCGACGTACATAAGCAAAAAATTAGGTCCTGAGCTACGAGAGGAATTGATAGTACTGCTGAAGGAACATCGGGATTGTTTTGCCTTGGAGTACCATGAGATGCCAGGATTGAGCCGATCGATTGTTGAACATCAGCTGCCTATTAAACCAGGGTATCGGCCATTCAAGCAGGCTCCAAGAAGGTTCAAGGCAGAATTATATGAGCCGATCAAGGCGGAGATCACAAGGTTATATGATGCCAAATTCATAAGACCATGCCGATATGCTGAGTGGGTTTCTAATATCGTCCCGGTGGAGAAGAAAAATGGGAAATTGAGGATATGTATTGATTTCCGGGATCTAAATAAAGCTACCCCTAAGGATGAATACCCAATGCCGATAGCGGATCTGCTGGTGGATGCAGCCTCAGGTCACAAGATTATCAGCTTCATGGACGGCAATGCAAGATACAATCAGATTTTTATGGCCGAAGAGGATATACACAAGACTGCGTTTCGATATCCTGGAGCTATCGGCTTGTATGAGTGGGTAGTAATGACTTTTGGGTTAAAGAGTGCCGGTGCGACTTATCAAAGAGCGATGAATTATATATTTCATGATCTCATCGGCTTGTTGGTGGAAATCTACATTGATGATGTGGTGGTTAAGTCTAAAAGTGGGGAAAGCCATATAGCCGATTTATGAAGAGTGCTGGAGAGGGCCAAGAAATACGGACTGAGAATGAATCCCAATAAGTGCGCTTTTGGTGTATCGGCTGGGCAATTTTTGGGTTTTATGGTTCATGAGCGAGGGATTGAAGTTAGTCAGCGAAGTATCAGAGCCATTAAGATTACAGAGCCACCAAGCAATAAGACAGAGTTACAATCGTTGATCGGCAAGATTAATTTTGTGAGAAGATTTATATCAAATTTATCAGGAAGGATTGAGTCTTTCACACCGTTATTAAAGTTGAAGGCCGATCAAGAATTTGTGTGGGGGGCAGCGCAGCAGAAGGCGTTCGACGAGATCAAGAATTATCTTAGTTCCCCACCTGTTTTGATTCCGCCGCAGAAAGGAGTGCCGTTCAGGTTATACTTGTCGGCCGATGAGAAGTCCATCGGCTCTGTTTTGATCCAAGAATTTGAAGGCAAAGAGCGAGTTGTGTTCTATCTAAGTAGGAGACTTCTGGATGCTGAGACGAGATATCCTGCGGTGGAGAAGTTATGCTTGTGTTTATATTTCTCGTGTACAAAGTTAAGGCATTATATCCTATCGGCTGAGTGTACAGTAGTTTGCCAGGCCAATGTGGTCAAATATATGTTGTCGGCTCCAGTCTTGAAAGGGCGAGTTGGCAAGTGGATTTTTGCCTTGACAGAGTTTGACTTGAGGTATGAATCGGCTAAGGCGATTAAGGGACAAGCAGTGGCCGATTTTATTGTACAGCACAGAGGGTCTCATGAAGATTATGCGGAGCCAATCCCATGGACTTTATTTTTTGATGGATCGGTTTGCAAGCACGGATCTGGTATCGGTTTAGTTATTGTATCGCCTCGGGGGGCAAGTTTTGAGTTTGCTTTTACGATTAAGCCTTATCGGACTAATAATCAAGCAGAGTACGAGGCGGTGCTGAAAGGACTTCGACTCTTGAGGGAAATAGGAGCCGATATCGTAGAGGTTATTGGTGATTCTTTGTTGGTGATCAAGCAGTTATCTGGAGAATATGAGTGCAAAGATGATGTTTTGAGGTCATATTATGAAGAATGTATGGATTTATTGAAAGATTTCAAGATGGTGTCAATAGATCATATTCCCAGGGAGCAGAATTTAGAAGCCAATGATCTTGCACAAATTGCTTCAGGATATCGGCTGAATAGGCAAGTTGAGGTTGAGATAGACGATATTGACGTCCAGAACAAGGCCGATGACTGGAGACGGGAGTTAGTTGATTATTTACAGAATCCATCACAATCAGTTTCCAGAAAAGTTCGGTATAAAGCTACTAAGTATGTGCTACTTGATGGGGAGTTGTATTATCGAACGTTTGAGGGAGTTCTGCTTAGATGCCTGGATTTGGAAGAAGCCAAAGTGGTTATGTGTGAAGTGCATGAAGGCATCTGTGGGACTCATCAATCGGCTCATAAGATGAAGTGGCTGTTGAGAAGAGTAGGGTATTTTTGGCCGACAATGCTGGAAGATTGCTTTAGGTATTATAAAGGATGTCAAGATTGTCAGAAGTTTGGAAATATACAGCGGGCACCAGCATCGGCTATGAATCCTATCATCAAACCGTGGCCGTTCAGAGGTTGGGGAATTGATATGATCAGCCAGATTTTTTCTCCATCAAGTAAGGGACATAGGTTTATATTGGCGGCGACAGATTATTTTACCAAGTGGGTAGAAGCAATTCCTTTGAAGAAAGTTACGTCCAAGGAAGCGATCGAGTTTGTAAAGGAGCATATTATTTATCGGTTTGGGATTCCTCAGACGATAACTACTGATCAGGGGTCCATCTTTGTGTCTGATGAGTTTCAACAATTTGCTGCCAGTATGGGAATCAAGCTATTAAATTCATCGCCTTATTACGCTTAGGCCAATGGACAAGCAGAAGTTTCTAACAAGGGTTTGATCAAGTTAATTAAGCGGAAAATTGATGAGCAGCCACGACGATGGCATACTACATTAGCCGATTCACTATGGGCCTATCGGATGGCATACCACGGATCTACTCGGGTGCCGCCGTATCAGTTGGTGTATGGACATGAGGCAGTTTTACCATGGGAGACTAACATCGGCTCTAGGAGAATTTCTTTGCAGAATCAGTTGACAGCCGATGATTATTATAATTTGATGACAGATGAACTTGAAGATTTGGCTCAGAATCGGTTAAGAGCGTTGGAAAGGATCAAGGAAAATAAGGCTAGGGCAGCTCGGCATTACAACAAAAAGGTGGTGAATAAGTCGTTTGCCGAGGGAGATCTTGTGTGGAAGTTGATTTTGCCGATCGGGTCCAGAGATAATAAGTTCGGGAAGTGGTCGCCTAATTAGGAAGGGCCCTATCGGATTAATCGTTGTGTGCCTGGTAATGCTTATATGTTAGAAGATCTCAATGGGATAGAATTTGCTAAAGCGCTTAACGGAAAATACCTCAAGAAGTACTACCCTAGCGTGTGGATTGGTTCTTAAATCGGTTAAGTATGACCGATTTCTAAGTGATTCGGAAAGCCGGTGTTTTTTACATCGCCTAAAGACAGCCGATATCAGTTGATATCGCCTTTAGATCAAAACAAGCAAAAATATTATCAAGGTTGAAAGAGATAAGTAGCAGAGCCGATCAGATTATGTGACAGCAGAAGGATGGTCGGCATGTTCCAGAAAGTCGTCAGTTACAAAGGTTTAAGATTTACAAGAATTTTTGGATCACTTCAATTGCGCGCAGGCGGATCTGATCAATCTCATTGATAGCGCGGATGTCATCTTCATCGGAGCCCGGGATGGTCTTCAGGTTCTTGCGCCGATGAATGACTTGACGTACTATCGCTGCAACCTTGGCCTCTTGGTCCTGGACAGCTTGCGGTAGGCCGATTAGTTGGGATTCTGTTGCTGTGAGGTCTTTGCGAACTTTTTCAAGTTCTGCCAGCAAATCGGCCTCCTTTTTCTTCAGCTGGTCTAACTTAGGTTGGAGCTCTTGGGGGACAGCGGCCATATCATCAAGCTTTTTCTTCTCTGCTTGGGCTAATAGCCAATCGGCTTGGATGTCTCCGGTGGTCTTCTATTGGTCAGCGCAATCGGTTATGCGCTGTCTGAGTTTGATGAGTTTGAATCTATGGGATTCCAAGTATGCTGCAGGGGTCAATGCATCAACAAGTTCTTCGGGCAGGTGGTGTTCAATATCTGCAAATCTTGCCTGGATTGGCCCACAGTCTTCTACCAGTGCGTCGATCGGATTTTCCAGCCGGCTGATGATGCTCGTTAAGTACTCGCGCACGTCGGCTGGGAAGGATGGTTTGGAGGCCGCACTGGTGGTCGTAGCTTCTTCTACCTCCAGATATTGACCGATGTCAAAAGGGAACAAGTCGGCCAAGGACTGCAAGGTTGACATCGGTGAAGCGATCAATAAAAGATTAGAAGCAAAATTTGAGCATAAAAAGGTTACCTGAGGAAGGACATCAGTGGCTTGAGTGACATCGGCTTCGGGGGGATGAATGGGCTGTTCTTCGAGGGGGCCGATGTCAGCCGATGGAGTAGGGACAGTATCATCAGTAACCAGAGGACTTGGTGCTGAGAGGGGAGCAGCTGGAGAAGTCATCGGCTCAACGCTTGGAGGGACGTCAGAGGGATGGTGAGGTTCTGGAGCCGATGATTCAAGCTGAAAAAGGATTTGGTAAGATAAAATAAGGAAGTGGATGATAATAATAATAAGGCTTGGCGCATACCTGAGGGGATGAAGGGGCCGATGTGGTCTGGGAAGAAGATGGCATCGTGGCAGCAACATCGGCATCGGTCTACTGTTTCTTTGAGGAGGGGCGATGTGCTAACTTCTTACGTTTTTGGCCCATCGGCCGAGGCGCCTTGAGAAGAGCCGATGGAGATGGAGCATCACGTCCTAAGTTTGGGGTGGCCGATGGAGGTTGATACTGGATCAGCCGACCGCTGTTGCTTGTTCTTGGGGGTTCGACGCTGGCGGCCTGCAAAATTAGAGGTGAGAGTTGGTTGAAGAAGGCGATTAAAGCTTGCAGGTGTTACCATCTCGTCTCGGATTCAACATAGTCGGCGTCCAGACGGAACAGTAACAGGCGGGTGCTAAGCAGAACAGATGTTTCTTCCATTCTGACCACCATCGGACAAAGAGGCTTGGTGTTGGCAGTGCAGATGAACACCTCGGTGGCGCGCCTAGCAGGAGGGAGTCTGTCAAAGACCGCAGCCGATCATATTCCAAGGGCGCTGCTGACCGTGCCCTCGGGCTTGGAGTTTGTCGATGATATAGGCCTATCGGGAGCTGACCAAGGCCAAATTGGCAAGAGCCGACTGATGGATGATAGAACTCATACGATGGCTGAGTTCGGCCGAGAAAAGCCGGTTGGAGCAGACAAGGACTGGTAGCCGATAGGAATATGGCTTTTAGACTTATCATCATTCAGAGCTTTGAGTGGATCAAAGTTAGAGGGCATCTCGAATGATGATGCGTCATTGGTACGCAAACCAAAGAGTGGCATCCCTGGTAAAGCGTAATAAAACCCCTTGAACCAATGACTAACTTCAACGGGGGTTATCTTGCCGGCCAGAAAGGGCCGATGCGTTTTGTTTTTGTTGGTGATAATTTTTTCTTTTTTTTGCTTCGCCCATAGAAAATGCATCGCGGTAAACAGGGTCTGATCTTCTGGGGTAATCGGCCGGGAAGGATTGCTTGAGGAGAGAGGTTTCTGGGGATAGCCTTGGAGGTATAAATATTGAGCCAGAGCTGAGGACAACCACCAAGGGACCCCAATGAAATCGGTGGGATCTTCGCTGCCCATGGGCCATGATAGAAAAGCTGGGGTAATCGGCGGCCGGGATCAAGGATTGGGCTCTAGATGCTACAGTAAAAAATGACGAAGAACAGAGTGAAAAGACGGAGCAGATCGGGTTCGTATAGATTGCATGATGTGGGGGAAAATAATCGGGTGAGAAAGATTACGCTTAGGAACTACAGATGCCGATGCCATCGGGGAGTAGGAGAAGTTGCAGGGATCGACGGCCGGAGAAAAGTGTTGCAATGAATCGTCTAGATTCGCTAGAGCTTGGTGGGGATTTGGAAGATGACGCGGTGGTGCTCTGGTGATGTGAAAGCATAAAAAAGGCGCAGGAGAGCGAAGCGTTTTTATAGAGGTGTGACAACTGAGCGGAATCGAGGCTTGGCACTGTTTCAAGACATTTATGGCAAGTGAGCTATCTTGGGTGGGCGCCTCGGTATGGGATGAATCTGGAGGCCTCTAGAATAGAAGAATTTCGAAGCCCTATTGTATGAACTGTGTCCGAAATTGGGGGGCATGTGTTAACGCCAAAATTTGGTAAGGCCCTGTATTAGATTCGGTCAAACTGAGAAATTGCAGTCAACTGACGGAGAAGAGACCGGATCGGAAAGGAGCCATGACGAGCCGTTATTTGGCAATTATTATTGTACATATTAATTAGGTAGATGTTTTCTTTAGGAAACCTGACCTCATGTCAGGTCAGGATAGTTAGCGTTTTCTATTATTTGAGATAGGAATTGTATACCGTGTCCTTACTGTAGGACTCATGTGCAGACTTGGGGTATATATACATATGCCCGGGGACCTTGTAAATCATCAACCCACAGATCAATACAAATCTATTTGCGGCGCATCGCCACCCTTTCGACGGGATCCTGCTTCTCGAACTGCCGGGCTGGCATCGGTTAGGTCCGAGATCTCCTGCGAGAGGGTTGCAGTCTCGTCACGTTTCAGGGCCTGAGCCGGCTACCAATTGGCTAGACTTCCTCGGTTAGGTCCGGGTATTCTAGTCGGTTTAATGGTAGTCGGAGACTTACCACGATATATTTACTTTATCTATGGCTGCATCAGTTCAGTTTGACCTCATAGATTGATTAGGTATATCACATCACGCGTGCATAGATCGTATCGGCTTTACGCGCGAGCGATTTATCATCGTTCGTGGCTGCATCGGTTGGGTCCGCGGACCTACTGAACCGCTAGTGATAAGTCGATCTGGCTAGGCCGATGCGTTGTGTGCTAGGCGTTTTATCGGGAGTGCATACGCGGTAGTTATTTTCATCACGGTCGCGATCATATCTATCGGAGCCTATTGAGGCATCGTTATACACATTGGTTGGTCGCGACTGTGGCTGCAACGGTTGGGTCCGATCTACTAGACCAACGATAATCTTTAGCTTACTGCGGTGTGATGGAGGGCGCGATGGTGTTGTGCGATGGTGTTATCAGAGTGCTTAGAGCCGATAAGGGGTTATCTGTTGAAAGCCCTACTGTATTCTGTGTCTTATTCTATACCTCGCTCGTGTTCAGTGAGGTCGGGCTGAGCTGTTATCAAGTTTTGTATCAGTTGTTATGTTTTGGCGATATTTATTATGCGTGTTCCTTGCCTGTATTATCGTTAGCAATCGGGGCTAAGGACTAGCCGATGCGCGGTTAGGTATTCTCGCCGGATCCAGAATACAAGTACAAGCGTTGCCGGCACGGCCCATACGGTGAGCCGGGCATCGAGTTTTGGGTAACGGACCAGTTAGCTGGGCTGACAGCGACGGAAGATCGCGCAGGGAGCCGATATAGCAAGGCCAGGAGGCTACCTTTCTCATGCAACACTCAGTAACATAAGAGCGTAGTGATGCGCTAGGATTTAGTTTGATTTATTTATGCTTATGAGCTTGCTTTTGTTTCTGCACGGTTTATAAGCGTGTTTTCTTCGAGTAATGCCTTCGATGAGTCGGCTAGCATCGATATTTGTGTTTATTAGATTAATTTATTAGCTCTTGCCGTCTCGTGACATTTAAGCCGAAGTGTATAAGTGCTAACAGTGCGCATCGGCCGTACCGCGTGATGAAACGATGTCTAAGATCGGGGCTTCACGCATTGCTCATCTGATCTATGCATTTTTGACTCCTTGTCGAAGTTCGGGTCAGGATTGAGTGGCCACGCCTACGAAGTCTCAAGACGTTTAGGACTGCTCTGGAGTGAAGCGCGAAAATCTCGCCCAGGGCCTTTCGCGTGTCCCCAGACTCGAGTCCTGGACGGCCCGGCGGGTTCGGGTCAAAGGAGTACAAGAAGGAGAGGTCAT